>CM052894.1:46952430-47029464 GCA_028534135.1 Potos flavus | reverse complement strand
AAAATGGCACTGAAATGACAACCACAGGCAGTATGGACTGTGATGACAAAGAGACTATAGATAAGAACATTCACGCAACCAGAACACTTAGGTAAGAAGTAATAAAGGCTTGGATTTGAGTGGTGGATTTGAGATAGAAGACATATTTTAGAAGAACTCTTTTACATATTACATCAATGAGATATTGTCAATAACTGGATGGTAGGACAAAGCAGTACCTGACATACAGTAGGCACTGAATAAGTACTCACAGACTGATTGATAAAGAAGAATGTGGAATCGAAGACAACTCCACAACAAATGATATTTGTATTAATTAAAGGAAGCCAAAAGAAAAGGTGGCTGGGAGGAAAACAACAACAACAACAAAAAAAAAACAAATAAGCAAAAAAACACAGACTGTGAATTTAGTTTTAATTCTAAACCGATATAGGAGAAAATTCAGGACAGCACGGCATAGGCTATATATGAACTAAAGAGATTCATAATAAGGAAAATACTTTTGTTAGTGAAGTGAATCTGATGTCGAACCCTAAGGAAATGTACAGTTTGTGTCCCTTAATCAGCTTTAAGACTAAAGAAGTGGACCTGGGCCAGGCAGAGAGAGTAAGGCAGAGTGGAATAGGTGAAGTGGGACAAACCAATGACCCTCTATTCCCATTCTGAGAAGAGTAAACTGGATCTAGAGAATGTTAGGAAATTTTAGGACTCCTATCTAAATGGAAAAACAATGCCATCCAGCTTTCCCCTTCATATCTCAGAAGCAATAATGCTTTTTACCCCTGGAATCTTGCTGGATTTTGTCACTGATCATCCATTCAGCAAATATTTATTAAGTGGCTATCTGTTACTATTCCAGTACTTGGTGGTGCAAATGCCCAGATGAAGAGGACATGGTTTGTCTAAGGGGAGCTCACCGCTGCAGGGAGTAAGCAAGGAAATCAGTTATGGCAGAAGTTTTACAAAATGCGACTGTACCACAGTGAAAGCAGCAGCAAAATTCTGCCCTGAGAAAGGAGAGAAACTTCAGAGTAGCTAATTCAAGCTAAATCCTCAAGAAGCTGCTTGCCATGAAGAAAAAAAAAAGAGGAAAAGGTGTTCTAGGCCAAGAGAACAACATATACCAAGCGTAGAGGTATGAAAGACCACAATGTGTGCAGGGAATGCCAAGAAGTTCCATGAATCATAATATAGGATATGTTTAGAGGGAGGGAGAGGAATGGAAGAGGATGCCAAACACCAAGAATGAGCAGGGGCTATTGAATCCCACTGTAAAGAGAAGGCTGAGAACCAAACTGTTTCTCTATTACACTATTTATCTATCTACGTATTTTATATATAAATTTATTATTATCAGTTATGCTCTTGTGGCCATAATCTACTTTCTACTGAGCATCTATCACATATCAGACATCATATGAGGCACGAGTAGGACTATGAGATCAAGGACTACTCCAGAATTAGAAAGGCTGTTAAGGTAGTGAACATACCACTCCTGGGGTCTCTGAAATCTAGTTGTCTCTACCATGCACCACCAGCACTAATAAAAAGATAGCATCCGGGCACGTGGGTGGCTCGGTTGAGCGACTGCCTTCAGCTCAGGTCATGATCCTGGAGTCCGGGATCGAGTCCCACATCGGGCTCCCTGCTGAGCAAAGGGTCTGCTTCTCCCTCTGACCTTCCCCCTCTCATGCTGGCGCTCTCTCTCTCTCTCAAATAAATAAATAAAATCTTTAAAATAAAAAAAAAAAAAGTACCCAACCTGACATAAATGTAACATCTATAGGCCACTGTTTGGGGCCACAAAAGAAAAAAAATATATATACCTTGCCATACATGGTCTTAAAAGCTGCTTTAATTTTTTGCCTCTGATCATTGGAACGGTTGGCCACAACGTCCACAATTGCCTGCTCGTCTGTCCCTGAAAAGAACCACACATGTTTAAGTAAGGATGAATTCTGTACTGAGTATTCCTTGACAACATCTCTTAGATGCTTAAAAGGTGCCTGGTGCCAGACTAAATTGAGTCATGTACACAGGTGGACACAAATTTAATTTGTAATATAAAGCTTATTTTTACTTTAGATTCAATCAAAATTATAAATAAGATTAAAAATTTGTTTTCCTTACCAAAACCCTTCATTGCTTTACGAAGAATTTCTGCATCTCTCATGGCATCGAAGTTGGCAGCTGGTCGGATTGTTCCTTGAGCTCCCTGAGTCATTGCGACAGGCTGAAACAAGAGGCATAAAATCCAACTAAATTACTGTGCTAAGCATTTCATAATATAAAATACATCAGGGGCACCTGGGTGGCTCAGTCGGTTAAGCACCTGCCTTTGGCTCAGGTCATGATTCCAGAGTCCCAAGATAGAGCCCCACATCAAGCTCCCTGCTCAGTGGGGAGTCTGCTTCTCCCTCTCCCTCTCCCTCTGCCTCTTCCACTGCTCCTGCTCTTTCTCTTGCACTCTCTCAAATAAATAAAATCTAAAAATAAATAAATTAAATAAAAATAAAACTATTCAAATCAGGGCTTAAGAGAGATGGGATGAAGTGAGATGCTATCCCACCACAGTTTCTTAAAACTGAATTTTAATAATATATTTTATTTAACCCATTATCTCTAAAATATAATTTAAAGATGCATTCAACACGATTGCAAAATATAAAATGACTCAATTGCTTTTCAGGCAACTGAAACTGCATTTAAAGTTATACTCATTGAATACAGCAATATGCCAGCAACTACAGGAGCAAAGTAAATGGGGAGAAAGGGAACAAACCATCTTTTAGCAAACATTTATAGGGTCAATAATTTCTCACACTTACCTATATTCTCAAATCAACATTTTCTTCTAACAACCAACCTGCACTCTGAATTTCTAAGCCAGGAATATAAGCAGGGAACTAACAAATATTTGTATAGTGGTTTTAAGAAAAAACTGAAACCATTATCAACTGCAAATATTCAAGCATAAATTTTTTTTTTCGACATAAGCCTTTACATGAGCCTTATGGTATCAAAGAAACTAATCAAGTTTCCTTTGATGTAACCACCTTCACTAAAACCTAAGTAGGGCAAAAAGCCTTTGTTTATAATACACTGGACTAGGCAGTATGAGAAACTAACCCTCAACATGTACTAATTTGATGAGTCTCATTTTCTGTTATCCTCTTCTTTCTCAAAAAACAAAAACTGGGATGTCTGGGTGGTATAGTCAGTCAAGCATCTGACTCTTGGTTTCGGCTTAGATGGCGATCTCAGAGATCCGGCACAGAGAACACTTGAATTTCTCTCCCTTTCCCTCTGTCCCCTACCCCTGCACTGTGGGGGGGTCTCTTTCTCTCAAATAAATGGGGTGCCTGGGTGATGCAGTGGGTTAAGTGTCCAACTCTTGGTTTGGCTTAGGTCACGATCTTGGGGTCATAAGATCAAGCCCCAGGTAAGGCTCCCTGCTTGGTACACAATCTGCCTAAGACTCTCTCTGGCACTCCCCATTACATGTGCATGTGTGTGTGTGCTCTCTAAAATAAATCAATCAATCTTAAAAAAAAAAACACGTGGGGCGCCTGGGTGGCTCAGTGGGTTAAAGCCTCTGCCTTCAGGTCAGGTCATGATCTCAGGGTCCTGGGATCGAGCCCCACATCGGGCTCTCTGCTCAGCGGGGAGCCTGCTTTCCCCCCCTCTCTGCCTGCCTCTCTGCCTACTTGTGATCTCTCGTTCTCTGTCAAATAAATAAATAAAATCTTAAAAAAAAAAAAATACGTAAATCTTGGGGCTCCTGGGTGGCTCTGTAGTTAAGCGTCTGCCTTCAGCTCAGGTCATAATGCCAGGGTCCTGGGATTGAGCCCCGCATCAGGCTCCCTGCTCCACGGGAAGCCTGCTTCTCCCTCTCCCGCTTCTGCTTCCCCTGCTTGTGTTTCCTCTCTCACTGTGTCTCTCTCTGTCAAATAAATAAAATCTTTAAATAAATAGAAAGATAGATAAATCTTTTTTTAAAACTCCGTTTTTCATCTGTAGGAAAAAATGGAATTGTCTTATTCTATGTTGAAAGTCCACATTTGAAGTGAATCTTCATCAAAAATACTAACCTCCAGCCATTATACTAAATTAAAGGAAATTAGGGTCTATCTTCTAGAGGTCAAAACTCAAACTAGGGAAAATTTCTCAGCACAGAAAAGCCCACACTATCTGCCACCAAAAATTCCACCCTTCGACATTCATTTGATGCCAACCCTCCTGCTGAAAGACAAAATTTCAATCAATCAGGAAAGGTCACCTGGCCCAAATGCCCAACCAAGACAGAAATTTTCATCTTCCTAAACACACACACACACACCCTCTACATGAGGACCCTTCAGTGACAGGGAGCTCTCTCCTCACAAGGTAGCCTGCTCCACTTCCATGTAAAAGATCTTCCAAAACTACCACTCTGTAAACTTCCACCTACTGGTTTTAGTTCTATCTTGGTAATAATTGTTACACATGAGTGGCATGTGTATGTGTGTTTCATTTTTAGTGTCTTATGTTTGAAAACCCTTTATATTCAGTCATAAAATGTTTCTAAAACTATGAGCATGCTTAAGCTAAAATAAAAAATTCTCATACATTATTAAAATAGTTACAAAAATAAAAAAATAAAATAAAATAGTTACAGATTTATAATATGATTAACAATGAACTTCAATTAAAAAAAGGGTCAAAAGCAATTCTCTATGTGCTCTGGAGGAATACCATTTGCAGTATCAGCAAAGCAGCACTGTGTAACAGAGAGACCACTGGTCTGGGAGTCAGAAGAGCTAGATCTAGTCTTAGCTTTGTCTTTCACTAGCTGTGTGGCCCTGGACAAGTTTCTTAATCTCTCTGGAGCTCAAATTCCTTAAATCACGAAAGCAAACCAGAAAACAGCTAACTTGTTTCATTTCCAACACTGTAACCCCTCTCCCAGCCCAGCTTTAAAAAAGCTTGAAAATGATAGATCTTTATGAATAAATAGTATGTTAATAAGAAAATCAAGATAAAGAGAAGCATAAAAGTATATTGCTTGTGTTCCTGGTAACTTGCATAGGATATAAAAGAATTAACAAGGCAATTAAAAATAAAACAGTATTAAAATAAAGGCCTAGGGGCACCTGGGTGGCTCAGTGGGTTAAAGCTGCCTTCGGCTCAGGTCATGATCTCAGGGTCCTGGGATCGAGCCCCACATCCGGCTCTCTGCTCAGCAGTGAGCCTGCTTCCCCCTTTCTCTCTCTGCCTGCCTCTCTGCCTACTTGTGATCTCTCTCTCTCTCTAATAAATAAATAAATAAATCTTTAAAAATAAATAAATAAAAAATAAAATAAAATAAAATAAAATAAAGGGCTATACGAGATGGGGCAGAGATTTGATATATGGGAGACCTTCCAGGGCTATTGAGAAATCAATTCGACAAACATTAATTGGCTACCATGGTGGAACGTAATGATAAACCAGATACAGTTGAGCCCTCAAGGAAGTTGTGAGAGACAAATACACGAGAAATCAGAAAGTAATGAAGGCACATATAGGGAACCTAGTAATTAGTGAACATTAGAAAACCTTACTCACTTCACTGTCATAATCCAAAGAAACAGGAGAGAAAACAGGATAGGAAGGAAAGGATTCTGTATTGATCTGAAAAAAGAGTAGAACGTTATAAGGGTAAAAAGAGAAAACAAATCCACATTTTCTCAAACACTGCCAGAAATTCATAGTTTTAACTGTCAGCGAGGGGAGAAGAAAAAGAAAACCAACGCCAAGAACCCAAGTGAATCTCTATGGAAAAGTTATGAGTATCATCACCTGTGGGAAGGGACCTATGCTTGTCTTCTTAAAGTCATTAGGACACACTTACAGCAGAAGATGGACCGAAGTGAGCAATGAGTCTACCAGAAGCAAAGATTAGAATCTTAAGCGACTACAATAGACCATCTCCTCTGCTTCATGGAAATCTCTCATGTGGGCAAAGGAGTGGTGCCCTTCTTGGCATTATCCGATTAAATTGAATGAAATATAAAAACAGGAGCAGAAATACCTGACTTGGGTAAGGAGCTTGTCCTCCAGGATACTGAGAAGGCATCTGTCCTCCAGGAAAGCCACCTACACATTAAAAAAAAAAAAACAGTAAACAGGTCTTATAGGATTTAATTTTTCAAAACGGCATTGACTACTATGAATATGGAAACATATGAGAACACTCACACCATGTTATTCACTAGGATAAACTTTTAATTTATTTATCTTTTTTTTTTTTTTTTAAAGATTTTATTTATTTGAGAGAGAGAGAGATCACAAGTAGGCAGAGAGGCAGGCAGAGAGTGGGGGAAGCAGGATCCCCGCTGAGCAGAGAGCCCAATGTGGGGCTCGATCCCAGGACCCTGAGATCATGACCTAAGCCGAAGGCAGAGGCTTAACCCACTGAGCCACCCAGGCGCCCCTATTTATCTTTTTTTTTTTTTAAAGATTTTATTTATTTATTTGACAGAGAGAGACACAGCGAAGAGAAGGAACATAAGCAGGGGGAGCAGGAAAGAAAAGCAGGCTCCCTGCTAAGCAGGGAGCCTGATGTGGGGCTCTATCCGAGGACTCCGGGATCATGACCTGAGCTGAAGGCAGATGCTTAACGAGTGAGCCACCCAGGTGCCCCAGGATAAACTTTTTAATATTATAATTCACTGAACTGAAAACCAACTTTGGTGGGCGCCTGGGTGGCTCAGGTGGTTAAGCGACTGCCTTCGGCTCAGGTCATGATCCCAGGGTCCTGGGATCATGCCCCACATCTGGCTCCTTGCTTCTCTCTCTCCTTCTACCTGCTACTCTGCCTGCTTGTGCTCGCTCTGTCAAATAAATAAAAATTCTAAAAAAACAGAAAGAATACCAACTTTGGTCATAAGGACCTTTTAAAATATTTCATGTTCTACACAATGTAACAAATAATCCTTTTTTTTTTTTTCTTTAAACACTCAAACCAAACTAAATTCTGATTCAATCTGGAAAGGATGTCAAGACATAGTTCTGAGAGTTTAGGAGTGGTATAGGAGTGAGCAGAGAAGCTCCTAAAGGTTTTGCTTTTTCGGCTTTGGAACAGATATTTTGTAATTGAAAAAGCGGGTACTTATTTCCATCTTACTGATTAAACTTTTCCAACCGATTAATCCATTTCACGAAACCATGTATTTAAAATTATTTATAGAAGTACTTAGAATAAAGTCTGCTGAAGGCTATCCCAAACATAAACTAAGGTCTCTCAATGGCAACTGAAAAATTTAAGATAGCATACTATTGTTTTTCTCTGGATAGTTGGTACCTACCAGGTAGTGGGACTTGTCCTGGGCCACCACCATAAGACTGTGAGGGTGGCTGTGGATAGCCAGAAAAGCCTGCTCCACCTGGGGGGGCTCCAAACCCTTGACCTGGAGGAACTAGAAAAAAGAATAAATATAGTGACAGTTTTTATGATTGAAGAGTAAACTTAAGGAAAATAACTACTAAGAACAGTGGAAAAATAGGCTATTAATGCTATATATAACAATGGTCTCTTCTGGTCTAAATTCAACTTATCAAGTCCTTTTCTGTTACAAAATTTTTACTTCATTCATCTGCGTAACTAACTTATAATACAAAAGTGCTAAGCTTTATTACCTTGAACAAAGCTGTCTTAAAGATCACAATCATGCTAACTGAAAATATCTCAATCAGTTCTTAAGATTACAAATAATCAACAGGACGCCTAGGTAGCTCAGTCAGTTAAGTGTCTGCCTTCAGCTCAGGTCTTGATCCCAGGATCCTGGAATCAAGTCCCACATCGGGCGCCTTGCTCAGCAAGGAGTCTGCTTCTCCTTTTGCCTGCTGCTCCCCCTGCTTATTCTCTCTCTCTCTCTCTGACGAATAAATAAATAAAATCTTAAAAAAAAAAAACAAGCAAACTATTATATATTGGTCCTTTATTACCACGAGATTTATTCTTTTTCACAACAGAATTTTTAAGACTGTTTCCAGCTTTCATGCTAAGAACCTTTATCCCTCTATCTTGCCAGCCAGGTTCTTACTGTCTTTGGTAGAGAGTAGGCTAAGAGCATGTCTGATCTCATACAAAACAAGCAACCCAAATCATCTCTAATGCTACAACCCATTACTCACCTCCTGGATATGATGGAGCTCCCCCTGGTGGTGGGGCGCCAGGATAGCCTCCGGGGGCTGGATAACCTCCAGGGGCAGGGTAGCCTCCAGCTCCTGGGTAGCCGCTACTTGGGGCAGGGGGGTAGGCACCTCCTCCCACTGGAGGAAAGCCACTAGGATAAGGATACTGACCTGGAGGGGGAAAAGATGACTCCTGACCTGCAGGCTGCAAAATGAGAAAATTTTTCAAATGAATGTGATCACATAGAAATATGACCCACCTAAAAAAAAAAAGGTAACTGTTAAGGTCAATTTTCTTTTACATATTAAAAATCCCACTAAAAATCTCGGTATCTTCTACTAGTTTACCAGTATACTAGTTTGTCAGGACACTTGCTTATCCGAACTCAGTTAAATTTAATTCTACCTGTGTCAGGCAAGAGGGGACTGTTTCTCTATTTGGGAGTAAGAACTAGACTCTTTACAAACCTCAATGCTTCAAGAAAAACTAACAAAGCTCATTAGTTCCTTCATTTTCCTAGCACCTGGAAATATGAGAAAGATACAGCTCCCTACCCTAAAGAGAATTCACAGCTCTCTTGCAACACACCTGAACCTGTTGCATAATAGGAAAATAAGAAAAAAGTGACCTGAGTCATACATAGGGTGTGACATTTTGGAGCCCAGTTCAAACTAGACAATGTCTAAGAGTGGCAGAGACTGTCACATGTTCACTGACCTTTCTCCTCTGGCCATAAAGCTAGACTACCTTTCCCAGACCCCCCTGCATAGGAGACTATGACTGAGTGCTGGAGAATGAGTAGAAACAGAAGTGATGTAGACTACTTCCAGCCTGGCCCCTAAAAGCCTCCTGTGCAATCCTCTGTACGCTCTCGTCCTCTTTTCCTTCATTGGCCAGATGGAAGCAGAGAATCCAGTGGAGGACTCTAAGGCATTAGAGGATGAAAGAGCCAATATGTGGAAGGAGTCTGGGAACCGGAAAGACTACATGGACTAAAGCCTCCTTGATTCCTCCCGCCCTCCCACCTTCCCACTACTGACTTCTAGGAACTAAAGTAAGCAAGAAATGAGTTTTTATTGTGTAAAGTCACTTAGAGATTGGGATTGTCTGTTTCAGAAATTAGCCCACACTGATGAAATGGTAGCCAGAATCCAGTTCAGTATATAGGGGCCTGGGAACATAGTCATAATTCTCATCACTCCTGTGATAAATTCAGGAGAGCTAGTTATTCATTTTACATAAGGATTCACACATTATTATTAACCTGCATAGGCCTCTCTTTGTATTCCCCCAGAGTTAGAAAGAAGCCTTACACACTTAGGAGTATAAAATTGAAATGCATAATTCTCACTTAAATGTCTCAGTTATGAGTTTAGTCCTCATAGTCCAGATATCAACAAGGCAGAATTTAGTAGCGCATTTATAAAATGAACTTCGAATACTCAGTCTCAGAACTACAAAACCAGGGACCTTTAATCTACTGCAATTTGTTCTGAGTCAAGCCCTTCTTAATTATTTTAGACCTTCTAACACAAAGGTTAAAAACCAGTGATTCATGGGATGGATTTAGCTTACATATATGTGTTATTGGCTCATACAACATTTAACCTTTAAAAAAAATTAATTTTCCACTTTAAAAAGATGGGACAATTTCACATCAAATCCCTATTTCGGGCTTTACTTGGAAGAAATGGAGTATTAGCAACACTGAGTCTGCCTCCCAGCATGGCTAGCTCAGGCTACAGCTGAGTAGCTGCTGGCTTGCCTAGGTGAGGCAAGTGCCCTCTCATTCCTCCATAATACCTGCCTTAACACACTTATTCTACTCAGTACCTCTGGACAATTGAGTTTATGATCCCTGCTCTAGCATACCTGTAAGATCTGTCATGGGCTAGTCCTATACAATGCCCATTCCAAGTACACAAGCTATGTGACTCTTAAAAATGGCAATACTTACAGGATATCCAGGGAAAGGTGGGTAGCCTGTTGGGGGATAGCCTGGGTATGACATTCTGTAACAATAAAAAAAAGTCCTCTGTGATTTTTTATAAGGGTTAAGTCCTTTGAAGATATATATTGTCATAAGGCTTTATACAAAATACATCTTCTTTCAAAAGAGTCTGTCAGGCATTCAACAGGTAGATTTTAAAGGTATAAGCAAAGTTTGTAAAATGCTTCTTCATTTCACCATTCACACCAGTGGAGTCAGTAAAGCATAGTAAATGTTCCAACTTCATTCTCCTCATACCACACAATCTGTCATATCTGAATACTACTAGTACTATTATTTATGGAATATTTATGGAGTATCTTTTAAGCCAATTAATTTTTCAGTTAAATTTATTTTATGATTACTTTATATCACTTCCATAAATGGGAAACTTATGATAGTTTCTTGAGAAGGTAACATTAAAATCAACATGTAAATATTAAAATAAAGGCTTTTCAGGTGCCACAGATATCCCCTTATTTGGTGATGTAACATTATGGGAAACAATGGTTAAGAGTTAACATTCTGTTGTCACACATACCTTTTTATAAACGTTTGATTACGTTTCAAACTTAATCAAAAGTAAATAGTGTAAGAAACCCCATAGAGTCAACATTCAGCTGCAGTAATTACTAATTCATGACCAATTTTTTTTTTTTTTCTCTCCAGTACTCTCATTCATTCCCTACCACTCCACTGGATTATTCTGAAGCAAATCCCAGACATGTTACCATTTTAATCTATACATACTTCAGTATATATACCTACAAACATAACTTTTTTTAATTAACAGGGCTGTTTTTAAAATAAAATCAGAATATCATGTGTCAGTGTTCAAATTTCTATTATCTTTTAAGTATTTTTATTGTTTTTTATTTTGTACTCGTTTATTTATTATGGAAAATTCAAAGATTTTAGAATAGTGTTAGATTGAACTACACGGGTTTACTGAAATCCAACTGTTTTAACATACAAATTTCTTGTGGTTTAACCTGATATAATGAAGTTTCACATAACCCTCATGTTCAGTTTCAACAATTATCAAGTCATAGTTAATTCTATTTCGTTGGTACCCTTCCCTAGATTATTTTTTTTAAGATTTTATTTATTTGAGAGAGAGCATAAGCGGGGGTAGGGTGGGGGTGGGTAGAAGGACAAGCGAACTCCCCAGAGCGCAGAGCCCAACATGGGTCTTGATCCCAGGACTCTGATATCATGATCTGAGCCGAAGTCAGCTGCTTAACCGACTGAGCCACCCAGGCGTCCCTTCCCTAGATCGTTTTAAAGCAATTCCCCAGACATCATATCCCTTTACTCATAAATATACTATCCATAAAAAGAGGACTCTTAAGCCATAGTTATTTACCAATATTGTACCTTAAATTTTAATTTTAATTTCCTAATATCAAATATCCACTCAGTGTTCAAATTTACCCAAATGTCTCAAAATAATTTTCACAGTTTGGTTGTTCAAATCAGTATACAAATAAGGTCCATATAGTCTAGTCAGTTGGCATGTCTCTTAAATCTCTTTTAAAAGCTCATCTCTATTTTTTTCCATGCAGCTTACTTGTCAAAGGAACTAGACAGTTTGTCCTGAAATCTCCCTCTACCTGGATTTTGCCAATTGAATCTCCATGACAATCTTTAACGTTATTTACTTACTATAAATTTGTAGTCAGATCTAAAAGCTTGATCAGATTACTTTTTTGGCACACACACTCAGAAAATATTGTTTGTTTCTATCAGGAAACACATAAATGATGAGCCGTCTCTCTTTTTCGTGGCTGATAATCAATGCCTAGACCTAATTTATTATTTTTTCTTCATTTATTATCTGGAATCTTTAAGAAATCTCCTCTTATCACTACATGGTTTTCCTGAAGTACAGTCTATATTGAAGGGCGCCTGGGTAGCACAGTTGATTAAGTGTCTGACTCTTGATTTCAGCTCAGGTCATGATCTCAGGATTGTGAGATCGAGCTCTGCGTTAGGCATGGAGCCTGCTTAAGATTCTTTTTCTCCCTCTCTAAAAAAAAGAATAATCAAAGTTTTTTTCTTCGAAAGGAGCTCATTCCTATTTGGAAATGCAAACAATAACCTGAATATCTGATGATGTCAAGAAATTTTTACATCTTTAGGTTATCATTGGTATTATGATTTTTGTGAAGCATCTGATATTTTAGAGATACACATTGAATATATATAAAATGTTGTAGTATCTGGGAATCACTTCAAAATAATATGAAAGGGTTGGGCAGGAGTATAGATGAAACTGGATCATCATGAGTTGATTATTTATGCTGGGTGACAAGTATGTGGGTATTCAATACACTCTTCTGTCCACTCTTGTATGTTTAAATTTTTCCGTAATAAAGTTGTTTTTTTAAGACAGCTCATACAAACCATAAGAGACTCTTAATTATAGGAAACAAACTAAGGGTTGCTAGAGGGGAGGAGGATAGGGGATAGGGTAACTAGGTGATGGGCATTAAGGAGGGCAAGGGATGTGATGAGCACTGGGTGTTATATAAGACTGATGAGGGCGCCTTGGTGGCTCAGTGGGTTAAAGCCTCTGCCTTCGGCTCAAGTTATGATCTCGGGGTCTGAGATTGAGCCCCGCATCGGGCTCTCTACTCAGTGGGGAGTCTGCTTCCTCCCCTCTCTCTGCCTGCCTCTCTGCCTTGTGATCTGTCAAATAAATGAATAAAATCTTAAAAAAAAAAAAAAAGTGTTAAAAAAAAGACTGATGAATCACTAACCTCTACCTCTGAAACTAATAATACACTATATGTTAATTAATTGAATTTAAATTAAAATAAATAAAAGACAGCTCATGTAAAACAAATGCAGCCAGTGTGAAACAAAAGCCACAAATACATACATACACATGTATGTGCGTAAATGCCTTTTGCATTTGAAGAAAACACCACTAACCTAAAACAAATGCAAATAAACAGATGGAAAAAAGAAACATTCAAAACAATACCATTTCATAGCCTGACCATATCTAAAAAACTACTGGTGATCAGATACAATATACCTAGCAAATATATCTACATAAAGTCAAATCATTTTTTTAGCATCTATCATAAAACAATGTACTAAGATTGGAGAGTAACAGGATTATCGGAGGTTTAAACTGTTTTTAAAGGTGATGGATACACTGGTAGGGAAGTTGAACACTATCATGTGCAACGCAAAAGGTGGGATATAATTGTAAGATGGACAATCATGAAAACAGAATGAGGAGTATATTAAGACAGAAGTCACCTAGGAGACCTTCAGTATTGGTGTGGAATTAAATACTCCTCTTTCCCCCACCAGATCACTCTTAATATCCCATATCTAACCAAGAAACAGACTCTTAACTATAGAGAACAAAGTGATGGTTACTGGGCGGGAGGGGATTAAACAGGTGATGGGTATTGAGGATGGCACTTGTGATGAGCACAGGGTGTTGTGCTGAATCACTAAATTCTACACCTGAAACTAATACCCATATCTATGTTGGCTGATTGGGATTTGAACAAAAACTTGGAGGAGGAAAAATCCCCTTACTAGTACCACTATTTAAATTACCTATTACTAAGTACAGTAAATAACCCTGTGTTTTTCTTTTTCCTTTGAAATGCCTCTCCTACTCTTCCTGTAATTTCTATTCTCATGGTCATATCCTTAGACCAGGTTTTCATCACTTAATGCCTATTTTACCGTAATTATCTTTCTATTTATGTCCTTGCATATACTCTCACACTTCTAATTTTCTTGAAATGCTCCTCTTTCAGTATATCACTCTTCAGGTCAAAACTATTCAAAGACTGCTGCTGGAGTATTACATGAAAATTCAAAGGCCTGACGTTCACGTCTCCTTAGTACTAGTTCCAATTTATCTATTCACTTTATCTCTTAACAATACCTAACCTCCAATGAGAAATCTCTACCACTTGAACCATTCCCAACATGCTTTTGCTTCACCCACTGTGATTAACTGACTGCCCTCACGCCTGGGCTGACTCACCTTCCCTGACTTAACAAGCTCAAATCTTCTCTCTCCCTTCTCTGAACAACGTATTAGATAAAACAGTACTTCTTCAACTTTAATGTGTATGTGAATCACTTGGGGATCTTGTTAAAAATGCAAACTCTGCTTCAGTTCTGAGATGGGGCATGAGATTCTGTATTTCTAACTAGGCTTCCAGGTATTGCTGATGTTGCTGGTCTATGAATCATATTTTTAAACTCATACATGAAACCATCTCTAAATCACAATAAGTGGGGGGAAAAGGCAAGGTGAAAACTGCACAAACTGCCAACTATAAGTGTAGAAAATACATTCATTTGCTTGTATGTATAGGAGAATATCCCTGAGGTTATCCTCAACAAGACAGAAACCAGTAGTTGCCTCCAGGGAGGCCGGCTGAGGCATAATGAGAAGGAAACTTAATTTTCAATGTACTTTTAGCCCTTTTGGAGTTGTGCATGTATCATCTATTCAAAAGGTAGATTTAAAAAGCTTTTCCAAAAAACTAAACAAATCCCAGGGTGACTCAATAAATTACTCATATTGCCCAAGGAGTAATAAGACTATACTGGCAAACAAGAGCTTTTATTTCCTTTTTAACATTCTAGATCAGTAACTACTTTTAAAGGACTGGAAATCATTCTCGGTTCTCCAAACCATCTCCACCCAGTGAGTCAGCTACCAAAAGGGGTGGGTCTCACTACAGGAGTCTGAAGATGGCCGGTAGCCCAGGAATACAAGAGGCAGCTGTTGCATATCTATGAAACAAATACGAAACAGGAAGGGCAAATGAAGATGGCCATCAGGAGCTACTACAATTTCCCAAAACCTGTCTCTTGGTGGGGAAGGCCAATTTAAATCAGTCGACAAGGGTCTTTGGATAAAGAACTAGAGTAAGGGACAGAGTAGGCAGCCATTGCCAGTGAGGGCTGAAAAGCACCTTAAATCTGGAGTGGCCAAAATTCTCTTCTCCCTGCTATCTAGTGCTTGAAACTCCTTCCCTGCCTGAGAGGTAATTCATTACGCTCTAATTACGACAGATTATCAGATCAGCTCCCTAACAGATAGAAGATACTAGGGAGTTTAAAGGCAGTTGGGACTTTTCATTTCCGTCACTTTTATGGTGGACATCAGCCACCTCCCGCTGTATAGGAAGTGTTCGCTCAAAACGGACGGCCTGATACCAGCACTTATCTGCTGCTGTTCAGGGAAAAGGAATCAAATCTGGAATGCTGTTTCCTAGAATAGTTTCAAGAACTATAAACTTGAGGCAATGTACAATTTTACGCTTAGGCATTCTGTCCCAGGCTTAGTGAAGCACAGGACAAATTTCCCAAAAATTGCTGTGTCACCGGAAAATGTAGTCACCAGCCAGACAGCTTTCGTTGCTCCTTGCTGGTTTCCCTACTCAGCCTTCCTTGAGGTCACTTCGGTAGGGCCATCCTCTGGCCTCAGTCCCTCCACCTGTGGTCCACCTGCGTGCGCGCGGGGTGTCACTGCTCCCTCTCTTCTCCGAACATCAGAGTGGCACAGAGGCCTGCCGCCTCGCCTATCCTACCCCAATGCAAAGAGCCTCCGCCGGAAAGCCCCCGCCGGGGGAGCCAGAATCCTGAGACCCACACGCCGAGACGCCCGCCACCCCGGAGGCCCGCAGGCACCTTCACCAAACCCCTACCGCGGGGACACACGCCGGGGCCCCACCATCTCCGGGACGGCGCACCTCAGGGCGGGCATGAGCGAGGTGACCCGGGGAAGGGGGGGCAGCGAGGGTAGGGGGCGCCGTTCCTCACCTGACTCGGGGGAGCAGCGTCACAGCCCAACGCTGGTCGCCAGCAAGATGGAGCCGGGGGAGGGCCCGGGGAGGCGGAGCGCCGGGGGCCGCCGCCCGAGCCCGTTAGGATCGCGGCGGCCGCTGGGAACGCCCCTGCAGCTGAAGGGGGAGGCGCCCCGCGCGGCCCCCCTCGTGCTTTGGTATAGCTCGCACCGCGCTGCTCCACCTGCGGAAAGAGACGCTCCCTTCGGGTGGACTAGCCAGTTTTATCACATTTCTCGGTCCCAAGGATCATCTCCAATCCCTTTGGGGCTCTCTCAAGTCACAGCGGTTTTAAGGAATCCCGTGGCCCTTTCCGTGACGGGCGGTTGAGAAGGACCACGCACCGTGAATGCCAGAACTCGAGATGCGTTATAATCAAAACCACTCCAGACGGGTTGTTGGGTGATTCTAGATTCCCCTTACACTAGAGCCCTAACATCTGACACAAACTTTAAGCATTAACTTCTGAGGTAATTTCAGGGGCTCAGATCAGTACCTTAAACGTATTAAGAAAGTATATTTCAGAGCAAAAACCAGTTAACCTTTTACAGTGGTTCTCAAAGTATGGTCCCCATACAAGTAGCAGCAATATGACCCGGAAACTTGTTAGAAATGCAAATTTGGGGCCCTACCTTAAATCTACTGATTCAAACTCTGGGGTGGAGCCCAGCAATTTGTTTAACAAACCCTCCAGGTGGTTCTAACGCCCACTAAGTTTGAGAACCACCAACTTATTACGCTACATGCTTTTCTACTCAAAAGCTTCCTCATCAGGGTGGGCCAGGAGTTCGGATTTTATTCTGGTTCCAGTGGTAAGCTCCTGGAGAAGTTGAATCAAGGGAATGACACAGACCAATTTATTCTCTAGAAGAATTATTCCCCCCAAATGAATGGCCTGCAAAACCCAAGCCAACAGTTGATCTGGTGATCAAATAAGCAGAGATACATCTAATCCTGGAGGAAAAATGGCTCTGATAGACCAGCTTAGATGGGCATGTCAGAATCCAATTTAGTACTATCCTACAGGATTTTTAATAGTTTTTAAAATGCTAATTTTTTTTCATTTGCTAAGTTAAGAAATATATTTCCCTTGCTTATGTCAGTCTTCTTCTATTAAATTGGAAGCACTTTAAGGGCAGAAGCCATCTTAGATTTCTCAGCAGTTAGCATGAAGGTAGGCATTTAGACTTTTATGTACTTTCACCACCAGTCTACTAAGTTGGAAAATTTGTGTCAGTTGTTACTGTGTAGCTTCTCTCTCTCCCAATCTGATTCTGATAGATATACCACACTTCACCCATCACATTCAATAACCAAATGCTATAGACTTTACTTTCATGCTTTATCTATAAAATGTCACTATTTGTTAGAAATTATCCCTTCCTTTCCATGCCTCCTACTATCACCTTAGCTGGCACCCATATTATCTTGTCTGAACCATGACACATCCAATTGGTTTTTCCATCACCAAATCAAAACTTACACAGTATGCTAGCTCAAAGTTTATGTTGCTGTGTAAAATTAAAGTGGTACGGATTTAACAATAGGTACCATTTACTAAGTACAAACTATGTGCTTAGCATTGCATTAAGCACTTAGCCAATATTCTCCATTTTTACAGTCTCTAAGATTTCTTCCCCCCGCGGTGAGGGGCAGAAGAAGGGAGAGAGAATCTCAAGCACACTCTGCCTAGCATGGAGCCCGATGTGGGGCTCAATCCACAACCCTGAGATCATGACCTGTGCCAAAATCAAGACTTGGACACTTAATCAACTCAGCCACACAGGCACCCCTACATTCTCTAAATTAAAAAAAGAATTTTTTTGGTAACAGCCTTATGAAGATCTAATCCACTCAGTACAATTCAATGGTTTTTAATGTATTCAGAGCTATATCACTGCTACAATAAATTTTAGAACATTTACATCACCTCCAAAATAAAACCATACCCTTAAGCCATTACCTCAGTTCCCTCATCCCCCTCATCCATATGCTGCCACTAATCTACTTTGGCTTCATAGATTTGCCTATTTTAGACATTTCATATAAATGTATTCATACACCATGTGGTGTTTGTGACTTCTTTCACTTAACATGAACATCAATGAACATGTTTTCAAGGTTCATCCATGTTGTAGCATGAATCAGTACTTCATTCCTTTCTAAGGCCAATATTTCATTACATGGATATACTACATTTTATTTATCCATTCATAAGTTGATGGACATTTGGGTTTTTATCTTTTGGCTATTGTGAATAATGCCACTATGATCATTTGCGTACATGGTTTCATTTCTCATGGGACATACCAAGGAGCAGAATTGCTGGATCAAATGGTAACTCAATGTTTAACTTCTTGAGGAACTGCCAGACTGTATTCCAAAATGGCACACCATTTTATATCCCCACCAAGAGTGTATGAGGGTTACAATTGCCCTACATCACCAAAACTTATTTCTCCCATAATTATCATTGTTTTAATGGATGAAGTGCTATTTCATTATGGTGTTGACTTTTATTTCCTGATGACTAAAGATGTTAAGCACCTTTTCATGTGCTTATTGATCATTTGTGTATCTTCTTTGGGGAAATATCTATTCAGATATTTGCCTATTTTGTAATTGGATTTTTTGTTCTTTTGTTGTTTTTTTGTTGTTGTTGTTCTTTTGTTGTTAAGTCGTAACAGTTCTTTAATATATATTCTGGATATAAATCCATTATCAGATATGTGGTTTATGAATATTTTCTTACGTTGTTTTTTTTTCTTACATTCTTTTAACTTTCTTGATGGTGTCTTTTTCAGTAGTTTTTAAATTTGATAAAGTCTAATTGATCTATTTTTATTTTGGTTGCTTATAGGTTTGGTATCATATTTAATAAACCATTGCCCAATCCAACTTCATGCAGATTTACCCCTGTTTTCTTCTAAGAGTTGAATAGTTTTAGTGATTTAGGTCTTTGATCCATTTTGAGTTAATTTTTGTGTGTTGTGTGTGTTGGGAGGGGGTCCAACTTCAGCTGGACTGAAGTTAGTTACTAACTGACTAGTTAGATGCTTAAAGTTAGACGCTTAATGACTGAGCCACCCAGGCACCCCAGGATAAACTTTTTAATATTATAATTCACAGAATTGAAAACCAACTTCAACTAACTGATATTAGTTAGTTGGTTAGTATGCTATTTTAAATTTTTCAATTGCCACTGAGAGAACTTAGTTAGTTCTCTAACTAAGAAGTTCTCTTAGTTAGAACTCAGGGTCCAACTTCATTCTTTTGCACGTGGAATCCTGTTGTTCCAGCACCAGCTGTTAAAAAGTCTGTTCTTTTCCCATTGAATTGTTTTATCACTCTTGTCAAAAATCAATTGCACGTAAATGTTATTTCTTGCTTCTTAATTTATTTCTTGCATATCAATTTGATGTCACTGATCTATAGGTCTATCCTAGGCCAGTACCACACTGTCTTGATTACCATTGCTTTGTAGTAAACTTTGCAATTGAAATGTATGAGTCCTTCAATTTTGCGAACATTTTTACTTAACTTTTTTTTTTTTAGGTAGGCTCCACGCCCAGTGTAGAACCCAACACAGGGCTCAATCCCACAACCCTGAGATCATGACCTGAGCCAAAATCAACAGTCGGACACTTAACCAATTGAGCCACCCGGGTACCCCAGAACACATGAATTCTAACATTACCTCTATCAGAGTGGGCAATGAGAATGTATATGTGTGTGTTAAGGTTAAGGATGGGAGGCTGAGGTCATGGCAAGGTTGTAGGAACGAATACTTAAGGAATATCCTAATTTTGAGAATGTGATAAGAAAAGGATGGCATGAGATATGATGTGTCAGAGTGGCAGGCCCAAACAGAGAGCTGGTGTTAATTACTCATTTGGCAAGAGAGGTATTGTGACTAGACAAGTAATACTTGCCAGTGAATAGTAAATAGGATAAAACAAGTAACTTAAGAAGCCCCAAACTGAGTTTATTACGGTATAAACTAGGTAATAACAAATAACTCCAATATATTCAACTAAAGTCCAATATACCCTAGGATATTTATTTTTAATTTTTTTAAGAGAGAGAGCACAAGCAGCAGAGGGAGAGGGAGAGTGAATATCAAGCAGATTCTCCCTGAGCATGGAGCCTGATGCAGGGATCAGTCCCACGACCCTGAGATTGTGACCAGAACAGAAACCCAGAGTGAGAAACTCAACAATGACTGCACACCCAGGTGCCCTTACCCTGGAATATTTAAATACAACACAAGGCAAAAAGCTTCTCTAGGGTTAGAAGTCCCCAGGCGAGAAGAAAATAAGATATTTATTTAGAAAAAGCCAGGAAATAGAATATACCAATCCTCACAACCTCTTCCATGTTCCCGACCACTTCTCTCCTTTGCCTATTCTTGTACCACTTCAAGTCATTAACACCTCTCCATTTTTCAGCCCAGATTGCTGGATAAGAAAGTCTTTTCCAGAAAAAAGAAGGTGCCATTCTTTTCCTTGGCAGCATCTGATTCAAGTCAAAAGGTACAACTTTCTCACAAAGGAAAATGTTAGGAATTCTAGGCTCTGCAAAGACTGATACTAGGGCCTCTAGCCCCGCATTAAATCTAGAATCCTGTCTCTGGAAGCTACTTGTGGCTAATCTCTTAGAAAAGAGTCAAATCATATAGGAACTCCCATTCAGCTTAGAATCTTTACCTAGACAAGCGGCCAAGGTTTAAGATATAGTGGATTTCAAAGTTGGCAACAACCTGATATCAGCAGGGTAATTTCATTACAACCTCCCAATTTTCTAGAAGTCCAGTCAGGATCTGTCTGGCTCAGCTAGTTAAACCCCACCATGTACTTTCTCTTCCAGTTGCCTCCTATCCAGCTGGCAGGAACTTCCAAGGAACATGATATAGTAGGCACTGCAGTATACTGGTTGCTTGTTGGGGTTGGAATAGACCTGTTCAGGTTTGAGGGACGCGAAAGGGTTAGCTCCATAGGCAGTGATGTGTGTATCCAGGTCCACCAGAATTTGCAAAGAAGCTGCCAACTCCTGATGACTATAGGAGACAGATTAAAAAAAAAAAAAGAAAGAAAGGAAAAAAGAAATTGCTCTGCTAATTATGAGAGACATAGGAGAGAAATTCCTCAGAACTTGATACTTCTGGACTCATTAATCCCCAAAATTACCTTAGGCTAGACAGGCAAGGGTATCCCTCCCTCCCAAATGTCTCACTAAGTACCTGATTAACTAGCATAGGACTTGGTTCCAAGGGGATTAGAAAGGAAGGAAATCCTCACCAGAAGACAGAAGATGAGGAAGGGGGAGAGAAATGAGCTCATCTATACAGAGAGAGGTATGAGTGAGGGAGGGAGGTATCACAAATAGGAAGAGGTTGAAACCTGTAAACAGTGATCAATGTAGGGATCTCATAATCACGAAGTAGCAAGAGGGTGGGCAGCCAAGCCTCCATCAAGTCTGGGGAAGCATGGAAACCTATGGGGGAAAAAACACAACAGAAATGGATATAGAGAGGGGAAAGGCTGAGGTAAACCTTAAGCAAGATACTTTTTTGATTGTATCCACCCCTCCCCCCTCACCTTGCTCACCTCCAGTGCTCATTTACCACCATCATCCACCCCAGGTTCTGCAACGGAAAATTCTGGGCCCAGGTATAGCACATATGGCTAATGATCAACCAAGGTTGTCATATTATGTTTAACCTGACCAAATGAATGGGGTTCCAAATAGAGGAGATACAAGAATCAGGATAGAAAATTCCCAGAAAAGCCAACCAGTATTCCCCCACATGACTCTTACCTGGATGGAATGCCACCACCAAATCTGGATGGGCTATCTGTCCAGTCTCTACCTGCTCCTCCCAGAAGTCATGATAGAGGCCCCTATGGCCACTAAGTTGAACTGTGCCAGGTTCCAGGGGGGATGTTGAGGTGCTCTGTGTAAAGCCAGCAGATACGTCTATACCCACCATGATCACATGGAGGCCTAGGTGTCCAGGAAACATATAGCCAAGCTCATCATAGTCCCCAGGGCGAGTGAGGAATGTCTCCACATGGGAAGCACCAACCACATGCACTGTGCTTCCCCCAGTCTTCCCAATATCTATCCCTGAGGCCCGAAGCCCAAGGCCCAGTGTCAAGGGCCGTGATAGGGCATCTGTCAGCAGCCGCTTCAAAGAGCCCTGCAGGACATCTGGGTCCGGCCTTGGCCGTCCTACGTTGGCCCACAGGGTGTTCATGGCATGACTACCTAGCACAGCATCCAGTGTAGCTTCTAGCTGTAAACGCCGCATAGAAAACCAGGTATCCCAGCCCTGTACAACTTCAGCCAGGCATGGCCAAGGTCCTGAAGGCAGGACAAAAGCACCTGTAGAAAGAAGGAATAAGAGTGACCTAATCCTTTCCTGGCTTCAATATTCCTTCCAAATTTGCTCTTCCTACTTGTGACCAGAACTGCCCCACTGAGTTCCTTGTAAAGTTTTCCTTGTAACAACATGCTTTCATTATCTTTTTCCAAGTACAACCAACTATGACCGCTGTGGCAGAGTTCTCCAGCACCACCACTTCACCTGTGACGAGAAGCCATTCCATGAGACGGTCCACAGCTACCAGACACAGCTCTTGACAAACCTTCCTGTGCTCTGGCCAGTCTGACCTCTGGCACTCTGGACCACAGTAATAGACATTTCTGCACCTGAAAGATTAGCCCCAGAAATAGATGTTCCTATACCTCAAAGGTGATTGGGGGATGTTTGGGGAAGAGAATTGATACTTCCTGTATCTAGGAAGAAACATCACTGAGTAGGGAAGGTACGGAGAGGAGTTCGAGCTGATGCACCAAATGTGGAGATTACATTTGGCAGAGGAGGAATGTAATTATTCTCTTGGGTCAGAGTAACACCTCGGTCTGTATCTGGAACAACTCACTTTTTACATCCCTTACAGAAAAATAAATAAATAACGGGAGTTTGCAGCTGCCCTCTTATCACAGGTGTGGCTCAACCCCCCAACCTCCCCAGAACAGATATGATCTTACCCCTTGAATACTCAAGAGGAAGGAAGTGGAGAAGATTATACAGTAGATTATACAGATTATTCCCTTCTCCACAGAGAATATGTTCTAAGACTCCCAGTGGATGCCTGAACTCATGGATAGTACCAAACCCTATATATACTATGTTTTTTCCTACACATACATACCTATGATAAAGTTTATAAATTAGGCACAGTAAAAGATTAATGACAATAACATAATTATACTATAATAAATGTTATATGAATGTGGGCTTTCTCTCAAAGTATCTTATTGTACTGTACTGACCCTTCTTGTGGTGATGTGAGATGATAAAATGCCTACATGGTAAGATGAAGTGAGGTGAATAACACAGGTGCTGTGACTCAGCATTACGCTATTAACTTTGTGACAATAGTCAGAGGAGGTCATCTGCTTCCAGACTGTGGTTGACCGCGCATAACTGAAACCATAGAACTTGAAACTGCACATAAGGGGTACTACTGTACCATGGTCTGACTTCCCCATAATACCCAAAATAAGCAGGAGCCCAGTCCTTTTCTAATCTTTCTGTGGTCTGGATCACACAAAATGAGGAGTGGACCCGAAGTTATTCTGAAAACTCTTAGACCTTTCCTCCTGCAATGAAGTCTTAGAATAGGCTCCTTTCTGGATGACTCTCCTATTAGCCCCCAACTAGTCACCTCTTGCACTGCCGTAGGACCTTGGAGTCTGAAAGGCCACTAGGAAGAACTCTACAGTGAGCACAGAATTGGAATGTGTCCTCCATCTTCTGGAACATTTCTCGAAGGCATCGAAATCCAAAGCCTGATACAGAAGCACCTCCATCTAGCACCAACCTGCAGAAATGGCATGAAGTGGCAATAGGAAAAAGAGTATCTCCAGAATCATTCATGACCTATACCTTGCCTCCTATATATTTCCATCTATTCCCACTATTTCTCACATGAGCAAATTATATTTCTTTTATAGTAATAAAACTTGCAAAAGTCAGGATGAGAAACTCCCTCATTGTGAATACTCCATATTCCCCAAGTTATACTCTCTTCCTGCTTTCTGAAATCACTTCTACCAGAGATAATATATTACTCTTCCACAGAGCTAGTCACTCACTTGTATTCTTCATAGCTTTTCATGTTTAGCTTTTGAAGGATTAGTTGGGATAGGCCAGGAACATTATTCTCCAAGGAGAAGAAGCCAAGTGCATCGATGCTAGGGTCAGGTTTTGAGAGGGTCAGAGGCACAGAGGTCACAACTGTAGGTGGGGTCACAACCATGGGAGTCACCGACGAAGGGGGTTTCTTGTGCCTTCGTTGCCGGGATCTTGGAGCCATGGCTATCCACTGATACCTGGGACTATATGTAGAACAGATATGGAATGAAATTTTGCAAGCTAGACAAGTATGATGTATTTTTGTTTTCATATGTTTGACCTTTCAATTCTCATTCCAGTCCCTCAGATCTACATATCAGTAAGATTTATTTAGGATCTACTGTTTATTGATCACCACAAGCAGTTATAAAAAACAGGAGGAAAATAATTGTGTATCAACATAATTATATATGTATTATGTATGAAGTTCTATATGAAATATAAACTATGTAGGTAAGTAAATGCATAGAAAAAGGTCTGGCAGGGCTCATATAAAACCAGTAACAATGATTAACTCTGAGGGAAAGAAGTAATGGGATAGGAACTGGGTTAATCAAAAGGAACTTTAGACTTATCTGCAATGTTTGACTCTTGAATACTAAGAACATATTCATATATTATTAATGCATTTAAAAAATCAACTTAAAATAAGGGAGGAAAAGTAACAGAAATTTTGGTTGTCCAAAACTACCAACTAATTGGAGAATCAATCTCACCTAGCTAGGGAAATAAAATTAATTTTAGAAGACCTACCATCACACTTTTAAGCAATCAACCCAGAAGTAGAAATTAAATGCAATACAAAATCAGCACCGCAATATTAAGATTTATGTAGTCAAAGCAACTTATGCAAATTACGAGGAAAATTTCCTAAAGAGGTGAGCTTTGAAGTAGAACTAATCCCAAAATCACCCACTACCTAGGAGGAACTCTGATAGTCTCCTTCCCTGCCTTGTCTTCTCCCATTCCTTCCCAAAGGAATGAGTAAACAAAAGGAACTCTATTGGGAAAAATAAAAACATCCATTCATTCAATAAATATTTATTGCTAAACATAATCATTTATAAAATATTATAATGAAAACAAATATGAAAAATATACTTAATATCTAAATGTCTTATAGAGGGATCAAATGTAAATTATAAGGCAGTATATAAATGCTGTAAGAAAAAAGTGAAATTAAAGCACTAATGGGAGATCAGAAGGAAAGAGTGTCTTTAGTTGGTTACCTGTAGAAGACTTTATAAAGCATACAGTAGTCAGAATAGATCCATTAATGATGGTGATACTTTGAATACATGGAGACAGAAAAAAGGAATTCTAAGCACAGAGAAGAGCATGAGCATAGAAATGTAGATGGGAACACTCGAGGAATTAATGAAATAGAATGGTTTGAGTTTGATTATTAAGTATAACATAAATGTAAGAACTAAAACTATAAAGTCTTAGAAGAACACATAGGGAAAAGTGTCATAATATGGATTTGGCAATTTCTCGGATAAAAAGAAATGAAAAAGGAAATGAAAAGAAATGAAGAAATGAAAAGAAATGAAGGACTGATAATATGCTACAATGTGAGTGAACCTCAAAAACATTATGCTAACTGAAAGAAGCCAGACACAAAAGATCATACATTATATGATTCCATTTATATGAAATATTGAGAAAAAAAGGTAAATCCAGAGAGAAAGCAGATTCACGGTTGCCAGGAGTTGGGTGGAAGAGGTATGGCGAGTAATTGTTAAATGGTTATGGGTTTTTCTTTTGGGATGGTGAAAATGTTTTGGAACTAGATAGAGGTGGTGGTTGCATAACAATGTGAATGTACGACTTACCATGCTCATTTTAAAAGGATTAATTTTATGTGAATTTCATCTCAATTAAAAAATAAAAAAAGGTATCTGTAGAGATTGAGAAGCTAAAAAATTATATTTTTAAAGATTTTATTTATTTGTCAGAGAAAGAGAGAGAGCGCGCATGCGCAAGTGCCTGCACAAGCAGAGGGAGCTGTAGGCAGAAGAAGCAGGCTCCCCACTGAGCAAGGAGCCCAATGCAGGACTTAGTCCTAGGACCCTGAGACCATGACCACAACGCAGACACTTAACCAACTCAGCCACTCATGTGTCCCAGAGAAGCTAAAAAATTATTAACCCTCAGATTAACTGCCTCCAGGAACAGGGAAATGGCAGAGGATAAAAATGCTAACAGTGATTGGTTTTATTGTCAATAAGGTAACTATTAAAAGTACAAATCAGGGGTCATGTTTTGTTACAAAAATAGTCTGACACTTAATCCTTCTGGACCAGATTTGTTAGGGAAAAACTCCAAGAATCATCATTCAGCTGAGGTGTAGGTGGCAGAACAAACAAAGACTTCCCAGAATCATCCAGCTAAAATCTATTATCTGTACACCTGAAACTAATATAACACTGTAAATTAACTAACTGGAATTAAAATAAACACTTTTAAAAAATCTATTATTTTACAACATGGCTCTTGCAAATTGTTGTCCTTAGTTAGTGAGGGAACTAATTTGTATTTTCCTTTGTACTTTCTCTCTCATCCTCTCATTGCACCCCTGTAATTTCTCCCCTCATCCCACAGATAAATGGATGTTTTCAGAGTCTATAGAACAGGGATAGCTAAGCTCATCTGCATATCATATCTTCTACATTGTCGCTAATACAGAAGAAATTAGACCTGAAGGTGATAGATTATTTTAAGATTTAAGGGTCATGTCCCTTTACTAAAGGATGCCTTCACACCTGAGTACCCCATTTCCAACAACTGACCTGACACTTCCTTCCACTTTTTAAAAAATATGCTTTATTTCATTTATCTACCTATCCTATCTATGTGTCTATCTACATATATTTTTAAGAGCGCATGCCTGTGTGAGCAGCAGGGGAGGGGCAAAGGGAGAGGGAGAGAATTTTGAGCAGACCCCGCACTCAGTGCAGAGCCCAACAAAGCTCAATCTTATAATCCCAAGATCATGACCTGAGCTGAAATCAAAGAGTTGCATGCTCAACTGACTAAGCCACCCAGGTACCCCTTCTTTCCATTTTTAATCACTACACATTCTCATCCAATTTCCAAAATCATTGCAACTTGAGAAGCATTCCTCTGCTCTATCTACTCAGCCTCTTCAGGTAAGATAATACCTTCTTGAACCTTGAAAGAATGGATTCATCTTTCTTTAAAGGTACAGAGAAAAATTATCTTTGATTTGAGGTACATCAAGAGTCTTAAATCCCAGGAGTAATAATAAATATATATTCCTGATGTTCAACTAAAAGCCTTTGTGCTGCAATGGAAGCCAGTTAAGACCAGAAATGTGCTGCCTAACTTATCTGCCTTTCCAAAGAGGTCTTTCTCCAATGGAAGATTAACTCTTGGCTCTCTGGGAGTTGGTTGAACTGGCTGGGAAGTGCAGGGATCAGTTTGGGGAGGAGTGGTGGTGATGAAATCCTTGATAGTTTCCTCTGTGTCTAGAGCAGGTTCATGATACAAATGAACTAAATTACTGGGAAGAAGGTAGAGTAAGGTAAGTAAGGTAGAGTAAGCTAAGATAAGAAGGTGCATTTGTATCTACATAAGGCTCATGTCTGAGTTTGTGTACCCTAGGACCAGACCCAGCTTCCCTGGTTCTAACTTTCCTGCAATGAGCCCCAGGATCCTCCAAGTTTGAGGGGAGGGACAGGACTGAGAGAAACGAAGGCAAAAAACAGAGAGGACAAGGGAAGGAATTATATATAATAAGTTTTCAAAATTTTCCAGAGATCAGAGTCTACTTCACTTCACCTACAGGGAATCACTTTAACTTTTTTCTAGCCATCCCGAATAACTTGGGCTCTAATTTATTCCTGTAAGAGAGAAAACACCAACACCAAGGACTAAAGAGGAGACATGGACTGCACAGTCTAGAAAAACTCTTATCTTTCATTTCCAAATTCCCGCCGATATTAGCCTATGGTCCCAGACCAGGTCTCCCATCTTTCTCCTTCACCACCAAAAGTCTCAAGTTTCACCCAAACCAGTTACCTTCTCACTATCTCCAGAGCAGGAAGGCCCATCTAATTTTCTCTAATTTACCAGCAAACACAAAACATCTTTGGGGAGGGGGCGCCTGGGTGGCTCAGTCGTTAAGCGTCTGCCTTCAGGTTAGGTCATGATCCCAGAGTCCTGAGATTGAGCCCTGCATCGGGCTCCCTGCTCAGTGGGAAGCCTGCTTCTCCCTCTCCCACTCCCCCTGCTTGTGTTCCCTCTCTCGCTGTGTTTCTCTGTCAAATAAATAAAATCTAAACAAAACAAAACAAAACAAAACAGCTTTGGGGCGATAGGGAAAGGGGGAAATGATTCTAGTCATTGGAGGATCCTATAAGGAGTTGGGAAAGAGAAAGAGAAAAGGAGGAATATATTAAGAATATTGCTATTATTAAGCACATTCGGCTGCTTAATCAGCGATTAACACTCCCTGGGGTGATAAATGTTTTACTCAACTATAAACTAAGCAAGCAGATGGTTTGATGGAAAAATAACTTACCCTGCTAAGCCCTCGGCTTCCTTCCTTCTCTCTTTCTTCCAAGTGAAGTGAATGTTTGATCTCCTCATATCTAGGTTGTGGCTGACTTGCAGCTGTCCCTTCATATCACTTTCCTTTGCAAACTGCTGAAATACTGAGTCTCTGTGATTAGGTGTCCCCTGCCAACCAGAAAGACAACGCTGTCCCTAATGAGGTAAGGAGTGACCCGACCCTCTGCCGGTGGACTTCTCTCTTTCTGACCTTCCTTCTCTGCCAAGATGGCTAAGAACTCTGTCAACACTCCCAAACTCACCAAAGGCCAGGCAGGCTAAGGAAAGATGAAACCTATTGCTTCCTGAATCCCTCTCACTGAGGCAGCATTTCTGCTCTCAGTCCACAGAGCCAGAGGAAAAAAAAAATTAAAAACAAAAATCCTGGGATTAGTTCAGAAGTCATTATTTGGTTGGAAAGATAGCCACTAGCTCAGATCAACAGAATTCTTAGTTCTGGATGTCAATCTAGACCCAGGATGAGTTAACCCAAGCCCAAAGTCCTTGAGCATAACAAACACTGCTCAAACACAATTCAACAATGATCAATCTGGGCTTAAACACAAACGTACTACCTAAGAAAGAAGAATACAAATGGTCATTTAATGGTACAAAAGGAAATCAATTGTAGGGGAAACAAAATTAATTTGTAAAATTCACTTCCTCTGAAAGGAGAGCAAGGTACTTTCTGAATAAATGTCATCAGGATCACTCCACTTCTTTATCTCAAAAGAGGAATAGAGGAATAAAGTAAACAAAACCAAAATATTATTGGCTAAAAATACACTATTTCTAGGAACAGAAAATAGAAAAGAATCAATTCAAACATCTTATTCCTTCCTATAATGAATGCTGATCCAGGGAATCTGATTACACATTCCTAGCTCCTTTTCACTTATCAAGCTCCAGAGTCTACCAGAAATTATCAGGGCAGTGGTCCTATATGACTGCAAGACCTGACTTTCTGCTTACATCTGCCCCTAGCTATGTCACTTACCTGCCTGTGAACATCATCAAACTGGGGAACAGAACAAACTTACGGTCAATCTGAGGTCCTGGAATGTGGCGAATCAAAAATCTACATATGAATAGATGCAAAGGATGGATTCTAAAGGAACCCCAAACTGTAGAAAGCAACTACACACAGGGAAGGTAAAAGTAAGTGTTAAGGATGCAACGAAACATTACATATTATTCAGGATAGCTGTGGAGGAAAGAAAGTCAGTAGCAATAGGCAAAAATCCTGGGTAAAACAGGAGTAATTAATTTTAAGTAAAGGTTTCAGGCCTATTTCAAATTTAACTGGCAGAACTTTTAAAAGGTTATGAGTTCTGTTAATAATGGCTGAACTGCAGAAGGCACAGGAAGTCAGAGATGGTCTTCTCTAACTCAGAAGTGTCATCTTTGAATATAAGGGGATATTATAATATATAGAAAAAATTGATACTGAATATTAGTTTATATTTTACTATCACTACTACTAGCTCTGGTAGACAAATTACAATTTAGAAAGATCTGAACTTTTCAGTTTGCTTTCATCGTAAGTTACATTTTTAAAAAAGCCTTAAAAATGCTTCTATGTCTCATTGTGATACCTTAAAAAATACTTCTATGGTTCACAGTTATGAAGAAAGACTAGAAAGAGGTTCTTATTCAACAGTTAGGAAGTGGTCTGTGAGGCACTGGGTGATTTTTCTACCACTCTTAATGTATACCACTTGTTGGCATTCTGTTCCTTTCTCTCATTTTCTTCTTCTTTTTAATCTTTACCATCAACCCATAATTCTTCTAGTTTGTTAACGATGTTTTAGTTTACCCAAGAATCCCACAAACACTATATAACCCCAGTGATGGGCCTAAGGGCTAAGGAAGTTCCTGGTACCTGATACACTAGTTAAGCTCTTAATTTAGAGATGCAGAGTTTTCATAAAACAATAACATCCAGAAGAAACTTTAAAGGTATGCAGTAACTTTAAGGATAGCTCAAGGACTGCTATGTATGCAAGCTGATAATACAGCAACTAAAAGCTGTAATAATCAACTGTTTGCTACCTGGAATAAGGCAAGTATATACAGTTCAAATTAAATTAATGTTTTGTAATGTGCATCATTATAATTATTGTTGAAAACTGTAAAGTCACTATATGATTATATTATAAAATGTTGACAATATCCTAATTTCCCTCAATTTGCAAAATTTCATACTTATTTTTATTATGGAAAAGAAAGGATGATGGCAAGAAAATACAGTATCATGAATATCCTTTTTCTTATTGTTAAAACACCCAATAAATTCCCAATACTACTATAATAAAACTCTACACAATAACATTTTCTTTCGATTAAAAGTTAAATGAAATAGTGATTTTAAATATTAGATTTAGGAGGCCTATAATAGTCACCCAAAGTACTCTAGTTTTCAGTTATTAATGCTTATGTAAGACAAATGTAACCAAAGTTAAAAAAAAAAAAAAAGAAAATTTATGAAGACAAGAATTTAATTTATCACATTACCATGAACCATCCACGAGATAATCTCTGAAGGCTATATCCCAGATCTATTAACAGGATTTTCTGATTTGCATGACGTCAAATCAGACTACATCCCCCAAATAAAACCCAACACAGAGATAGGAGCAGCGGCCCATGCATGGAATTTATTGTGTGCTACTGTTTATAAAATACTCGAATAGTCCTGCACATGCATAATATTTCCAACTTAGACAGGAGACCGTACAGGGTGCACTTTCTGGCAAACAAAACAATAGATGGTTCCGCTGCCTGGAGCTCTGAGTTGTATTCCAGGGCATGAGGGAAGCAGGCCACCAAAGTAAAGGGAAATACCAAACTACAGTGGCAATCAATACAGGTCAATAATTGTGAAAAATTAGCACATGGTTCCATTTAGTTTAACCAAGCAGTTCTGTAACTATCAAAAGAAAAGGTTCAACATGCAATCTTGACTTTTATGCTTCCATTAACATCTGAATGATTGAACAGAACCATTGCTTCTATGCTGCATTGCTTAATCAAAAACACTTCCAGAACATTTTAAAATTTCCTTTGCATCAAAACATAAAAATGATAGAAAGCCAGCAGCAAATCACCCTGGTGGCTATTTAAGCAACTTGAGTACTCACAATAAACTAAAATTTCTCATAACATCTAGGTAACCTATACATGTCGTACCTGTACATCATAGGTCTATATATTAAATATTTGCAAAATGAAAACATGCATACACAAAATACGTCAAGTTTTACAGACATGATTTGAATTAAAATTTACTTTGACAATGTACAAACTTCTTTTAAAGTACCTTAAATGAGTAATTCTGTAATTCTTCATAATTTTGAAATTTAGAGGTTTTCTTCTTAAATCTCTGGGGTGTAAATTTCAAAAGATCTGGGCAAAAAAGATTCTAAATTAGTTTTTGGATTTGTGTTCAAGTAAGAGAGTCTGCCTAGAAATAGGTTATGCATTCATAATTGAAAAATACCAAGACTATATTACAGAATTAGCCACATTTAAGAACTATAGACCTGAGGTCAGCATTTTGTATAAATGCCAACTGGGTTTCTCAGCATTTTGCCCATAATTCAAAATACAGCTTAGTAACCTCAGAAATGTATTTTAAGACCATGCTAATTCATCCTTTAAAGACATTTCATGGGGGGGGGGGGGGGAGTCCACATTAGCTCTTAGGATTGCATTTGAAGTCATGGTTAAAAAACAAAATCTAATTCTACCGAGGGGAAAAGAAATCTCATTTGTAAACTTAAATGTGTGAACCACAAGCATAAATGGAGGTATAGTTGCCCTCCACTGGAAATTGCCCCAAGCCCCTTGCTCACTGCTCTCCACCTTGGCAGCGATGACCCAATCTTATCAGATATCACAACATGTCCCAGGGCCCTCAAGCCTCCATCCAGGAAGGGGGCTGGGGTCTCAAAAGCACAATGGTTTCTCCAGAGGGACTGTGACATTTACAGTCAGCTTGGCCGACCCCTCCAGATCCTGGGGGTGATCTGTCCATTTGGGGCCCGAGATGTGAGAGTCCCTGGGAAGCCGTGGGTCACTGGGCACTATGGTTGCCAGTCCCGTGGTTCTCAGTGGCATGTGCGGTGTTCAGAGAATTGAAACCATCTTGTTGTACAGCATCTTTCCGGGGTGGCATTCTCTCATTGATCCTATCCAAACCCTTTGCCTCTTCAAAACTGCAGATTCTATGTGGTGGAGAGAATCCTCGTATTGCTTAACAAAATGCAAATTTGATAAGTCAGTAATAGAAAAACATTTCTGAGATTTCAAAAACATAATTAATGATTTTTAAGAAGAAAGAAATTAGCTGTATGTAGCAACATTTAAATCTTAAACTGAATCCTACCCTCATTCCAGACTTCCCCTTAAAATGTGAAATGTTTAACCTAAATATAAACACGATAGCTTCATAGATGATAAGTGTTAGCATAGCTTTTAAAAAAGAACGCACAAAAATAACCCTTCCCTGACCCCAAAATTAAATTACAGGCAATGGTCTCAGGGTCTCAGTCTGACTTCTACTATACCAATTTTATCCTACCTCAGACCTTAAAATCACCAGTGATTATCACAGTAAGGCAGTAACAAGAGTAGGGGAAGTGAGGAGGCTAAACAAGGTTAACCTTGACATACAAATCTGTACCAAGAGCTTGGAAGGAGAAAGAGGCAAAGTATGTTAAAATTTAGCAGATCAGAACTATCTTGGAGGTCAAGGTATCATCACCCTATCACCACCAGAATGAAATGAAAAAGGTGGGAAATGCCTCCAGCAGTTAGATCTGTATTTGGCTGATAGTAAAAAGTATTCAGTTTCATATTTTAAGAAATGTCTTCCTTAATTCAATGGCCATTCGCTGCATGTTCTTTGGAAACCCAAATCAAAATAAATGGCAATCCTCCTCCAATTGTTATGATTTCTCATTCACTTCATCTGGAATGATGCTTTTTCTACTATTTAACTGTGCATACAAAAGATTTCCATACCACTGGTTATAATCTGGTTGCTTTAATATGTGCAATTCCTGGGACTCAAAGTCTGTGCATGTGAACGAAATAAATGGTTGGGGCAGCAAAGCATTTAGCAATGTGTATTATCAAGCCAACAGATGATATATATGAATATAATATTATCAGCAAACGCTAGGCCAAACAGCAAAAAAATAAATAAAAAACATAGTGACAGCTCCTGCCCTCTCAGGTGAATTACTGAAAATGAATAAAAACCAACTCAAACCTATACCTAGAGGGGATTTCACTTGGGAAAAAAATGATCTGAATAGCACAGAATCATGCAAAATGTAGAAGAGACCTTTCTTTGCAACTTCAAATGCTATAATAATATAGCATACATCCTGCACTCTAAAGAATTCAGGAATGGTAAATGCTGGTTGTGCACAATACTAGAAAAGGGAAAAACCAGATTGTCACTATGAAAATTGGTCCTTGTAATTAAAAAAAAAAAAAGGAAAGAAAGAAAGAAAAGAAAAGAGAAAGGAAAAGAAAAAAAAGAGGAATGTGACTATTAAACTTGATGAGTCAGTGAGTCTGATTCATCTTGGGCTGTGCAAACTAGGAGTAAAACACACCCATAGGACATTCTCTGATGCCCACCCACACACCACAGATCTCTGCCCAGCGCAAGGACTCTGATCATACCTTTTTCAGCCTCAATAGCCTCAACTGTGGCTGTACAGAAGTGAGCAGAGGCATGCAAAATGAATGAGAGAGATGAGAAGGGTCATATTGTACAGCAGAAAAGGCAATGATCACGTAAAATATCACAGTATCCCATACTACATCATCATTTACAATTTAACATAAATAGTATTCGTATTAGAGAGCCCCATCCAATCCCCCAATTCCTGACACAGCACAGTTTACACACAGCACTATGACAACATCGCTCAGAGCACAGAACACATGGACCTAATATAAACACAGACACCTCAGCACCCATGCAAGTGCACGCCAGTATTAATTACCTATTGTGAACTCAGTATCTTGAAGGCCTTAGAACTTTTCAACATGTTTATTATATCACATCCATCACAATCACAAGGAAATTCTCTATGGTTAAATTATGATGGCAGAATTGTAGCAGAAGAGCAAACAGAAGATTCTCCCCCACCTCCCCCATCTAACTGAAACAATTCTCATTATCAGTTCCATAAGATATAAACTAAGAAGGGGTCAGTAATGCCTTTCCTGTTGCTTCTAATTCATAAGGCATAGCAAAAGCTGCAGAAGTCAGTATGGCTACAGTGAAACTTAAGGGCAGTAAACCTGGTGAATTACTCTAAGTAGAACAGTTCTGTAGCTCTGTTGATTGTGGATAACCTAAAGGGACCCCTCTTGTCTTCTAGGAACCTCCTTTCTATTCTAACACTGGTGTCCCAAATATCTAAAGATATTAACATCTATAGCCTTTTTAAAAAAGCTATTTATGTTAAGTTTATCATGAATTCAAATCTGCCTCAGGTACTAATAGCATGCATTCTCAAATGAATATAGAAAGGCCAATATCTATCTTTTCAAGCTAGAGATCTTTTCAAGCTATCTTTTCCAACTAGAGAGGAATCAAGATAGAAGTGAGGTCTTACAGGCAATAAATTCTAATTACTGTATGAAATGGACATACACATAGGTCATATAAGTGAGAAACACATTCTTAGTATAGCTTGTCTCTGGCCCATTTAAAGAATCACAACATTATTTAGTCATACATTTTGTAGTGAAACATTCTTTTGGCTCATTTCTGGGTTCAAACTGTACAAAGCATTCACGCTGAGGACCAGGATCAAAGACTGCAGAGGACAATATTGCCTGACAATATTGCAAATTCTCCACTTTACCTAAAGCGCACGCACTCAGAATATTTATAATAAGCCTCATCCATCCTTTCTATTTTGCTTCTTCTATAACAAGGCCAATTAGGTTTAGAAATAATAAATTTTGTCCAAACCAGTTATTAATGTGAAAGAAAACTGATTAATCTAAGGAATTAAAGTAGACCTAAATTAGAAATTTGTTAATCTTAACCAGATAGTAAAGTGAGTTAGGGACCCAAAAAAAGTAGGATGAACACTGAATAAAAAAGAATTAATTTTCCTTAAGTGTTAAACTGTATTACAAATCCAAGCAGACATACTTATTATATACCCACTGTACAATTCACCATTTAAAAAAATCTAGCTCTGTGCACCTGGAATATACTCTTTGTATCTTCCCAGACAGAAAACTGGGATAAATGATCCACCTCTACTTGATCAGCCCTATAACTTCTATTCTGCAAAATATGGACTATTTTCTTTATAATTTAGACACTGAATGGGAAAAAAATAAATGCCTACCAGAATATATTTTAAAGAGCTTATGGTAACAAATGATTTTATATGAAATATTTCATAACATATATATGGTAATAAATTAAAAATAAAACCTGATATCACTGTAAGAATTAGTATCTGAGTACATCAGTAATTTAAAAGTCTATTAATAAATTTTTCAAATTATGAAATGTAACAACATACTTCTGAAATCATCCTATGGATTTTAATTTTATATGCAAAAGCATGTTCTAGGTCGAATGATATTCTCTGCTCTTTCTAGAAGCTTCTAAATGCTCCTAATCCTTTTCAGGACACAAAATACATATCACACTCAAAATTGCATACCATGTCAAGCTTGTATGTTTAGAATTGAAAAAAAGGTAATTTGAAGCTTAAACATTAAGCTGGAAAGAGATTTGATAATTATAAAGTTCTATCTGAAAGACACTATTTTTCCTCTGTTTTCAGTTTTATAGGGCACCCTGACATGGCCTTAGTAAGTCTGTGTACAGTGCTGTCACAAACTGTGTTCCTTAATACTACATGGGATAAATAATGAAGAAGAATTTGGCATTACTTAAAGAGATGGCCACATATTTTCCCATATATGTCCTGGTGAAGGTAGCGTTATAAGGCTAGGTCCCAAACAAATTTCCTTGAAGAAAATGCACATAAAATATATCAATTCCTACTCCAAAAGAGTTGTGTAGTTTGTGAAAACACTCAAGAAGGATAAGTTAACTTTAAGGTTATTGCGAAGGCAACTGGACTTATTTTCTGACAACAAGACTGATTGTATTAGAATTTTAAAACCTTCTTTTTGCAATACTTAACTCTTAGTTATCCACATCAGAAAACATGTCTACTAAAATATTAGAAAAAAAATTTAAATCACACAGATGCAGCTTCTGTATGAGTTTTGTTATGTGCTTCAAAATGGGTTTATCTTATTATGCTAGGAAAATTGCTCCACACTATCAAGAGCCATCACTGGCACAGCTAGGGAGCTATCTAGTTTCCCAAATTAGACCCCTTAAAACTCAGCACTGTCCGGTAACTCACTCTATGCGGGAATACAGTCCTTTCAGTAAAGCTGTCTTTCAAATCTTCCCTGCAGTTGGGGGTGAGGTCAAAGTTGGAAGACTGAACTTCAGGCTGCATGCAAATTAAGAATGAGTAGAAGTGCTGAGCTGCCAACAAAGCATGTAATTAGCAGGTACTAATTGTGAAATCTGAAAGAAAGGTTTGCTGTAGATATGATATAAAAGTAATAATATATTCAAGGATAATAGAGATGACTGTAGTGGAGATTTATTAAAGTATGAGGCCTTTCAGTTTTTTCCTTTATGAACAAAAAAGAGAAAAGGTATAACATTTTTCAAGCTACTAAAGTTCATCCTTTTCTATTAACACTTATTTTTGCTAGTTTTATTGAATGTTTAAGATCATAGTTTTAGCGAAATTCATTTTAGCTCATTTTGCTAATGTCTATAGTGTAATAAGAAAAATGGAGGGCAAGGAATATAAAGAAAATCAAGAAAGTTTTTCTTTTAATAAAAAAAAAAAGGAAACCTCACTCAGAACGAAAATCTGAAACTATCATTTTAAAATATAGCTGTACTTCTCACATATACCAGTGGTGGCAGCAGACAACACACTAACATATAAAATAGAACATGTATAGGCTAGAAGGAGATATTATTCACTATAGGAAAAATCTGCTTATTTATTTAGGCATTTATTATGAGAATGAGTGAAATGAGACTGTGAAAAGTCAATCTACTTTAAATTTATTAAAAAATTTGAATTATTTATTTTTTGCTTTAAAAAATTCACTAATTACAACACCAGGAAGAAAGCCATGACTAAGAAAAACATCACATCTGTTCCTGCCTGTTTCAATAGAGCAATGACCCCTGGAGGGCTGTCAAAAGTGGCTACAATAGAACATATAGATTAAAGCTATTCCATATCACATTTTTTCCTTTCCAACCACAAGGGAAAGAAATCTAGACTTTGAGTTTTTGTGTATAGTCTAAAACAGTCACATCACTCTCTTCTATTTAATCTGTAATGGGCTTTCAAAAAGTTAACCCAGTATTTCCACAAATATTTACGCCAAAAAAATAAGGTTTTTTTAAATATAAAATATTCAATGAGCCAGATTACAGGAATGCTTTACGTATAATTCTTTTTATTTTCATGCAAAATAAAGGCACACTTAATAACACCCTTTCGATTTTGACTTACAGGATTTAAATTCAACCCCTTATAACAATGACTTAATATCTAATGTTACATTCATGTTCAGAATGCACAAAGTACAGCAACAATGCAGCAAACCTCAAAACAAGGTGCTACAAAGTTGCTTCTACATCAAAAGACAGACAAGCGTCTGATAGAGTAATTTAATTTAACATACTTTTACAGACATACAGCTAACCTAAAGAAAGACAGACAGATTTAGGAAAGCAGCTACATCTGCAGAGGAAGAAAACAGCATGTTACAGACAGTCAATTATACATAGAACATTTGACAAACACCACAGAAAACAAACTTCGGCATCATTTACCAGGGTACAAAACCTTGCACAAATCTTTTGGCAAGTGAAGTGCATAAGTAATGTTTGGGGCCCAAGCAGATTGTTAATTCTAAAATTAAGTATCTGAAAATATAAGCATAGTCTAATACAATTACATAAATTAAAAAAATAAAAAATAAGAAACTTGGAATTACATTTCCATTTTAGTAATATGGATATCCTTGATTCACATTCTAAAACTGGGGCTTTTAAAAGAAAAGGTTGCATTAGACAAACAAAAAAAATAAATATTTAGACATTATGATATGAGTCGCTCCCATATCATTTCACTGAAAGCTGAGAGACTGACCATTATTTTCAATTGAAAGGAATATCCATTCTATCAATTTTCTGCCCTGGTCAGGTTATTAACCAGACACTACCTATCATGTAGTATTCTGCCTGTGTCAGCTGCTGAGACAGGAACTAAAAAGCAGAAGGAATTCCCTGCATGCATTATGTGTATTGTTAGCAAAAGAGTGAGGTGTGCCCCAGTCCATCTGAGGCACAGCAAGTTGCATAACATCATTACCACTTTGCAGGGTCTGTCGTCCTCCAGCCAACACTCCACTAGGCAACATCCCTGTGGGAGTCAGGCCCTTGAGTGTCAGCACACTTTCGCTCTCCTCCCTATAGCAAAGAGACATAACAAATATCAGAGACTTCCAACAAGTACTTAGTTTAAAAGAGGAGATGGGACCCAGAGGTAGGCCATGAAAATAATTTATGACATTCGTTGTTATTACCATATTTTCCTCAATTCCAAGATATTCTTCCATATTTTACACTTTTCAGATAAGAGAGTATGCCTTACAAGTGAGGCATATATTGTTTTTCCTGAAAAGCTTTATTAAATAGATGATGAGATTCATCATCAATGAAAATCATACAATTGAGAAAATACATTTTTTTTTTTATTTAAAGATTATTTATTTATTTATTTGACACAGAGAGAGGGAACACAAGCAGGGGGAGTGGGAGAGGGAGAAGCAGGGGGAGTGGGAGAGGGAGAAGCAGGCTTCCCACCAAGCAGGAAGCCCGATGCAGGGATCGATCCCAGGACCCTGGGATCATGACCTGAGCCAAGGCAGACGCTTAACGATTGAGCCACCCAGGCACCCCAAGAAAATATGGCTATTTCTATGGCATAAAGTTCAAATGGATATAATCAGTTTTGCAAACAAATTTCTAAAGACTGACCCATTTACATGCGCCTTTAAACCTAGTCTTCCTGAATTAACCCTAAGAAGACTGTTTGTGGCTCCAACAAAAGGAACTTCCTATACGGACTAGCAAGTCCGTCAGGAATACTCTAATAATACCTCAGCGGAGGTTATTTATTTATTTATTTATTTGACATAGAGAGAGAGATCACAAGTAGGCGGAGAGGCAGGCAGAGAGAGAGGGGGAAGCAGGCTCCTCGCTGAGCAGAGAGCTCAATGTGGGGCTCGATCCCAGGACCCTGAGATCACAACCTGAGCCAAAGGTAGAGGCTTTAACCCACTGAGCCACCCAGGCACCCTCATCAGGAATACTCTAAAAGGTACCCTCTCCTTCTTATCCTGCTCTAATTTTCAAGGTATAGAACTAGAGCTTTCATCACATAAAGATAACACCTACTCAAAGTGAGCAATAATAATCACAAGGGTCAAAAACCCTAGTTTCAAAGGGACTTGTGTTCCCTTCTTCAATATGTAAATGTACAACTAACTTCTTTATAGGAAGAATGCTACTAAATTGCTTTTGGGTGTCAAACAGGACACTGCTTATAGCAAAGTACAATAAAAGAATTTCTGTAGAGCAAATAATCAGGAAAATATATCATTACCTGAGAACAGAGAAGACCCTTGCCATCTTGCCAATTGCTCGAATTTTGTTTCTTATGATTTCTTTCCGGGCTGCAGCTGAACCTACTTTCAATGGAATAAATAGAAAAAAAGACTCAAGTTTAGGGCATCCACACTTGCATCATTCTATTAACCTATACCACGCTCATCTTAACCAACACCAAACCCTCTGCCACCAGCTCACATGGAGGAGACGAGGTGAACTCATGCCAGAAAGCCTCTCACTCCTTCAACGTTTAGTTTAGCACTGGTCTAATACTGGGGTCTGATACAGATACACATGAAAAGTAATCCACAAACATTATGACTCTCACACTACTGCTAATCATTAAAACAGCAATGGGAGGGGCGCCTGGGTGGCTCAGAGGGTTAAGCCTCTGCCTTCGGCTCAGGTCATGATCTCAGGGTCCTGGGATCGAGCCCCGCATCGGGCTCTCTGCTCAGCAGGGAGCCTGCTAAAAAAGAAAAAAAAAACAAAAACAAAAACAAAAAAACCAGCAATGGGAAAGAAACTAGAACCCAACTTGTATCATAAACCAGAGGGGGAAAAAAGGGTAACAATCCTATAGTCTTTGTTTAATTCTCATGAGGGCCTATGCATGCAGACTAACAGACAAGAATTGGTAATAACTCTGTATAGGCTTCTGTTTAACTATTATAAAAGCCTCTGACATGCAGGCTGGAAATATCCCAACTTACTATGACAGAGTAAGTTCCTTGTTCTAAGTGGGTTTAAAAACAATGGTATGAGATAACTACTGTGCAGACGACGCTGAACTAAGGACCATACCAGCATATCAATAATAATGCACATCTTAACCTCATGGACTAAATGTCCCCAAGGTCATGCAAATATATACAAGTTCTTACATCCCTAGATGAGTATGACACAAGGAGAGTGAACAATGAGAAAAGATTCCCTAAAAAACACAGCTAAAGGAACACTCACGTTTCCTCTCTAAAGGGTTAGCTGTACTGCCTATCACCGATACAGAAGAGAATAGAACATAATAACTTAATCTTCAGCAAAAACTCAAAGTTGTATCTTCCTTCCCTTGGCCTCCAGAAAGAACAACAACAATCTCAGTCCTGTTATCTCATATATAGCAACTAGAATCACTCTGGACCCAAGACTGTGGTTCCTTAGAGCTGTGCTTCAACATGATGAAAACACACATAGAAGCACCACGGTTGAGGAGAAAGTTAAGGAAAGGCTAAAGAGACTAGACTAAAAGGGGCCGTGGATATACAGAGGTCTGAACAATCATAAGTCTTCCGGGCTAGAGCATCTCATTTAAAATTCAAGTAGCCCACAAATACCATATAGTTAAAAATTAAGATGATGACTGGACCTTACTGCAAAGAAACAGAAAAGAAATCCAATTTCAAAGACGAAAACAAAAGACATATTTTAGAGAAAATAGGCTCCATGACCATGTTTATGATGCTCTAAAGGGTAATATGAGCACGGAAGCTACAGCTCTTGCAAGTTCAAAACTGCGTAGGTACTATGGTACTACACAGCTATTTTTAAGATGCAAAAAAAATTACTAAAAGTCTCAGAATCATAGAACATTAGAATTTGAAGAGACATTAGGAATATTGTGAGTTTAATCTCCTCATTTTAGAGATGACAAAACTAAGTATATTAACTGTTTTGTCCAAGGACATAAGGTAAGTCTGATTTCTTTGAATGAATTAACATAAACATTGTTCTAAAATTCATAGAACTTTAAAAATAGCTAGACTGGGGGAGAGGAGTATGGGGATGGGAGAGGATGGCTGCAATGAGGTACATTCATATTTTCAGCCTTAATTTATATATCTGTAAAACTGAATAATATGTAAACTATACTGATTTCAAATTTAAAAAATCACTGGAATATAAAAACACTATACAAGTCAGGATTTTAAATCAGTCTACAAACACATCATGCATAATATTAAAGTAAATGTCCACAGTAAAATTACTCTGGGGAATAAGACAGACAATCAAACACCCCTAATCATGCAGGGAAAAGTACAAAACATTACAAATAAGCAAAAGAATGAAATTTTAAAACAAGAGGAATGAAAAAGAGGGAAAAATATTTCCATGCACAGAAAGACAGATATCTTGGAATATGACTTCTAAAAACATCAAATTCTATCTCAGATAGCACTTACACTAAATTTGCACAAGGCCCAAAAGGACTCTGTATAAATAGTACTCAATGAATTTGCTAACTTACATGGACATGAGGATAACTTATGAAGTCATATTTCAAAACAATGTTACTCTGTCTGGTCTGTACCTTTTTTATTGCCATATATGAGCCGTTCTTCAGATGGAGAGTCCAGAAAAAAGGAAGTGAATGATGGAGAAAAGGTGGTTGAGACAAATAAAAAGATAGAGATTTAACTTGGCAGTGGTACTGAAGAATGAATGTAGAAAGAAAGGGAGAAAAATGAAGGCCCTCATATTTGAAATTTGAAAAATGTAGTACTGTAGGATCTGGTGAATAAAAGAGGGATGCCACTGGGTAGAACTCTAAAGGAAAGACTTCTTAAAAGATATGTGTTCAGAAGAAATTATGGACAGAATGACTATAATATTTGATGAAAGTAGACAAATTAGGGACAGAAAAAAAACACGTGAAAACACATAAGACTGATAAAAGACTGTGCAAACAACAATCGCACATTTATATTGATACCCCTAAGGAAATGTGTCACCCATGGGAGTATGTTAAGTGAAGGGTAATGACACAAATGATATACAAACTCATGTGGTTCTTCAAGGACACCAACATCTGCAAAATCTGTAGTATATACAGAGAAATGTAGGTAACTTTATAAACTACCTCAGTGGAAAATCTTACCCACTTTGAATAACGGAAAGGCTAAGCCTCCCACACTCCATAATAACAAGAACACATAATTTCTTGAATCTGAATTGTAGAACTTTTGCACATAACTCAGGATCAACAGTATGTGCTTTCTGTTCCCAATCCAATCTGGGAGCTGGAGGGACATCTTTTTGCAGAAATAGCAACAGATTGTCTCAAAGCAAGTAATAGCTCTAAGAGCAGGCAGCAGAAATGTTTCATTTGAGCTTTCCATATCTTCCATTCTAATGCAGAGATACATGATTCCATTACAGGAAATGCAAAGTTTTAGTTTAGTAAAACTGTAACACATGTGGATTATGTATTTCCTTTACCAAACTCAAGACAAAAGATAAATATCTGAAAGAAATAGTATGCATTCTAAATATCACAGAAATTAGTGTTCAGAAATTCTTTAATGATTAAATAATACCTCTAAAAGGAATGCTATGTGCACTTACACATGCAATATTTATGTAAATTTTTGCCTTTAAAAACAACTCCACGTATACATTAAACAATGCAGAATACCAAAGATCATCACTTAAGAAGAGAGTCTTATTCCTTTACCCAATCTCAGCCTTAAATATGCAAAAACTATTCTTTCCTTCCTGCCACTGGGATATCTCCATTCCCGCTCTCTCCCTTTCCCCACAGAGAAGCTAAACTCTTATTCTGACTCTACAGCAATCCCCACGCCACCAAGTTTTCTTTCTAAGTCAGATTTCTCCCCATGCCCAGCTCATCAGATGGTTCTACTGCTGAACAGGAAAAGAGGAAGGAGAGGACAAAAGGCATGCTATCATGGTGAAAGGAAAGGAGAAAAGATGTACAGAGTTAAGGGAAAGAAGTATGGGAATGTGACTAAGGAAGGGAAATAAACCCAGTTCCAGTAGCTCTTTTCCCTATCCCATCCTAGTATCTATCCTAATATCCTCCTAATTCCTCCATTCCTCAATGGTCTCCCCCAAACCATTCTCATTCCTCCATACAAACTCCCAGATTCATATTCTTAAAATTTTCTTGGAATCTCTACTCCTAATACTTGGTATGGAAGGGTGAAGAAATGAGGAGTAATTACACCTCCTATGTTGGCAATGAAGAGAGATCTATTTCTAGTATTCGAAGCTGGAACTCAGTGTATTTTCACATAGAAACACTGTCATAAATGACAGCTTACCCATTTTTAAAATTATTTCCTTTCTAGTCCTTCAATCCATGGATGAAAAGATCCTGGGAAGTTAAGTAACTTCTCCAAGATTACACAGCTACAAAACCTCTTTAATGATCAAACTTAATTCATATTTGGAGTGGAAGAATGATATAACAAGTAGATAAATAAGCATCATTTATCATTGAGAGGAAAATGTTAATTAGATACATAAAATCTCATTTGGAACCTAATAAAATTTTATACGTATTCCTGGTTGAATCCCAAAAATGATTAGTGCCTATCTCATATAAATCATAAGTATCTAAACCAACTGTAATAGACTTAACAAGGAAGTTTTTTATATAGGAAGAGGACTAAAGCATTACCTATCATCACTATTTAAAATACAATTAAAAAAACACTATTAATAATATTGATACAAATTTGTTAGAAATTTTAAAAAAGTAAAATGTAGAAAAATAAATAACAGTATCAGCCTTATGCAATAACATTTTTAAAAGTTAAGGAAAACTAAATAAAAATTACCATATAAAATAATTCTGCTGATCCAAGTTGTCATAAGATAAACCCACAAATATATAATATATACCTTATACATAGAAAATATGTTAAGAGATACCAGTTGTAATAATATAAGGATATAAAATGCTATAGTATTAATTTAACTTGATAATAACAAATTTTTTCAGAGAAAAACTATGTGATTTTAAATGGAATAACTGTACATTAAATATATTAAATGTAGTAAGTATAGTAGATGAACTAATTATATATAGAGAGATCTTGATCTTAGTTTAGAAAAGTAAATATTAAAACAAAACTTCCTAGATGCAGATATGGATTTAATGAGATATCAATTAAAACTACTACTTGATATTTCACAGAATTTGACATATAACAGAAAACTTTACTGAAGAAATTAGTGAACTATAAATCAAAAATTATTTCAGTCATTATATCAACACCTGTAAGATTATGAAGTAGGTACTATTATCCTCATTTTGAAGATAAAAAAACTAAGACTCAGAAGCTAAGTAATTTGCCTGAGGTCATACAGCAACTATGAGAAACTAGAATCTGAGCCCAGACCTAGTCTAACGAGAGAAAAGGGAAAAGGTGGCAGAATAGGAAAAAAGTATTTAATTGTAACTACTTAAAAATTTTATGTAAGAGACAAATATAATGAAATATGGTAGAGCTAAAACTTCTACACAAACAAAAGGAGAATTAAAATAAAAAAATAAATATTACTCATTAAAGCCTATTATCTAAACCAAAAATGAATGGATATAATTTATTTCAGTTAACAAAACTATAAGCCAGAGTAAAAGCATATCTTTGCTTGCCACCAACAGATGGCAGTAGCAGACACTTGTACACCGTCACTTTGTACTTTTAACAAACGGGCTTATAGAGTGTTTAGGAATTAAACCTGTTTGTAAGCAGAGAAATTTCTAAATAGTTTTTACTCAGATTGTACTTAATAAGTAGCCAAATAAGATATACAGTTTATACACTTGAAAAAGTAGACAGTAATTTTTTTTAATTAAAAATCATTAGAAAATCAAAGAAATGTAAATTAAACTAAGTGTAATGCACTACTATGTAGCTACCAAGCAAAATAAGTAAAAATGACCAAAACCCAATGAGATGGGACTGTGGAGAAAGAGGTCAATGGATTCATTGCTAAAAGAACTTCATATTGGTCCAATTCTTCTGCAAAGTAATCTGGCAGTTCGTAGCTAAAATAATGAAGCTAAAACACATATTTAACTCCGTAATTCTCTTCAAGAAATTTATCCCAAGAAAAAAACTATTGTACAAACATACGTATTGCATGCTATTCATAATAAAGATAACTGAAAGCAACAAAATGTCAAAAACATGAGATTAACTATGAAACTTATGGTATATTAATATACTTAGAAATATGTAGCTATTAAGTTGTACCAAAATGTAGACCATGTTTACTTTATGGAAACAATTACATACTGATTACAACTATGAAAAGAATGCTGCAACCAACATGTGAGAGGCATACAGAAGGAAATAAGAGTTCTCAGCTTTAAGTTGTTTACATTTTTGTTTCTCAATGACTTAAATTTTAAAAAATATTTAAATTTAAAAGTTTTAAATTTAAAAAAGTTTTAAATAAAAATTTCAAGACATAAAAATAAAAGGAATTTTGTTTTTATGGTATTAAATTATAGTATAAGTGTACATAAACTGGTTGGCTTATATAAGAACAAACAGCCATATCTAACCTTGTTTCTATGGAAAAGATGCTTCTGAAAATTAAATTAAACCAATAAGTGGTCTTGTAGAACACAACCACTCATAAGTTGGGAACAGCCTACTTTAGATTTTGGGAAAAAACAGTGACAACAACACTGGGGGTTCTGGTATGTTTCTGATGCACTAAGAAGACTGTACCACTGAAACAAAAAGCATTTTTATTCTCCTTCTAAGCAGTGTCCATATTCATGAAGAACCACATTCTTTAGTACTTTCAATTTTCCTTTCCTTCTGTTCTTCCAAACTTCCCTTTTCCCAAAATTCGTCTTCCCCATCCCAACAGAAAAAAGGTAAAATCGCTAAGAAAAAATCTTAAACAGTATCTGAAAAAGTGTCTTGACACTTCTTAAATAGCCATTTGAGAACAATGACTACATTTTACAAAAGGGTGTGTATTGAAGCTGTGCAGTTAAAAGATACCATTTCACAACAAAAAAAATAGTAAAATGAATAATCATACCATCAAACTGGTCTTCACCTTCAGTCATCAGTTCATCATCAGAGCAAATACTCAGAACATTTACCAACATTTCTGTCACTATTCAAAAACGAAAAAAGAAAAAGAATAGGTACACGTTAGTGGACCGAACTCAACTGTCTATAGGTACACACACCAATTATTCATGTAATGGTCAAATGATTTTTAACTCAAGAAGACATACATTCTGATAGCAAGAATGAAGAAACTAAAAACTACCAAGGTTTGGGGCACGTGGGTGGCTCAAGTCAGTTAAGCATCCAACTCTGTTTTGGCTCACATCATGATCTCAGGGTCTTGAGACTGAGCCTCAAGTTGGGCTCCGAGCTCAGCACGGGAGTCCGCTTGGGATTCTTTCCCTCTTCCTCTCCCTCCCTCTCTGCCCTTCCCTCTGTGCTCACATGCTCTCTCTCTCTCTAAGTAAAATCTTAAAAAAAAAAAAAAAATACCAAGGTTTTCAAAATGAAAGAAATTCAATGGATTACAAGTCTGAGATTCTATACAAAAAATGAAGCCCCCCAGAGATGAATAACATCTAAATGTATACATTTAAATTCTTCATTTATGGATATAGCATTTCCTTATAGAGTAAGAAAAAAGTTACAGTGCAGTCTCACTGTTTCAAAAAAGTCCCAGAATTATTATTTTTTTTAAGAGCGAGAGCATGAGCAGGGAGGGTCAGAGGGAGAAGGAGAGAGAGAATCCTAAGCAGGCTCCACTCTTGGTGTGAAGCCGGATATGGGGCTCAGATCTCACAACCCTGGAATCATGACCTGTCAGATGACACCACCCAGGAGTGCTCAGAATTCAATTTTTAAAAAATTGACTCTAGCAGGTCCCCTAAAACTTAATTCTTAAGATTACGAATGACTAACAACCTGAACCCATGGTTCTTTCTTAGGCTTACTCCTTTACCATTCTATGTATTTTTCCCTTAGTTTGCAGAGTTCTACTCTTCTGGTTTTCCTACATTTCAGACTACTTCCCTCTTAAATGTAGATATTCTCAAGACTCTCTCTGCACAATCTCTTTGTGGTTTTATATGCTCATTCTCCTGGCTATTCCGTCTATAACTACATAGTTTCAAGTATCACCTTTGTGAAGATGATTCCAAAGTCTATATCACCAGTCTTGACCTCTCCTTCAGTCTCTGGATTTCCTTGGTGGTTTTATTGCTAACCATCTTCAGCTATTTTATATTGCTTGTTTCTCCTACTAAAATGAAAGCTTCATAAATGCGATGATGTTTTGTTTACTATTGTACTTCAGAGTCTAATACAGCAATTGGTACACAACAGGCATCCAATAAATATTTGACAAATGAGTAATTTAAAAAAGAAAAGTATAAGCAAGTTTTAATTAATAACTAAAAATGCCTATTAAATATTAGCCCATGGATGTCCAAATGATACCTAGAAATGAACACATCCAAAACAAAATTCAATACTGCTCTGCTCCTATTATTCCTCCTATAAATATATTAATAGCACACCACATGCCAGGCACTGTGCTAAAGCTCTGGGAATCACATATAAAAGGTCTAGTCTCTACCCTCCAGAAGTTTACTAACTACTAAAGGAGGTAAATATATGCACACACATACCACAGTAAAGTGATGAGCCCTACGCTGTAAAAATGCAGAGTTATACAAAAAGACTTACAGGGAAAAGGAAGGCTTCTGGTAGAGGAATCATGCAATAGGAGTTTGTCAGGTGGAGAGGGCAGATAAGGCATTCTAATCATAAGGTAGAAAAAGTATGAAGTAGTCATTATAGATCAGTGGGACAGAACTAAGAGTCCAAAAATAAAACTTCACATTTAAAATCAACTTATTTTCAACAAGGGTGCCGAAACAATTCAGTATGGGAAAAAAAAGTCTTTTCAACAACTGGTGCTGGGACAACTGAATATTCACATGCAAAAGAATGAAGTCGGACCCCCACTATACACCATATACAAAAATTAACTCAAAATGGATCAAAGATCAGAGCACCTGGGTGGCTTAGTTGGTTAAGTGTCTGACTCTTGATTTCAGATTAGCTCAGGTCAGGATCTCAGGGTTGTGAGACTGAGCCCCGCATCTGGCTCTGCACTAGGTATGGAGCCTGCTTGGGATTCTCTCTCTCCCTCTCCATCTGCCCCTCACCCCCAACCCCCTCACTGTCTCTCTCTCACCCCCAACTCCCCCACTGTCAATCTCTCCCTCAAAAACAAAAACAAAACAAAAAAAGATCAAAGTACTAAATGTAAAAGCTAAAACTATAAAAGTCTTAGAAGATATCATAGAGGAAAATCATTAGTTTGGATTGGGCAACAGTTTCTTAAACATGACCCCCACAACACAAGCAACAACAACAAAAAATAAATTCATCAAATTTTGAATTTTTAATTTATCAAAATTTAAAACTCTTGTGCTTCAAAGGACACCATCAAGAAAGTGAAAAGACAACTCAAAGAACAGGAGAAAATATTTACAAATGATATATCTCATAAGGAACTTGCATCTAGAATACACAGGGAACTCTTACAACTCAGTGATAAAAAGTGAGATAAAAAGAAAACCACTTTAAAAATGAACAAGATTTAAATGAATGTTTCTTCAAAGAAGATAAGCAAATGGCCCATATACTTCAAGGCTATGATAAACAAACAGTATGGTACTGGCACAAAAAAGACACAGAGACTAACGAAACAGCATAGAAAGCCCAGGAATAAACCCATGCTTATACTGTCAATTAATCTATAACAAAGGAGACAAGAATACATAATAGAGAAGACTGTCTCTTGAATAAATGATGTTGGGAAAGCTGGATAGCTACATGCAAAAAAAAAAAAAAAAAAAAAAGAAACTGGACCTCTTTCTTACACCATACACAAAAATAAACTCAAAATGGATTAAAGACCTAAAAGACAGACCTGAAGCCATAAAACTCGAAGAAAATAGGCAGCAAACTCTTAGAGATTGGCCTTAGCAATATTTTTCTGGTTCTCTCGTCAGGCAACAGAAACAAAAGCAAAAGTAAACAATTAGGACTGTAGCAAACTAAAAAGCTTTTGCACAGTGAAGGAAACCACCAACAAAATGAAAAGGCAACCTGGACGCCTGCGTGGCTCAGTCATTTGGGCATCTGCCTTCGGCTGAGGTCATGATCTCAGGATCCTGAGATCAAGTCCCGCATCGGGGTCCCTGCCTGGCAGGGAGCCTGCTTCTCCCTCTCCCGCTCTCCCTGTTTGTGCTCTCTCTCTCTCTCTCTCTAACAAATAAATAAATAAAATCTTTAAAAAAAAAATGAAAAGGCAACCTACTGAATGGGAGAAGATATTTGCAAATGATATATCCAATGAGGGGTTAATATCCAAAATATATAAAGAACTCATACAACTCAACACCAAAAAACCCAAACAATCCAATTAAAAAGTGGGCAGAGGACTTGAATAAATATTTTTCCAAAGAAGACATACAGATGTCCAACAGACACATGAAAAGATGTTCAATATCACTAACCATCAGGGAAATGCAACTCAAAACCACAATGAGATATTACCTCACACTAGTCAGAAAGGCTTGTATCAAAAAGATAAGAAGCAAGTATTGGCAAAAATGTAGAGAAAAGGGAACTCTCATGCATTATTGGTAGGAATGGAAACTGGTGCAGCCACTATGGAAAATAGTATGGAGATTCCTCAAAAAATAAAAAACAGATATACCATATGATCCAGTAATTCTACTTCTGAGGACTTACCTGAAGAAAACAAAAACACAAATTCAAAAAAATATATGTACTCTTATGTTTATTGCAGCATTATTTAAAATAGCCAATATATAGAAACAACCTAAATGTCCACTGATAGATGAATGGATAAAGAAGATGTGGTATGTATACACATTGAAATATTACTCAGCCATAAAAAAAAAAAGAATGAAATCTTGCCATTTGCAACGACATAGAAGAATGTACGAGATGTTATGCTAACTGAAATAAGTCAGACAGAAAAAGACAAATACCATGTTATTTCACTTGGGCATAGAATCTAAAAAACAAAACAAAAAACAGAAATAGACTGCTAAATACAGAGAACAAACTCATGGCTGGCAGAGAGGGGATGGGGGAATAGGCAAAATAGGTGAAAGGGATTAAGAAGTACAAACTGCCAGTTATTAAAGAAATAAGTCATAGGGATGAAAAGTACAGGGAATATAGTCAAGAATATTGTAATAGCTTTGTATGGTGACAGGTAGTTAACTATATTTATGGTAAGCATTTCATAATGTATATAATTGTGAAATTGTCAAATCACTATGTTGTACACCTGAAAGTAGCATAATATTGTATGTCAACTATACCTCAATTAAAAAGTCTTTCTCGTGCTCGCTTCGGCAGCACATATACTAAAAATTCTTTTTCTAATGAACACAGGATTTAAATAAACATTTCTTCAAAGAAGATAAGCAAATGGCCAATAAGCACATAAAAATATACTCAACACCATTATTCCTTAGGGAAATGCAAATCAAAACCATAATGAGATACAACTTCGTATCCAATACAATGGCTATAATAAAAAATACACAATTACAAATGTTGGCAAGAATATGAAAAAAATGGAACCACTGTATACTACTGGTGGGACTATACAGCTGCTCTGAAAAACAGATCTCAAAAGGTTAAACATAGAGTTTAACATAGAGTTACCATGTGACTCCCAGTTCTACACACAAGAAAATAAACACGCGTTCATACAAAAACTTGTACGTGAATGTTCACTGCAGCATTATTCATAATAGTTAAAAAGTGGAAATAATCAAATGTTTTGCAGCTAATGAATGGATAAACAAAATGGATAAACAAAATGATGAAACAAAATTTCATTAGGGAAATGCAGATTAAATCCACATTGAGCTGCAACCTACTGAATGGGAGAAGATATTTGCAAATGACATATCTGATAAAGGGCTAGTATCCAAAATATATAAAGAACTTATATAACTCAACACCCAAAATACCCCAAAAAATCCAATTAAAAAATGGGCAGAAGATATAAACAGACAAATCTCTAAAGAAGACATCCAGATGGCCAACAGACACATGAAAAGATGCTCAATATCATTCATCATCAGGGAAATGCAAATCAAAACTATAAGAGATATCACCTTATAACTGTCAGAATAGCTAAAATCAAAAACAGAAGAAACAACATGTGTTGGTGAGAATGTAGAGAAAAAGGAACCCTCTTACACTGTCAATGGGAATGCAAACTGGTGCAGCCACTGTGGAAGGTAGTATGGAGGTTCCTCAAAAAATTTAAAATAGAACTACCCTACAATCTAGTAATTGCACTACTGAGTACCCCCAAAATGCAAAAACACTAATACAAAGGGATACATACACCCCTATGTTTATAGCAACATTATTTACAACAGCCGAATTATGGAAGCAGCCCAAGTGTCCCTCGATAGATGAATGGATAAATAAGTATAAATACACACACACACACATATACACAATGGAATATTATTCAGTCATAAAAAAGAATGACATCTTGCCATTTACAACAACATGGATGGATCTAGAGACTATAATGCTAAGCAAAACAAGCCAATCAGTGAAAGACCCATATGTGGAGTTTAAGAAACAAAACAAATGAACAAAATACAGATTCTTAACTATAGAAAACAAATTAATGGTTACCAGACAGAAGGTGGCTGGTGTGGGGGGGAAACGGGTAAAACAGGTGAAGGGGATTAAGACTACACTTATCTTGATGAGCACTGAATATTAAATGGAATTGTTGAATCACTATATTGTACACCTGAAACTAATGTAACACTGTATATTAACTACACTGCAATTAAAATACACTTTTCTTTACCCTCCTCATCCAAAATCAAAACTTTTTTAAAAGTGGTGTACCCATGCAATAGAATATTATTTGGTCACAAAAAGGAATTAATTACTAATTCATGCTACAACATGGATAAACCTTGACAACATTATAGGAAGATGCTAGTCACAAAAGATCACAAATTATAATACATGAAATGTCCAGATTAGGCAAATCTATGGAGGTAGAAAATAGAGTAACGGTTGCCTAGGGCCAGAAAGGAGAGGTAGGAGGAAATGGGGAGTGACTGCTAATGGACACAGGGTTTCTTGGGAAGGATGATGAAAATGTTTCAAAAATGACTGCAATGATCATTGTACAACTCCACAAATATACTAAAAACCACTGAATTTTAGGACTTAAACAGGTTAACTATATGGGATATAAATTATATCTCAGTAAAACTGTTATGAAAAAATAAAGACACAATATGAAGGCATGAAACTTAATTGAGCATAACATATTCAGGAATCAGTTATGCTGTGTTATGACTAGAAAACGGAGACTAAGACAAGAAGGAAAGAAATGAGGCTGAAGAGAAAGTAGGGAAGATCCAAAGACCTTGTGTGACAGGTTAAGGTTTATCTTCAAAGCTACCAGAAGTCATTTATGAATAATAAATAGTAGCTTTTAGGCATATAGCACTTATCATCCTCTAAAGGAAAGGCAAGAAAGTAATAGCATAGTAGTAGACAAGGAAAGATAACAAATGGGGGAAACATTATTTATCTTTAAAATAAAGATCAGGGGATGCCTGGGTGGCTCAGTGGGTTAAAGCCTCTGCCTTCGGCTCAGGTCATGATCTCAGGGTCCTGGGATCGAGCCCCACGTTGGGCTCTCTGCTCAGGAGGGAGCCTGCTTCCCCCTCTCTCTCTGCCTGCCTCTCTGCCTACTTGCGATCTCTCTCTCTCTCTCTGTCAAATAAATAAATAAAATCTTTTAAAAAAATAAAATAAAGATCAGATGGATCTGAACAATTTATAAAAGAACTTAGTAGAGAGAGTATGAAGATACAGAAGTCCTAACAGATGAAGCACATTTCCTAAAAAGTAGAAGCATAGTGGAATCCAGAGTCAAGTTAGAAGTTCTAGCCCTGGATGGAAGGGTCACCTCTTCAACAAGACAAGAATTCAAGATGAGTGCAGTTTATAAAGCAAGGAAACAGTAAATAGAGAAAGCTCCCACTAGTGGTATATGTTTCCTCTGAGAGTGAGGGAAATGGCTACAAAAAAAATGTTTAAGAGAAAAAAAAAATTAAATTGAGAATATATCCTAAGGGAAAAGGAAGAAGACTAGTGACACAAAGAATTTTTGGTACTGTCGAGGGCCCAGCCAATGCTAGCAATCAAAGGGTAATACCACTGCATAAGGCTGTATAAATATCTCTAGCAATGCTCTATACTCTGGCTATGAGAATGGAGAAAATGGACAGTTGCATTTACTGGGTCTAAGATTTATAAGATAAATGAAGTAGAAAAAAAAGAGAGAAAGGAATCTGAAGGCATGTTAAGAAGAGAGGCGAGGAGTGGCGCCTGGGTGGCTCAGTGGGTTAAAGCCTCTGCCTTCGGCTCGAGTCATGATCTCGGGGTCCTGGGATCGAGCCCCACATCGGGATCTCTGCTCGGCGGGGAGCCTGCTTCCCCCTCTCTCTCTGCCTGCCTCTCTGCCTACTTGTGATCTCTCCCTCTCTGTCAAATAAATAAACAAAATCTTAAAAAAAAAAAAAAAAAAGAAAGAAGAGAGGCGAGGAGGGATTTGACTAATAAAGAAATGGCATGGTCAAAGGCCAAGCAATCCCAGTGGAGATCAAGAGTAGCTACAACTGGAATGAGGGGTTGCTAAAATAACAGGTTTTCATCACAGAGTGTTAATGGCAATATCATCACCAGACTCAAAATATCCAAGTCATTTTCAACCATTCCCTCCCCTGCAACATGCCATCTTGTTAAGTCTTACTGATTTTACCTCTTTAGTTCTCCCTTGCTCTCTATATCTCATGCTACCCAGGCTTCATTTTATTTCCACTTGAGTCTTGATGGAGCTCCCAACTTCTAGGCTTTCTTCCAGTCCATTTCACAAATTTTTCTAAATCACTATCATAGTCATATTCTGTTTCAATTGTTTCCCACCATTTATCAAAGCTCCAAATTCTTGGTGTGGTGATCAAGATCCTCATGATCTAGCCCTGAATTAACTTTTCATTCTTTTTCTACTATTGTCCTTCATACGTCTTAACTGTAAATCAATCTGAACCCCTCAACACTTGTTAGTGGTCTTACGCTCTCTTGCTTTCTGACTCAGGCTTAGTAAGTTCTCTTACCTAGAATTCTCTTGCCCATATCTACCAGCACAATTCCAATTCCACCATTCTTCAAGTCTTGGTTCAAATGCTACCTTGATCCCTTCAACAAATACAATCAACCCCTCCTCTCAATTCCTATAAAACTATGTTTCTCTAGGAGCACTTACCTAATATTACATTTTGTTATTATTTGTGTACCTTAAGTCCTCTATTAACCTGTAAAGACCTATATCTTCCTTTTGTTTTTATATCCTTAGCAACTTGAATAAAACAGACTTTCCAGGAAAAATCTACTAAATGAATAAATCTTACATGTATGACCTTCTATGGAAGATCACACTATATTGGATCCTCTAGAACAGAGTTCTTAAATTGGGGTCCGTAAACTTGAGGGAGGTTACCAATTCACTTCAGATCTATAAGCATCCTGAAAATGTTACGTTTATGTACAAATGTACATATATTTGTATATGAATTTTTCTGGGACAAAAGTCCATAGCTTTAATCAGATTCTCAAAAGGGTATATGTTAAGAAATTAATAAAAGTTTTTTGCATAGTTACTTTAATAATAAGAATGAGTCCTTACGTTTTAGACATTTGTTCTAAAATATTTATAGCCACAAAAGAAATAGATGAAATATGATCCAAAATAATTAAAGTGTGGGGTGGGGAGTAGTGGATGGAGATATAAAGGACACAACATTGGCCATGATTTGATAAATGTTGAAGCTGAGTAATTGGTACATAGCAATTCATCATATTATTCACTCTGCCTTTGTGTATGTTGGAAATTTTCCAACACAGGATTTTTTTTTAAGAAATAAAAAGCCCCAGGTGCGCCTGGGTGGCTCAGTCAGTTAAGTCGGTTAAGTTAAGCATCAAGTTCAGCTCAGGTCATGATCTCAGGGTTATGAGATCCAGACCCACAACAGGCTCCACGTACAGCAGTCTGCTTGAGGATTACCTCCCTCTGCCCCTCCCTGAACTTTCGCAGTGCACCCTCGCACGCACTTTTTCTCTCAAATAAATAAATAAATCTTTAAAAAAAAAAAAAAAAGCAAAGCCCCTAAAAGATTAAAAACCACAGATTTCATCTAACTTTAGGATTAAATCACCCTCTAAGGAAGCCTCTGGTTTAGTTAGTTGCTTCTCAGAGACTAGATCAGAGTCAAACTTTTCAAAGTGGAACAAATGAGATGTCATTTGCTATTCACAACAAAAGAAAATTTTCATTAGAATCAACTAGTTAGGCTATATAAACAGCTAACAGATATTAAAATGGAAAAATATGCAAAGAGTTTGAAAAAATCTTACTGTGCTCAACATTGGTTAGGATTCTATTTGTGTATAATATTCAAATTTGAGCTTCATATTTTTAGAAAGACATGAATAATTTGGAGAAGATCCACAGGAAAAAAACAAAACTGGTCAAAAGGTCTGAATACTTCCTCATCTTATAAGATTATTTCAAGTGGCAAAAAAAGAACGAAAGATTACCTAGTAGTAGATTTCAAATGTAGGAACAGATAGAAACCTGATTCTCCATCTTCACTTATGAGATAACCACAGAAACTAGATTAAATTTTCTTGTCTCTCAAAAGGAGCCAGACTACATATTATTAAGTTCACTATTAGTTCTAAAATTCTATGATGTCCTGGTTTTTGATAGGTGCATTAGTTAAAAGAAGCTATTATCTCTATTTCTTTCCTTGTTTAAACATCCATAGCATAAATATTTAGACTAGTAATAATGAAGTATTTCCTTATTGTGGAGGCATTAGAGAATCAAATTAGAATCTATGAAATGTCCATTTTCCTCCTTATCCTCCCCGTTCTTACCACCCCCCACCCTACTTATATTACATTAAAATAGTTGAGTTGCAGTCTAGCCTGAAGGCAGGAGAATGAGCAAGATGAATTCTTAAATTCCCTTTAGCCCGATGATGCTATGATTGAACTATTTCTCATACACCAAAGATAGAAGGTTATAAGTGTAATGCATCCCTTGCACCTAAGCCCTTTACTGGCCCCCTTCTCAAATGCTAAAGTGGGTAATTCTATCTCCATATTAGCTTAATGTTGACCTACTGAGTAACTGATGAAGACCAAAGGCAATCTTCAAAAAATCTGTTTAATATATACAGCTTAAGTATTAACTCTGTATTTTAGAACCCAAAATTGCGTTGGCAGAAATAACATATCCCAAACAGAAAGGAACATTTCCTTGGAAGAGGTGAGAAAAAAAAAAGGGATCTAGAACAAAATGTTTTACAATCATGTCTGTATTCTCATACTCTTATTTTCCACATATGGAAATTGAGGCATTGCCTTGTGGAAAAATTAACACTAAAATGGAAAAGAAGAATGTGATAAAGTAAGGAAATCTTAAGAATCCTGTACAACTAGAAAAAAATTTTCTTAAATAGCATTTCAGTTCTCTTAAAAAGCCTACTAAGTATATACTAATATATTATTAATGGAAATTATCAGAAAGAATTACCACTAAATTTGTATACATATTTTTTACATGGGAGAAGTATTAGGTTTGAACCTGAACTTCTCATCATTTTCCTCAGAGTATAGAACCTCTATGACTAACATTGCCCAAAACTAAAGGCTATTGAATTCTCCCATAAATTACTCTGACATTCCCCAAATGTGGTGTTAAAATGTGCAAAAGTGTCCATTCTAAAGCAAAGCTATCCTTCCATTCCTTCATAAAAGATGTAAGCGAAAGAAAAACAGAAAGAAAACCCAACAGCTGAAGACAACATCAGGCTATTTATAAGTCTTCTCCGAGTCCCCCAGACACCCTCACATGGGGGCTATAAACAGCTAACGAAAATATCTTTGAGGCTCTCATATCCACACCCACTGACACAAGTAGAGCTAAACCCACAGTGAAACTCGACTTCAGTTTCCTTTAGCAAGTATGTGCCTCCAATAGTAAACTGGAGTAAATGTGACAGTAATAAAACAATTAAAAAAAAAAAAAAGAATCATACCTTTTTCTCCAACAAATGGTAAAGACCATGTGAAGACATCCATAAAATTGGGCAACCAGTAAGGATGTGGAGAACAGTTAAATTGTCGAATATTCATCACATTATTTTCATACTTTAATACAGCAGCTGTAAGATAAGTTTGAATGTGAATGTAACAACTTGTCTTTAGCTCCAAAACTCTAAAACATATAAAAGCAAAGAAAATGCTATTTTAAAGGGTTGGGGAATCAAGGTGTGAGTTGAATGAGGACTAGTAGAGGGAGATAGGAAGTAATTTTTAGTAATAACACATTTTTGTTTTTAACACACTTTTATTTAGAGCATAGTCAGATCTATATTTATTATTAATGAAATTTCCAGATTTCTAAACTGTTTGTTTTACTTTATAATTCAATGATTGAACATGCACTTTTACTATATCCAAAATTGTGAAAACTCAATTTTTAGAGGAAACACAGAATGGCAATGAGCAATTTTCTAGGTTTAAAAGTTCCTACAAGTTGGAGGAATTTAAGAGGATCTTTTTAGTTACGGGCAACTTGAAAAGGATAGCTGATGGAAATGAAGCAAAAAACAAAAACAAAAACAAACCCAGAAAAAAAACAGTTCTTTATGACTGTATGAATGTATTTATTTCATTTAATATGGGAAATCAAGTGAAACTACTACAAAGAAATACTTTATTTCATTTAGAAAAAATTCCACTAAAATACCAAAAAGAAAATATTATAATCTAATAACACAAAGGTAACATACTCATCTCAATTTCAGGTATCTTTCTAATGTTTCAATACATTAAAAGAAATAACATCTTAAATTAACTACACAGATTTCAGCCACTGGTTATATTATTTTATGGAATACTGGGTTCCATAGGCTAGATTCCAATCTAAGCTACAGTACGTACAAGCTTTGCAATGCTTGGTAAATTATTTAACCTGTTTCTCATTTATAAAATAGGACTAATATATCCACCTTGACTACCTCAGATGTTTTAAGATCAGAGGATATATTTCACATGGAGGTATATAAAAGTATAATATGCTTTGTAGATATTATAATAATTATGTGGCTTTCCCCCCATTTTAATAAAAAGCACAAAAATGCAGATATTAAATTCCGAGATTTGGGATTCTGGCTAATACAAAGGCACAAGTAATATGCTTGTTTCCCTTATGAAATAAAAGTATTTAAAATGTAGCCTCAGAAATTAAGGAATGATACCAAATTTTCAGCTTTAAAACAAAATAGAGAATCTAGAAAATTGCCTTCCAGGTGAAATGAAACATTACAAACATATCTATACCATGTAAGCACTCAAATCATTAACATCATATACAGACTTAATCACTAAGAGACATTTGATTTTGACAAGACAGATTCAATGGTTTGAGTTTCTTTTCTGAATACTCAGAAAAGTGATCCCTTAACCCCCTAAATCAAACTAACAGAGGACAACCAATTAGACAATAATTAACTGAGCCCTGAACACTAGGTTTTGTAATACTGACAAGAGGAAGTCACAGATGAGGCATTAGAACACTGGTAGAAAGTTAAATGTAGCACTCTATTCTGTTCTTAAGAATGGAGTCAAAACTTAGATACATTCTCCTCAAAAATAGAAGCCACACATCATTGGTAACTTCTCTACAAGTTCCGAAATTTATAAACCAAGCTATAATTTAAAAGAATATTTTAGCACTGGCATAATCCTTAAAGGCTGCACTGACTCTAGCTTCTGAAGATGAGTAACTCAGTCAAGATATAGGGTTTTTTTGGTAATTAATATAGTATTAAGTTTTTTAACATTCTATATCAAAGTTATATAGCATGCTACCATTTGATCTCAGGCAAATGTTTTAATCTTTTAACCATCATACCCAATAATAAAAAAAAAAATCTTCTGTTCCTCTTTTGAACTCCATGACCCATATTTAGCAATGACCTCATTATCTCTCTAATACTTTTAAAAGTCTTTAACCTTCTGTTCTTTCCTCCTGGCACATCTGCTCCAGTGACCCTGGAAACTATGGCATAGTCAACTGAATTCCAGACATGTCAAGACAGAATAGGAGATGGCTTCTTAATTTCCTCTTCTGAAAATGTGCACTACGTAAACATACCCAAGCTCATCTTCAATTTCCTTGGCCCACACTTAACTAGATTAAGATCCTTTGGCATTATCTGTCAATAAGTTATGTTCAAAGTTAAATGAAACCAAATTATTATAAACAGATCAAATCTGGACAGAAGGAAAGGCAATGGAAACTGGTGGAACAGCAGGTAAAGAAAAAAGATGTAAGAAAAAAGGAAAAAAGAACAGTAAAAAGAAAAGAAAGGGAGGAATATATTCCTGAGAGGAGGTCAGAATGAGGTGATCAAAGAAGGTTCAACTATTAATTTTCAGGGGTCAATGATAAGACGTAAAAGTAGGGAATAAGAAAGGGAAAGAGAACCTAGATCAGTGAACATAAAACAAGAAACATGATAAACTAAATTAACTATACAGTGTAAATACACGAAATGGTCAAAGCAGCAACAGCGGCTTTATGCAAACAAGAAAACATTCTCTTAATTATAAGGGGAAAGATTTAAGAAAGGGGAGTTTGAGAAAATCATGTTTGGTTTCTTGACTTAATTCAGAACATTTTTTTATCTGACAGCTTCTATCTTTTTATCAGATAGCCAAGTTGTGGATTGGTTACATACGGTTTAAGTTTCCCATTTTCGATTTTTATTTCTTATTCTCTCCCCTCCCTTATATCTTATACTTTTTTATAATGAGATTTGGATAGTTACAGTTTCAAACAATGCCTCTTTTCTATTATTTAAAAAAAAATCAATTAAAACGCTAAGTTGTTTAACAATTTTTTTATCAACAACATCTTACCTTTATTATTGTAGACATCTAAGTAATTAGGTGCCGAAAAAATTGTTATTAATGAAGGGAACCCTGTAGTTTGACTTTTTCTGTACATTCTATAGCTGTAAAACAAATAGCTTAATATGCATCGTAAAGCATCAATCATGAGTTACTAAGTTTGATTTGTACATAAGGTGTTAATTTGGGTCAGGGAAACAGAATTCTTACCCTGCATCTTGAGCTTCATGAGCTCTAATAATCGATAACAAATTATTGTTTTGCAAAAATTCACACACTGCTGGATAGCTGTGGGGGGAAAAAAGTAAATTAAGTAAAATAATGGTTTTCTATATGAAACATATGCTATTTTAACAACTAAAATGTGTTTAATCTTGGATATTTTTCCTTACTTATAAAAATAAGAACATCCTCGAACTGTATTGTGACTAAAATGTTCCTGTGATTTTTCATTTCCAAAATCTTCAGAAGGATCGGACCATAGCAAGTCACACATTGGTCCAAATGCAGGTGGCTCTTTGAATCTATCTAACTGTGAAAGAAAGAAAAGAAAGAAACAAAGAACAGAAATAACTTGTCAAAAAGTGAGAATAGAATGGACACAGGAAAGTGGTACCAACTATGAATACTGTCCATACTACATTGTTTTGAATGGTTAGAAGATATTTCCTTAAAATATCAGTATATTAATTTTTTACCATTACCTAATGTTGGCAGTGAAGAAAAGTTTGAAGCTTCTACTCTCTACCCAACAAAGTACTATAAATAGGAATCAACCTTGAAACTACAATATATACTCACTCTCCTAATATCATCCAGTGTGTGTATTTCTGGTGAAAGTCCACCATGAACACAAAGAAATTGTTGATTTAAAAGTGCAGCAAGAGGCAGGCTATCAAAAGCTTCCATACAAGCTTCATAGACTCTTTCTGAATATTTAATTTTACCTAGAAAAAGAAAAAATAATTGATAATCACATTTCTATTGATCATTTTGAAGATAGATAGATAACATAAATTGACTATTAAAACCAAGGCAAGAAAACTATAGACACAGAAAAGAGCCAAGTGGTAGCCAAGGATTGACAATGAGTATGGGGGTGATTATGAAAAGGCAGCAAGAAGGAATTTATGAGATGATGAAACTTTTCTGTATCATGACTGTGGTGGTGGGCAGTTCTATGCATTTGTCAAAGCTGAGAACTCAACACTAGAAAGAGTGAATTTTACTGTATACAATTTTTTTTTTAAAAAGGCAAGTATGTTCCCCTATGAGATCAGTAAAATAGGCAGTATTGGTCTTATGAAGACAAAATATTTGCTGCCTCTAAATTTGGGCATGCAGCGGGTCATCATAAAATATTACTTAAAATAAATAAGTCAAATCTCTAAAAACAGCTCAACCCTTTACCTTTACAGGCCAAGTAAGGCTAAATTAGAACTATACTTAAAGCTTAGTTTTAATACTTTATTTTATTCTAAGAGTCAGTGACTACTTTGTTACAGGCAAGATTACTACATCATCACAACAAAACTCAAGGTCCACCCAATTAAAAAAAAAAAGAAGATATCTTATACATATATTGGAAGAACAGAGGGGTTCTTCTAGTCTATAATGAATGCTTAAAATGGACAGTGACGCATAAAGCCAAAACAACACAAGAGAGACAAAACTCCACCAAATCTGTCATTTACTTTAAAGATTAAAGAAGATTATCATACACATCCTTTTGCTTCTTTGTATCATTAAAATTCCTGGCTATTTTATGTTTTTGCTGCAATTCTGGTGGGTGGTTTGTTTTATTAATTATCCAAAGGAAAAAAGAGCTTAGCTCCTTTTCCCCTTTTTAATACTGTAACATTCAAATATGAGAAAATCTGGGGCACCTAGGTGGCTCAGTTCATTAAGCGTCTCCCTTCGGCTCAGGTCACCCTGGGATCCAGTCGCATATTGGGGTCCCTGCTCAGGGGGGAGTCTACTTCTCCCTCTCCTTCTGCCCCTCCCCCCTGCTCATGTTCTCTCTCACTCGCTCTCTCTCAAATAAATAAATAAAATCTTAAAAAAAAACACAAATACGAGAAAAATCTATATCCAGCAACCAGAGGTTCTAAGTCTGCTAACAGACCTGCTTTCCAGCACTGTGGTTTAATAAAAATTTTAAATTGATTGCTTTAAGCTCAGGTATGCACTTTCCAGGTCTCATCTTTTATTCATTTATTACTTCATTTTTTACTATTTTACTACTTTATTATTTTTATTATGTTGTTATTCATAACCTATTCATTTAGGTTACCCACCTGACCCTTGAAGTTATATGACTTTGTGCCCTCTGCCATTACTCACCACTATATTTTTCTCTTTTTACTGGAAGTCTCTAGTAATATGATCTTTACTGGATCATGTTTGAGTCTCTATAATTCTGAAATTATTTCTATTTCTATTTTTAGAACTTAACTCTAAGAATATAGTCATGAATATTAACTTAATAAGCACACAGTTAAGAGGTGTGAAAAAAGGTCAAATATATAATATTGTTGCTTCTGGTTATTAGATCGCCATTGCCACAATAATCTAAGAGAGAAATGGGGTAAACATTGTAGGTTAAGAATTTCAATTCATTAACAGCATGTTTGAAACAATCTGCAATGATGACAGAATGAATAATTTAAGAATCTTCATGGGAGAGCTTCAATATTGGGGGACAAAAATCTCCAATGCAACAACAACAATTTTTTTCCTTTTGGTTTTTATTCTTCCTGTTAGAAAAAAAAAATCACTTAAACATTAAAGCTATATAAAAACTCAAAGCCATTTCTAAATATATCTATCAAATCAAACTTAATAGGAAACACTGAAATGAAAACATCTGAATAAAACACCATTAAACACTAAAGAACTCTTGACAATAATCCTCAGCTTTATATATTTGGACACAAAATCCATTTTTATATGTTACACTGTAAAGTCTTAATATCACTCCACCAGAATACTGAGGAAATGAAAATATTTCTCATGACAGTACTCACATTCCTGCTTAAAGGTAAAATATTCAGTAAGGTGTCTGCATTCATGATTGCCTCTCAGAAGAAATAATGTGCTTGGGTACAGAATCTTCAGGACCCATAAATATAAGACGCACTGCAAAAGAAAACGTTTTGAGTGAATTCATCTTTTATTTTTATTTAACTAAGTTGTTTCATATTTGCTCCTTTTCCTCTAACCCTATTGTTCTTACAATCTCTATTACTCTTTACTACCTTTTTCTCTTTGTCCTTTACTAAAATATAAGCTCCATGAAATCAGGAACTTTGTCATCTTATTCACTTCTCACCTCCACTCCTAGAAAAGTACCTAGCAAACAGCAGAAGGGTAATAAATATTTGTTCAGTGAATGACTTAATCTATTTAATTATTTTAGATTTATAGATTGTTTGCTATAAAAACAATTAGCAGACTGGTGTCCTTAGGTATATCAATAAATAAAATAATAATAATGTCAAAAATAAATAGCATGCATCATTTATTGAGTACTTACAATGTATCAAGTGCCATGTATTTAATACTCCTCGTTTATTCCTCAAACAACCCTATGAAGTATGTAATACAATCTCTATTTTACAAATAAGGAAACTGAAGCAAAGAGTTCAAGTAACTAGTCTGAAATCACAAAACTTTTAAGTAATAGAGACAGGATTCTGATCCTTGGATCTTAAGCATTATGCCATTCAGCCCTATGAAGGCAACAGCCATGTCTTATGTTATTTTGTTGGTTACGCTTGTTGCCTTACCTGAAGTAGGTACTTATTACCTAAATTGATTCAAATAAAGTATAATTTTTTAAATAAGAAGAATATTAAAGCAAACAGTGTAGCAGATGCTTTTCTCTAAATAGATTTATATATATTTTTTAAGATTAATTTTTAAGCAATCTCTACACCCAACGTGAGGTTCAAACTTACAACCCCAAGATTAAGAGCCACACTCTCTACCAACTGAGCTAGCTAGGCACCCCTCTAAATAGATTTAACATAAGAAACTCATATTTTACTTATTTGGTTAAAAAAAAAAAAAAATCAGGGGCACCTAGGTGACTCAGTCGGTTAAGCGTCAGACTCTTGATTTCAGCTCAGGTGGAGATCTCAGGGTCATGGGATCAACGAGCCTCAAGTTGGGCTCCACACCTGGCATGGAGTCTGCTTGGGATTCTTTGTCTCCCTCTGCCTCTGGCCCTCCCCACTCCCCCTACTTGTGCTTGTGCTCTTTCAATAAAGAAATAAAATATTAAAAAAAAAAAAAGGAAAGACATTTCATACAGAAATTAGCTTGGTTTATAGAATTATATACAAAAAGGAAACAAACTTTATTTTTAACAAATTAAGGTATATTAAAATGTGTAGCTATTCACACTTTCATTTTTTTCATAAGGAAAAAAAGAAATTAAGCCAAGGAAATACTTATTAAATTCTACCTCTTTTTTTTTTTTTTGCTTATTTTGATTCTTTATTATTTTCCTTTTGCAACAATAAAGTCTATTAAAAGAGTCAGCCACAAAACACTCGAATACAAGGACACGTACACCAATATGCTTAGTTACCAAAAAACTTTCTAAAATTGTTCATTTTATTGTTTTTGTCAAAGCCCCCTATCTTTTTTGTTAAGAAGGGCCATTTTCTGGTTTCCTTGAAGCTTTGAGGAAAGTTTGAGGTGAGTGATGATGGAACTATGAATAAAGGGAGAACAACTCAGAGGTTACAGAATTCCTTAGGGAATTTGAGCAGACAGAACACTGAACTCCTTTCCTCACCATCAATCCTAGCATACCTGAGAAAGGAGGTTAAAAATACTGGAGAAGGGGATATAAATAACAGGAACCAGCATGGAAATTCACCGTAAAGATTCAATTATCTACAGGGAAAGGTGGTTAAGAGTACAGGCGCCTCAATGGCTCAGTCGGTTAAATGACTGACTTCTGACTTCAGCTCAGGTCATGATCTCAGGGTCATGAGATGGAGCCCCACACTGGGCTCCATGCTCAGTGCGGAGTCTGCTGGAGACCCTCTCTCTCCATCTCCTTCTGCCCTCTCTTCCGCTTGCTCTTTTTTTAAAAATAAAAATAAAATCTTAAAAAAAAAAAAAGTACAGGCTTAGAATAAGACTGGCTACACTGCTTACTAACAAGGTGTCCTTGGGGAAGCTATTTAACTTCTCCAAGCCTCAGTTTCCTCATCTATAAAATGGATAAAATAACAGTACTTACGTCATAGTGTTGTGAGGATTTAAATAATCAATGTGTGTTAAGTGCTTAGGATATGCTTGGAACATAGTAAATACTCAACACAAGTATCTATTAGTAGAGCTTTTATCCAGCAATTTTACTTCCGAGAATCTGCCCCACAGAAATAATTTAGCAAGTATGCAAAAATGTATAAATAATCAGACTCACTGAAGCATCATTTGTAATGGCAAAAAATTAAGAACACCTTAAGTGTCTAGCAATAATTAACTGTGGTTTGTTTATGCAATAGAATACAACAACGTGGCTATTAAAAATCCTATAAATTTATATACTGACCTGGAAAGACATCACAGTACAGGGATATATGAAAAAAGCAAGTTACAGAACAACATTACAATATGGCCACATTTTCATTTAAAAAAAAAGAAAGAAAGAGATATGCATGTATTAGAAAATGTAAGTAGTTCTACATTTACCTTATTTTATTTATATAATTAGAGAAATAAAAGGAGCAAAAAGAACCATGTGCTGTTAAGTAATGATCAACAGGTCATTTTAATGCCTCTTGTTTTTTAAAAGAAATGAATACTTTCATAACACACAAAAGACTTGGGTCTTAATAGCTATAGAAGGTGGAAAAGAAGGACTAGGGTTTAAGCAATAAAAGCATTACAATATGTTTTTTTAATCAGAGAAAATTCAATTAATCTTTTTTCACATGGGGTAATGTCTTTAGCGGCAAGAGAGATAAATAGCACTAGCTCCTTAGGGCCACTAGATAACAGGACAATAAAGAACCCTCAGTTTACATATAATTTCCACTGGGAAAAATGGCAATTATAATTGCATAAACAGAGTAATACAAAGAAAATAAAATAGCTTGAAAAGCAGAAGAGAGTAAGTAGTAGTTTTACCTAAAAACTTCAGAATAGCAGAGGTATTAAAAAGAACCCAATATAGGTACTTTAAGTAACTTATTTTACTAGGAATTAATGGAAATCATCTATGGTAACACTTAAAAGCAAATCAAATGATAGTATATGATTATTACCTCTATACTAAAATAACCTCTGTCCACATAATCACCAAGAAAAAGGTATCGTGTATTAGCAGGTGATCCTCCTACTTCAAAAAGTTTCATCAGATCAAAAAATTGGCCATGGATGTCACCACACACTGAAACAAGAAGATTATTAGATATGAAAAAAAAACCTCTGAAATAACAAATTTTACTTAAATTCTAATTTCTTTTACATAAGAAATAATGTAAATTCTATCAAGAAAGGTCTCAGCAGGAAGTCAGAATCTATGAAGAGTCGTAATAGAGATGATGTGTACCCAAGTGTTCATGTGCTCAAGATCTAGAACAAGATATAATCAAAATAATGAAATTTGTAGTCAGTGACAAAATTTTCACCTAAATTTATAAAGCTCCTCTTTAGGAAGCCACGCATAGGTCTTAGGATTACAAAATTTATAATGGTGGTAGTGAAATCTCCAAACTAATGCAATACTTTCTATTGACTGCTACGTTGACACTGAGGTATTTGCCCCTAATAATTGAAAGCAAAGTAAATAAGAATTTGTTGAATCAAACTGAATTATGGCCAACACAACTGATGAAACCTTCATAAAAGCGAATTAGACCAACTTCTGCACTTAGGTTACTTAAGATGATGTTTATTCACTGAAAATAGGGGAAAAAAAATTTTTTTTTTAAATTATCTCAAAATTCAAGATAATGTCCTTGCAATATTATTTTAGTATACCATAGATTGAAGAGTAAACAGCCTTAGATCCAAGCAACTAAATAATGGTATAATTAAAAAAATAATATCCAAAACATAAACAAGTGTACCTGTAATTGGAGCCTCTACTTCTATCATGGTCTTCTCTCTCCGAAGGATGGCAGCACCCTCATTGATAATTCTAAGTGCAATTTCTTCATCTACCCGACCTTCTTTTACTAAGTGGTTCTTCAGAACATCAACCCTGGGTATCCCATCCATATCAAACACTTCTTCAGATGTCAAGCGATGTGTTGGGGGAAAAGGTACAGCTGCAATTTTTTTTAATTAATAAAAAATAAATCACTGTTAATACAGTAACACAAAAACTAATCAATGGATCTAGGTAAATAAGAGTAAAACCTGAAAAGCTGGAGTTTTTATTTCTTCTTTATTGGATAGAAGTTGGTCCGAAGGTTGTGGGTTATTGTTAAGCCATTTAATATTTATTGGATAGAGGTGTAAATATATATATTTTTTAAAGATTTTATTTGTCCATTTGACAGAGGGAAAGAGATCACAAGCAGGCAGAGAGGCACGCAGAGGGAGAGGGAGAAGAAAGCTCCCTGCTGAGCAGAGAGCCTGATGCGGGGCTTGATCCCAGGACCCCGAGATCACGACCCAAGCCAAAGGCAGAGGCTTAACCCACTGAGCCACCCAGGCGCCCCGAGGTGTTAATATTTTTAAAGGGTTTTTTAAAAAGAGCAATCAAATTATACTTTCATTAATCTGTGTATAATAACATGTTCTTTGTTGAGAATTATTAGAGAAATGAACTGCCTCAAAAATAAAAAGCTCTTTCAGGATAACTAAAGTTTTCTTTAAGCCATAACATTTTTTAGCAGAACTCACAAATCATATTATACACTCTTTACCTTAATGAAGTACAATAAATGTAAACTTATTACCACATAAGCCTGAATAGAAAGAAATCCCAAATATAAGGTGAACTACCATGTTTCTAAGAAAGTTAAAAGCGGTATTTTCCGGCCAACTTAAAAAGAACCTTTTAGAGATATAGATAAAACATTCAAATACTTACACAATTTAAATTAATTTAGATGCACATATGCACTTAAAACATTAATAAATCATGATAATTTTGAAATACTACTTTTCCTCCTACCTCCATGTTTCACAAACCACTGTCATTCAAAATCTTTATGCACATCTTTGACATCAGTGTACTCCTTATTATTGGAGCCATTTTTGAGTCATCTAACATTCTTTTCAAAGGCAAATCATCTTCACTTCCATTTAAGTTGTTTGATACAGTACTTCTTGAATATACATAAAATGCTATCACTGCAAATTTATCCTAAGCCACAGTTCCCATATATATAAATTGACAACTATACTCTTTCAAACTGATATTTGTTAAATGGAATGGAAAACTATAAGGTCTATTTTCAATAGTATCTAGCACAATTTTGAGGTCATATACCTAGGAAAAATTACTATATTAAATTTATTAGATTCTTTTTTTGCTGACTCCAACAAGTGACTTTATTATACATTCAAAATCAGCTTGAAGTAGTTTTAGGCTCTTTACCAAATAGTACTTTGTTTTTCAAAATAAAGAAAAAAATAGAGAAATTTATAGTAAGAATCTATATAGAGACTCAAATTAAGGCAGCACTCTCTTTTCTGAAATAAAAATTGTTTTAGAAAAAACTCACTTTATATTCAGGCATACGGTATATAGTATTTTCTTGATGTTTCAGAATCATTGTAATGATCAATTATTATATAGAAGACTGGAAATGTATAGAACCAAGCGCTTCTTCACATTTCAACTTAAACAAAAAAACTAAAACCAGGAGCCTGGGTTAGAATTGTATCAATGACCTGAGAAAGAATAATAAATAACCATATTCTATTTTACCAGGAAAACAAATTAGGAAGAACTTAATACTTTTTTTTTTTTAAGATTTTATTCATCTACTTGATAGAGACAGCGAGAGAGGGAACACAAGCAGGGGGATTGGGAGAGGGAGAAGCAGATTTCCCGCCCAGCGGGGAGCCCGATAAGGGGCTAGATTCCAGGACCCTGGGATCATGACCTGAGCCAAAGGCAGACGCTTAACGACTAAGCCACGCAGGCGCCCCCAAAACTGAATACTTTAGAAGTGGGGCACCTGGGTGGCTCAGTCAGTTAAGCGGCTGTCTTCGGCTCAGGTCATGATCCCAGAGTCCTGGGATCAAGCCCGCATCAGGTGATCTGCTCATCGGGTAGCTTGCTTCTCCCTCTCTCTCTGCCTGCTGCTCCCCCTACTTGTGCGCTCTCTCTCTGTGTCAAATAAATAAATAAATAATCTTAAAAAAAAAAAAAACTTTAAAAGTGAGATAAGAATTAAGGCAGAAGGATGTCAACCAATTCTAAAAGGCTTAGAAATCACCAATCCCTCTTGCTTTCTTTGACACTTAGTAAATAAAATTTGAACTTCCTTATTTTCTCTTCATTAGAATATATTAATTTCCACTACTTTTCACTACATTTAGAACAAAGCATTAAAATACATTTTGTTCCTCCAAATATAGTATGTCTACATTCTAATAAAAAAAAACAACCCTCTGTTAAAGTATGTTTTTCTCTAGCCAAAGAATAAACAAACCAAATTTGCCCCTGTCAGTAAACCAACTGTTTAAAAACTACAGATTTTAGGGGTGCCTGGATGGCTCAGTGGGTTAAGCCTCTGCCTTCGGCTCAGGTCATGATCTCAAGGTCCTGGGATCAAGCCCCATGGGGCGCTCTGCTCAGTGGGGAGCTTGCTTCCTCCTCTCTCTCCGTCTGCCTCTCTGCCTACTTGTGATCTCTGTCAAATAAATAAATAAAATCTTTAAAATAAAAAATAAAAAACTACAGATTTTAATAACTGATTACTAAACAAATCACAAGTTACTTTGGGACATTATAAAAATGAAAAGGTTAAATATCTCAAGTATAAATTTTTGAGATTAAGATGGAATCAATCATATTTTTCTCAACAGGCCAAAAGAATTTTTTTATCACTCTATTCAGGAAAACAGATACTGTTTAAGATGCTGCAAGATTATGTACACTTTCTTTTTTTTTTTTTAAAGATTTTATTTATTTATTTGACAGAGAAAGAGAGATCACAAGTAGGCAGAGAGGCAGGCAGAGAGAGAGAGGGAAGCAGGCTCCCCGCTGAGCAGAGAACCTGATGCGGGGCTCGATCCCAGCACCCTGAGATCATGACCAGAGCCGAAGGCAGAGGCTTTAACCCACTGAGCCACCCAGGCGCCCCTATGTATACTTTCTAATAATCAACAACATAATTCCACTACTGGCTTAATTCTATTCAAAATACACAACTTCCTAAAAACCCAACTGGGAGACCATTCCTCATCATCTCAACTCAACCAGTCACCAATGTTACTGCATGTTTTCATGCACGTTGTGAATGTCCCACTGCAATTCACACTGAGGTATTGCCCCCTCTTTAACCAATAGCCAGAATGTCTTTATTCATCTGAAAAAAAGTATCCATTGCCTTCATGCTCATGGGTAAGTCATCTATAGACCTATGCTTTTCCACTTCTTTTTCAACTCAAGGCATGTTTTTTTTTAAAGATTGTATTTATCCATTTGAGAGAGACAGCAAGAGTGGGGGGAGGAGCAAAGGGAGAGGGAGAAGCATACTCCCCACTGAGCAGGGAGCCCAATGCAAGACTTGATCCCAGGACCCTGGGATCATGACCTGAGCGGAAGGTAGACACAACCGACAGGGCCACCCAGGCGCCCTCTCCTTATTTTCAGACTACTTTTCCTACTCTTCTATATTTGTGATAGGGAAAAAGCGGAACATAAATATATGTAAATATAATGTAAATGGTCAATAACTAAAGTGGCTAAAAAGGAGGATTAGCTGGAATAAGCTAAAGAGTTACAAAATAATCTCAAATTACCAAGTTTCCAACACCAGAAAACTTGATTTGGTAGTATTCATTTTGATGTAACTGTTCTGTTGGAAAATTCCCTTTAACCTAAATTTTGGAATGAAGCATGTATTTGTATAGTAATCAATAACATCCACAAGTTAAATGTCATCCAGATTTAATGTAAAGTGGCTAAAAAAAAAATGTCTAAAGCAAGTTTTAATTTAGGCAGTTGGAAAAATAAACCAGGGATACATATTGATTAGGGATGGGGGAAGGGCACCGATATTACTTTTTCTACTACTGGGTAAGGGATCCTAGAAATTAACTAAACCTGTTCCCCAACTCTAAGCAAAGGCTACAAATTATTAGCCCCATGAGGCCGCCAACACCAACTGGAGTGCCTGCAACCTATACCAACTGAAAACTTTACTATAAAGTATCTATCAGAAGCCTGGGCCTCTCATCATTACCATTATTGGTAACTATCCAAATAAAGTCCGTCCTGTAATCTATGTTTCTGATTTTTTCTCAGTATTTCTTTTACACCATGACGTCTCTGGCAGATCTCCTTTCTCTCAATCCTTTTCATTTTGAATTCCTTTTTTATGTTTTTTAACTCACTCCTCTCCCCCTACACACACACACACACACCCTTAAGATCTTCACGTAATGCTATCATCTCTCACTTAATTAAATCTCAGTTACCCTGAAGGACAGCACTTTTCAGACACTTTTTTCAAAATGGATGCTGCACATTTTTCCATACTTCCACTACTTTCACCAGAGAAGGCTTTGGTCTTAGTGCAGCTCCACATTACCACTTCCAATTTCATCACTCCAATGAAGAAAAAAGTATCTTCTCCTTTGGGATTCATGCCTTCAAGCTAATTTATCCTTGTCCCTGCCATCTACTAAACTTCTAGTCATCTCTCACACACAACTCCGGTTCCTGGCTTCCAAGCCTTCAAGTCTCCTCCACTTAAGCCCATCATCGATGTCCACGTGGGATGATCTATGTAAAACTTAAGAACTGAGATGTTCTTCAATTCCTCAGCCTTGGCCATAATTACTGCTCTGCCTCTGAAATTCTGAACTACGATCTCTCATTCCATGTAAAACCTCCTATCCTTCCAGTTCCACTCCCATTACTCCAACTGTTCTTCAATTTATTAAGAAACTGGAGGGGTGCCTGGGTGGCTCAGTCTGTTAAGCGACTCTTGATTTTAGCTCAGATCATGATGTTGGAATCCTGAGGTTGAGCCCCGTGTCAGGTTCCGAGCTCAACACAGAGTCTGCTTGTCCCTCTCCCTCTGCTCCTACTCCCACTCACTCTCTCTCTAATAAATACATAAATAAAATCTTAAAAAAAAAAAGAAACTGGACAGCCCCTCCTGTCCCTTCTGGATACCTTTGATCTTAAAATTTTAAAGGTATTCCATCATCTACCCACTTTTTAAACAACATCCTAAACTGTTTTGCCCTTTTGTCCCATTCTACTGATAAGTGAAAACAGCAATTCTTGGATGAGTTGGCTTCTAAACTTGTGTGCTTAGTATAAAGTCATCAAAATGGCCCAGTCCTACTACAAATTCATCGTCTTCAACTTAGTCATGCACATTTCTCAGCAATCCTATTAAACATTCTCTCTCCCATACTCCTCAGGGGAGATTTCAAACGGTCTCCTCTTGCTTGAACCCTTCACTCAACTTTATCTCTTACTCAGTTAACTTTGTGTCCAATTTCAGAGAAAATCGAGGCCTTCAGACCAAACTTCACTTTCTTGCTCCTCTCCAACCACATCTACACCAGTATGCATATTTAAATTTCTCCCCATCTCAGGGAAGAGGTATTCCTCCTGTCCTTTACTAAACACTCTATTTGGGTCCTGCATCCCACTCCCCCAACCTCTTAATTTCAATCACCCTCTCCACCCCTCCCATGGTCCTATTGCTTCCTCTGCCTCTGTCTCTCCACTGGGTCTTTCCTTTGAGCATATAAACATACACATCTTTAAGATCTTAAAAATCCAAACAAGTAACTCTTACTCCTCATCCCTGCTTCTGCCATATATATCCTTTTTGACAACTAAGCTTCTTGAAAGGGTATTCAAATCTACAATGGGTATCTTCATTTTCTCACTTTGTTTTCCTCAATCCATATTTATCTGGCTTCCGCTCTATTCCTCCACCTATAGCTCCTCTCTTGGGTTCTTGAAATCACTCGCCTGGTCTTTCTTGTATTTCTCTGGTGACAACTGATTGGTCTATTTCATGGACTTCTAGTCTTTTTCCTGATCCTTAAATGTCAGTGTGTCCTACGGTTCTGTCCTTGGCCCTCCTATCACAGTGCTCTGAACTAGTGATCTCATTCATAACAATAGTTTCAACTAAAATCTACATTTTGAGGACCCTCAAAGAGATTGCTCAGTCTAGATCTCTCCCCTAAACTCCAGATCCCTTGTAAACTATCAAATATCTGTACTTGGATGTTCAATACATATCTCAAACTTAGTATGTACAGAATTTAGGGTATGATTTTTCCCTCTACACCATTACCAATAATTACCCAACTAGGATTTATCCTAGAATTCCCTTTATTCCTCACCGTACTTGGCCGATAAGTCCTATATAAGTCTCTGATCTGTTTTTGTTCCTTTGGTCCTGAGACACTGAGTAAGGACTTTTTTTTTCTAGAATTTCACAATCTTTTCAATTTTGCCTACTCTACAACAGTCAGTATATTCTTTCTAAAATTCAAATCTTAACCTTCTCTTGTTTCAGGACTGGCTTTATTATACAAAATCCCAATTCTTTATCTTCAGATGGCATGCAAGATCCCTTGTGATCAGAACCTTGCCTACATTTCCAACCCTCACTTGTCACTACCTCACATTCCAGATACTTTCTACACTCCAGATACTTTATTTTCATTTTTTAAATTACATAACTTTTTAAAAATGTCTGTACTTTTTCATGCCCTATAGTTTGGGGGTACACTATTACCTCTTTTACCTAACTTCTTGTCCTTAAACCTCATTTCAGTATTCCGATTCTTGAAAACTTTTCTTCATGTTCTCAGACTGAGTTAATGGTGTCCCTTCCTTTGTGGTCGTATATCATAGCCTTTAATCCACATCTATATCATGGCACTTACTAATTGCACTGTAAATGTCTTCCCCCATATGCTTATGAACTCTTTGAAGGGAGGGAGCGATGTCTTTCATCACTGCATACCTGATGCTACTAATCAATACTACTAATCAATATTTACCGAATTAATGACATGTTATAGTTTCTAAAACAATTGTATATCTAGACACCAATTTATATAGCAATGATAATATATTTATACTTTATAGAAAAATATATTTATGCTTTATTCGCAGTTTACAAAGTATGTACTTTCACATACATAAACCTGTAAGATTTTCAGAGGCATCCTTAAGTTTGGTAGGGCAAGTTTTATCCCCATTTCATAAATGGGATAAGAGGTTCAGGAAACTTAAATGGCTTTCTCAAGGTGTTTCAACTAGTAACGGGTAGAACCATGGTTGAAATTGAGGTCTTCAGAATGCTACTCCAATATAATCTGTCTTATACCAACAAAATGACAATGTCTTCTGGCTCAAAGTTATCAAAAGTTTCCTCATCCTGAAAATGTGTATAATCCCATTCCAGTGCCATGCACTGGCCACATGCTCTAAAAAAAAGATTCAATAAATCCTACAGTACAGTCCTCAAAATTTCAAGGTATCCCTTGAGTTCTTTTTAATCTGTGGTGGTTATTTGAATATAGTACCTTTCCCTCAAAATTGGTTCCCCTTCCTTATTTTTGACATAGTTATCATCACTCTCACTGTAACCTGAAATTTTTGCGTTACTGTTCTCTTCCAAGACTCCCAGTCCTACTGATTCTTCAAATTCTCATTTTCTTACATCTCCATTGCTGCAATGGTAGTTCAAGTTATCACTTTGTATACTAAAAAAAAAATCTAACTCAGTTCTACTTTCCCTCCCCCTTGATTGTACAAAACACTACTAGATTAACCTACTCAAAAATCTGGGGTAGTTTCGGGGCACCTGGGTGGCTCAGAAGGTTAAAGCCTCTGCCTTCGGCTCGGGTCATGATCTCAGGGTCCTGGGATCGAGCCCCGCATTGGGCTCTCTGTTCAGCAGGGAGCCTGCTTCCCCCTCTCTCTCTGCCTGCCTCTCTGCCTACTTGTGATCTCTCACTGTCAAATAAATAAAATCTTAAAAAAAAAAAAAAATCTGGGGTAGTTTCTTAAGAACTAAAGAATAAAGGGGGGGGGGGAAGCCACAAACTTATTTCCAAGATCCTTCCCTATTTGACCATTTCAGTCTTTTACATGTCTTTCCAATCTTTGCCTCTAACTACAATTGCTCGATTTAATCAATCCCTAAAGCAAAATTAGTCTGATTGTTTCCTTAAAAAGTTTTGCTCTTCGGGACGCCTGGGTGGCTCAGTTGGTTAAGCGGCTGCCTTCAGCTCAGGTCATGATCCCAGGGTCATGGGATCGAGTCCCGCATCGGGCTCCTTGCTCGACGGGGAGCCTGCTTCTCCCTCTGCCTCTGCCTGCCTCTCTGCCTACTTGTGATCTCTCTCTCATTCTCTCTGACAAATAAATAAATTTAAAAAAATC
>CM052894.1:46851474-46951930 GCA_028534135.1 Potos flavus | reverse complement strand
GTGGCTCAGTTGGTTAAGCGGCTGCCTTCAGCTCAGGTCATGATCCCAGGGTCATGGGATCGAGTCCCGCATCGGGCTCCTTGCTCGACGGGGAGCCTGCTTCTCCCTCTGCCTCTGCCTGCCTCTCTGCCTACTTGTGATCTCTCTCTCATTCTCTCTGACAAATAAATAAATTTAAAAAAATCTTTAAAAAAAAAAAGTTTTGCTCTTCTACCTGTTACCACACCCGATAACTGATCCAATATATCTACTTTTTTTTTTTTTTTTTAAATTTATTTGAGAGAACGCGCACAAGCAGGAAAAGCAGCAGAGAGGGAGAAGCAGCCTCCCCGCTGAGCAAGGAGCCCGTAGCAGGGCTAGATCTCAGGACCCCAGGATCATGACCCAAGCCGAAGGCAGACACCTAACCAACTGAGCTACCCAAGCACCCCAATATATCTACTTCTAAAATTATTCAGAATTTGCATCATATCTGGTTTCTCTTTCTCCTAATGAATGCCTTAGTCATTCTGCACTTGGACTGCTTTGGTCCTAAGATGCTGAATAAGGACTTTTTCCCCCCTAGAATTACTACAATCTTTTCAATTTTGCCCACTCTACAACACTCAGAATTCTCCTGCTAAAATTCAATAATTAATCTCTGATGCCCTGATTTAAGCCTTGCCCCTCCTAATATTTTGTTCTACACAATACCATGTTACCTTTCAAAAACCAAGATATTGGGTCAGTCTTCTATTTTAAAACCTTCAATAATAATGATGATGGCTACAACTGGTTAATTTAAGAGAAGGTTAATATAACGTAGGAAATAAATATATCGAATGCAAAGGAATGTCACAGTGTGCTTACTAAAATGAATATATACACAATATAGACAATGGCCTCTAAGTGATAAAGGTGGATTCTTGTATCAGGACTAACAGATTCAATAATTTCAAGAGACAATCATGTGCTAGGCCATGCACTGAGATATATACTTTACATGGACTATCCCAACTAGTCCTTCAAAAACCCCATAAAAAACTTTATTAATTTGATTTTACGGATGAGAACACTGAAGCTTGGTGATATTAAGTATCTTGTCCACAGTGAAAATGTTATTAAGGTAACCTAGGATTCAAACCCAGGCATTTGGACTCCAAAGCCTCTTCATCATCCAGAGGCTTGTTAGCTTAAGTTTCAGCTCCTCAACTTAGTGTACCAAAGATGGTTTCCATCGTCATCACCTGCCACTCATAGCCAAGCATTTACACACTACTCTCACATTTTCAAACTTTTTTTTTTTTTTTTTCTAACTCCATGCCTTTCTGCTGCTGTTTCCTCTACTCCAGTCCTACCTTCTATCTGGAAAAATTCTACTCATTCTTTGATCCCCACCTCAAAGCATAATCCTCTCATTGATGCTTTCTCTCCAAGTAAGAAAGTCAACTCCTTCTTTACATACCTTGTTATATTATTTATTTGCAATAATGTCTTCCCCCCTAGACTGCTAGCACTCCAAGAGAATCTTACTTAATTATATCTATCTCAATTATGTCTCCTCGATGCCTATTATGCTTTAATACAAAGCAAGTACTCAATAAATGTTGCACAAATAAATGGTCCCAATTCTCTGCCTATTTAAATCCTACCCTTCCTTCAAGGCCTCCTTCTTCCTTGTATAAACCCTTGTTAGACCATTCCAGTCCAGAGTTATCACTACCTCCTTTGAGCTCTCTCACTGGCTCAGTCACTTAACTGGCAATTATTAATGGCACCCATCCTTATGACATATATAAACAACTTTTCATGAGTACTTACTTCTCCAAGGACCAAGACTGTTTTTCTTTTTCTTTTTTTTTTAAAGATTTTACTTATTTATTTGATAGAGAAAGACACAGTGAGAGAGGGAACACAAGCAGGGGGAGTGGGAGAGCGAGAAGCAGGCTTCCTGCGGAGCAGGGAGCCCAATGCAGAACTCGATCCCAGGACCCTGGGATCATGACCTGAACTGAAGGCAGATGCTTAACGACTGAGCCACTCAGGCACCCCTCATTTTTTTATACTTCTGTTGTCTCCCTAGTTTTTAGTGTACAGCAGGCATTTGATCAAATATTTGCTATTTGATTACTTTGATGTTCCAAAATAAATGTTATATAACATACAAGGATGCCCAATTATCTTCAGCTAATTTTATCAGCGTATAAATAACATTTTTATGATAAAATGAAGTCATATGATTGGTACTAAAATACACCTCATTTAATGAATCAAGATTCTTTTGATCAAACTTTTCCTAAAAACTCTTGCTAATTCATTCAATAACTCTGGAACCTAAAGCTTTTGCCTTACTACTGAGCAGCTATATTTCTTCCTTGGGATTTTCCTTCTAAGATGACTTATTATCACAATGTTCTCTCTCTTTCCCTTCCTCCTTCCCTCCCTCCATCTCTTTCTGTCTCTCTCATACACACACTCACAGACACTATTTTCTGTTCCTTTGCTTTTCTCTAGGACACATGGTACTGAAGATTTATTTTAGAATGCTTAACAGTTTAATGGGGGTGGAAGGAAAAAGAAAAATCATTTTCAAGAGTTATCTTTTTAAATAGGTAAGTCCACAAAATACATTTAGTAAGCAAAAAATTAAAATTCAAGTTGCTTTAAAATATGATGAAATAGAACTAGCAAGAAACACTGAAGTAACCATGTGACCCAAAGACCTATGTGGGTCATCTAACAATCTGTAATGAAAATAAGCAATCCTAATAAAGCCACGTACTGGAAAACACTTGAGCCAAATGACCTCAGACTTATAAGCAGGGCAGCTGGCAACAGAACAGAAATGAACTGTGAAGCTGCCTATCAGAAATATATCAGCTTAAAAAACTTAACACACACACACGCACACACACACACTCTTCAGCATTTTGGCTCAAATTGAAAGTCTGATAATTTTAGAGATAAGGTTAATATAACCTAGGAAATAAAGAAAATATACTGAATGCAAAGGAAAGTCACAGTATGCATACTAAAATGAACATACACAATATACACAATGCCCTCTAAATGATAAAGGTGGATTCCTATATCAAGACTAACAGATTCAATAATCTCAAGAGACAATCGAGTTTTACAAATCTGGAACCTCATCTATATAGCAAAAAGCACATTTTTAAAATATCTGGAAATAAAAGGTAGAGTAGTATCTGGATAATTCAGGTCAAGTAAATTGGGAAGGAGGGGAGAGAGAGCAATATACATAAATTCACAGGGTTTTATGCTTTAATTACCCATAGCAATTTTGCTGATGTGGCTGTAAGGCACTGATGCAGATACAATTAGCCATTTTTCTTAGTTTGTTTCCATTTTCTTATTTCCAACTTATCTTAGCTGAAGAATAGAAAAATGCGTAACAGAAAATAGTTAAGAGGGCATACTATCTCACCTAAACCACTGGGCTACGGCAACTTTCAAACAGAAGAATTTAACCTGAGCCAGCAGCAGCTGCAGTAGGCTCAGAAATGAAATTGGTGAGGAGCCTGGGTGGCTCTGCCTTCCGCTCAGGTCATGATCCTGGGGTCCTGGGATCTAACCCAGCATGGGGTTCCATTCTCAGCGGGGGAGTCTGCTCATCCTTCTCCTTCTGTCCCTACCCCCCACCTCCCATGCTTTCTTGCTTTCTAATAAATACAATCTGAAAAAAAATAAATTGCTTTCACTAGCCAGGAAACCTAATCACCCATAATCAGCAATATGGAATCACTATTAATAATTTTAATAACGTCAGTGAAAAGCTAATTAAATTAATACATGAATCACCTACAGTATTCCAAGATCTCAAACTTCATATGAGGTAAACTTTAGGCACATGATAGTAAACACAGAAAGATCTATAGCCCTTTTGAAACCATCATGACCATTAAAATATATGCCTCCTGACTAAAAGTGTAAGAGTATAAAATTTAGAAACAATAAGCAAAAGGTTCAGGGAATAAAAGACTACCTGTATTCAATGCCAACAATGGTCTCCATGATATTACTACTATGAAATGATACAGATACAAAACTAGCACATACTAAACTTACAAGATTTTAACAAGCTGAACTTAAGCTGAAGGAGCACTGTGGTCACATATGTTCTGACAACGGTGTTCTCTATCATCAAATATAACATGAATGGTACAATTATTGAAAGAAGGCAGGCAAGAGCCTGAAGATGAAATCCAAAAGTGGATTTCTGTATGAAAGGTAAATTTCCCAGTAATTTGTGAGGAAGCCAGAGCGGAGACTCCATGAGCAGTGCAAACCAGTCTGTTGCCACCATCTCTAAACATGTGATCCATATCAGGCATTCCAGCTGCTAACAAATTCCAGAAAGAAATTAAAGTTGTCTTGGTGAAGAATATACTACTAAGCACATGAGATCTTAAACCTATGAGCTCTATTAACTATAATTTTCTATACCAACAAGCTCCTTTTCTATTTACCCAAATCAAACGACTTTTATTCCATATCAATAACTTGCAAATGTGACCATCTTGGATTCACAACTCACCCTTAAGGAATATGCCTTATGTCTGGAATCTTATTTTTACTGTATTAAAGCAGTACAATACAGGAAAACATTATCATATATATGACAAAAAACAAGAAGATTCACAAGCATAAGGATAGCACAAAGTCATTGCTCCGGAATGTGACCGGTTGTCCTATCTAATAGTAAGGTAAAAAGTGCCCAGGGGAATGAACATACAACACGGATATATAGTCAGAAAATGAAGAGGCAGCCCATGTCTCTGTTCCCAACCCCCATAAAACTCCAGGATTTCATGTTAGGACAACCAGTCTGAACTACCAACCTTTTTTTTTTTCCCCCTTCTCTTTTATAAAGATTTCTCAGGACAAGGATTCCATAAACTCTTTATTCAGCTCATTCCAATGCCTGGCCCAACTGGATATACTACTAACTTTTAAGAATTGTCTACACAAGCCTGGATACAAACCAGTGTTATTATTAAAGGAGGCTCAAATTGAAAAATTAAAATAAAAAACACAAAGGAAAAGGCTTTCTTGTTTTTAAATATTTTAATGGAAACATATCTGGTCAAATTTCAAAAACTGAACTAACAGTGTTTAAACATTATGCCAGTATATTTGAGAAGCTGAATGAAAATAAGTAAAAGAAGTATCTAGCCTTCCAAAAGAAACGTAATACGACAAAGAAAACTTTATTCTAAAATGATGTCAATTTATTAACCAAGCTACACAGTAAAGAAAAACCATTTCAGATTGTTTTTCACCTCCACAGCGGTGTTTGAAGTTGATGGCTCTCCCAGAGAGCATGGAAATCTTAAGCAACACTCAATTTGCCCTCGGTATCTCTATTTTAAATTAATCTGCTGATCTGTTGTGGGTAAACATAAATTCCGTCCCACCTGAGAAATATTTAATTTTTTCTTCTATGGGTGTTTGTTCGCAAGGTGAGGAGTAACCCCTTTTGGCCTTTGACCAAATAGCGTTGACCGGTTTTCTAAGTAAATGCTTTTTTTCTATCCACAAGCCGCTTTTTTTCCTTTTATGCTGCCTTATCTCCATCTACTTGGCACTTAAAGTCGGGGCCCCCAAATCCTGCCTGTCTCTTCGCCCTTGTCCAATCCCACATGGTTCCCCTAGTTTCCGGGTGGAGTGACACCTGAGGGCCAAGCGCGAACCCCTGCGGCTGGCGCTAACTAGGCGCGAATCGGGCTGACGGCTGTCACTGGGGAGCAGGCGTGGGCCAAAGCCGAGGTGATTTCTGACTGCTCACCGCCCGGCCCCGCGTGGCTGAAGGTCTCCAAGCCCCTCGGTCCGCCCAGGCAAGCCAGGCGTGCAGCTGTCGCGGGGCAGAAAGCTAATCGCGGCCTCTGGGCCGCTTTGACAGGCCCAGGAGAAAAAGAAAAGGGCTCAATGCGGCTAGGAGACTCACCCCTACAGCTAGGAGACCTCAAGAGCGAAACCGCGGTCTCGGGCCTGAAGGCATCAGAGAGACCGTGGAGCCGCTGCTACCGACTCAGCCCAGCCCAGCAGGGGCCCGCCCAGGGGCCACTCCCCAAGGGAGGCAGCCAGTCACTCGCCCGCCCTTCCGGGCCCGCTCCGGAGGGGACGGTCTCCCGCCCGCCCTCACACACAGCTCCTCAGGCCAGGCCCCCAGGGCTTCGTCCACCTCTCACCTTTGACGACGCGGTCAGCCCCAGGAGGGGGCGGCGGGGGCGGGGGTGGGGGCGGTGCAGCCCGGGCCGGCTCCGGGGCGGCCATGCTGGGCCCGGGGCTCGGCTAGGCGCTGGGCCGGGCGGGGTTGGGGGCGGGGGCGGCGGCTACCAGAGCCAAGCGGCGGCGCCGCCGGGGAACATGGCGGACCCTCTTTCCCTACAGAGGGGCTAAGACCGGCATGCACCGCGCTTTGCGGGGGCGGGGGCGGGGCAGACTCTAGGGACCTGGGCAAAATTACTGAGGCTGAGAGAGAAACAGGACGAGGCCAAGGGATCAGGTTAAAATTCTGGGCAGTCAGAAACAATAGAGAGTGAAGAGAGAGGGCTATCTATTGCTAGTAGCTGCAGTGAATTAGTGCTAGGAAACATAACACTGGTTCTCTTGGAGCTCCCGGTACGATGGGGAGACTTAAACCTCAGAATCTACTAATAGAGAAAAAAATGTATAACAATTTGGCTACCAAATCTGGGTACTTTGGTTGGTAACGGACAGGAAAATAGACGAGGCATTGTAGGTTCTAGAGAGAAGGGACTGTTCAAAATGGAGTTTGAGAAGCTGGCCCTTATGTTTAGAGCCTGGAACTGTCAAGAGTCTGAAGGTACAGGGTTAATTAAAATAAAGGTAGAGCAGAATAGGCTCCAAGGGTTAAGAATCAAAGCAGGTAAGGTGAAAGGAAGGGATGACACCAAGAGATGTTCAAAGTGTACAGAATTTACCTGAGAAGGACACAGCCTGCCTCTTGATCCATTCAGAAAACAGAGATTTGGAAAGCAGAGGAGTATATACAGAATTGGAAATTAGTTTCTCATGAGAAATACTTCATATGGTACTTCTGTGCACCTACAAAATCTGAGCCCAGGTGACTTATGGAAACTTTATAGAGATGGACCTTCACAGGAAAAGGGGATAGTGGGACAAGAACTGACTGACGGTTCAATCAATAATTATTAGGTGTGTGTCTGAAAGTAAGAGATGTACTGAATCGTGGACAGAGGCCAGTGTAGCCACTAAGATCTATGTCTTGATGGCATAGGATCCAAGTGGGGTGAGAAATTCCTGCCCATCCTCCTGATGAATACTAAGTGTACTGAGAATTTGTTCATAATGATGTTAAGCAGTGGTCCAAAAGTCTCAAAGAACAATATTCTACCTCTTCAGTCAATCTCAGTGATTTGAGGTAAAAGAGGAGGAAAGTGTCCAAAGGGTATTCTTTGCAAAGGGAGCCCACAAAACATCTTTTAGAGGGAGAATTTGGGAGTGAGGCAGAGGTGAAAATGGACCTTTCTGAACAACAGTTATTCCACTTCACTGTCAACAACCACCTGCTTCAAAGATTTGAGAACCACCAGAGAAGTGCAGAAGTTCCACAAGGAAGGCAAGGGTAGGGGCAGCCATGGGAAGAGAACAAGGAAGGGATAGGAGGCATATCACAAACTAGTAGAAGGAGGGTACATAGGGGCGCCTGGGTGGCTCAGTCGGTTAAGCCTTTGGCTCAGGTCGTGATCCCAGGGTCCTGGGATCCAGCCCCACATCGGGTTCCTTGCTCAGCGGGGAGCCTGCTTCTCTGTCTCCCTTTGCCTGCCTGCCTGCTGCTCCCCCTGCTTGTGCTCTCTCTCTCTCTGTCAAATAAATAAAATCTTAAAAAAAAAAAAAAAAGAGGAGGATACATTGAGTACATAGATCAGGAGTGAGTTTCTAAGAGGGTCTGAATCCCAAGAAAATCACCCTAAGGAGGACAGGAGGAAGCATATAATATACTGAGTGCCTCTGAGCAGGAAAGGAATAAGAAATATACTAGCAGCAGTGATAACAAGGGAAGTCAGTCCACTTTAGGGGCCCATTGATTCCTACCTTTGGTATATATCCTTCAACTATCCTTAAACTATTTATCCTTAAACTAAACTATCCTCACTGTCATTCAAATGCCATACACACATGCACACACACACACTCATACTCACACATACATGTATGTTTGTGCCATGGCTCTCTCTTCGGGAGTCCCAGGCCACTGGGAATTGGTATCTTTTGCTTCTCCAGGCCTTCCCCCCACCCCCGATATAGAAGAGCAAGAGCATACAAAAGGCATTAAATAGACAAATGACAAGGAATTAAATACAACTATCTTAAAGATTTATTAATGAAAAATACTTTACAAAAACAGTATGTTTGGCCCTAAAATAGTTTAGCTGACTCTGAGGGTTTACAACAATGACTGAGCAAGTGGCAGTAATGGCTCTGCTGCTGAGGACAGGAAGGTGTGTTAGTGTGCCTGACTCCATCTGTTCAGAAGGACAAATGTTATGTTGGCAGCTCTGCATTCTAGGCCTAAGATTTAGGGGAACAGGGAAGGCTGACAGTCCATAATACCTGGGCAGGTAGGCTGCCCTGAATGATATGGTCAATACCATGACCACACAGCTACATGGCCCTCCGAGGATGGGGTATGGGGAGACAGAAGGTCAGTAGTAAGGATAGGTGGGTAAAACAAAGAACAGAAGCTGGCAGTATAGTAGGGAACAGAGGATGAAGGCTCAGGTACAGGTGGGGGCATAAAGGATCCAGGAATAAAATGGTGACCCTAAGATCCTAAGGAATGGCTAGTGTCCACAGTAATATGGATTCATCTTTACAGTGGCTCAAATAAAGCCCAAAATAGCAGTTGCTTCCTTTTGCTAGGTGAATCGAAATTGGAATTTCAAATATTCCCCTCAAGAAGCCAGGTCTTGTTAGGGGTTCCAGGTACCCCTAGGAGAAACTGCCAACTCTATGTTGAGATGAGACTAGCACAACCTTGGCAGGGATGCAGGGTGGTAACTCCTCCACAGTACAGTTTAACAGAGAAAGCTGTAGCTCCAGGAAAGGAAAGGGTGACCCTTACCATCTATTGTGCTGCAGGGCCCTTGCCCTTATCTGCTCTCTTCCAGGAGCATCTGCTAGAACAAACAGAAACTCCTCTCCCCCTGTCCTCCTGTGCCCAGGTTGCGGGGCATAACTGGTTTGCCTCCAGTCTTCATCTGGGGGCATATCTACTCTTCGAGGACCAGGAACTCGAGACCCAGGAACAGGACCCAAATTCCAAGCTGACCTCAGGGGTACATGAAGACTGCTTGATGGTGGAGACACAGGGTAAACAATGGGAGGGTGAGAGGAAGAATGGAAAAGATCCCCCCAGGACTGAGCATGAGGAACCTGAAGGCCCAGGCGCCTTTCTGGTAGTGTGGCAGTATGTGTCGGCTGAGGCTTGCACCCTGGAGTACTCAGGAATCTGGCCCCAGTATGCTGGTTGGTGTCTGACCATGGCCCCCAAGAGGCATCTGTTCTGGAACGATGGGGGAGACTCTGGTAGTTCAGAGTTCTTCCTGTGTACTTGACCCCTTGGCAAGTTTCACCCCTGTCACACATAGCCAGAAACTGCGGGACACTCCTCGAAGTTCCTGGGAAGAGAAAAAGAAACCCAAAGATTAAGCATCTTCAGTAAACCATTCTCCTTCCCAAAGGACCATTCCTGACTATTCCTCTCAACTCCCCAAAGCCATAAGAGCATATACATAAGGGAAAGAAGAAGTCTAGCTCTGCTTTTAATTTCATTTTTAAAAATTCTTAGGGGTGCATGGGTGGCTCAGTTGGCTAAGTGGCTGCCTTCGGCTCAGGTCATGATCCTGGGGTTCTGGGATCGAGCCCGACATCGGGCTCCCTGCTCAGCAGGTAGCCTGCTTCTCCCTCTCCCTCTGCCTGCCACTCTGCCTACTTGTGCTTTCTCTCTCTCTCTCTGTCAAATAAATAAATAAAATATTTTTTAAAAATTCTTAATATACATCAAAATCAAGTCTCTTACGTCCAACCTGGGCAAATGTTGTCATACTTCTACGTCACTCTACTATAATTCTTCCTCTACCCCCTCCCCACAAATGGCTCCCTAATATTACAAATATATACACTCACTGTAACAACTCTACTCCTAGAGCCACCACTCCAAAACATCACCCTGCTTTTCTTAATATGGTACTTTCACTCTAGTTAATCTGTTTCTGCTTACATTCTTGCTCAGTCCCTGAGATCTCTGTTTTTGTTCACACTACTCCTACCACATACACAGTGTGGAATGCCTTTTCTATACATTAATTCCCCTTTACTTAAAAGAAACAAAATATATAATTTTAAAAAGTCACTTCTATTTTTTTTTTTTTTTAAAGTAGGCTCCATGCCCAGCATGGAACCCAATGCAGGGCTTGAACTCATGACCCCGAGATCAAGACCTGAGCTGAAATCAAGAGTTGGACGCCCAACTGCCTGAGTCACCCAGGCACCCTACAAAAAATAAATAAATAAAATAAGTCACTTCTAAAAAATACTTTCCATTCTTTATTTTATAACCCATCAACATCTGCAGTATACTCTTGTATGTATGTATATCCTGATTATTACAGCTCTGAGCTCTTTCAGAACAGAGAGCTGCCTTCTTTCTCCCCTATGTTCACTATAGCATTTAGTACACAATAGGCCACACTAAATGTTGCCTAATGGAACAGATGCCCCTAACAACTGCCAAAGGGGGGTGACTACCTGGCAGCTTCACTGAGTAATAGAAAGTTCACCTACCCAGAAGGCCTGCTTATCCAAACCTCCCTAAAATGTGGACACATATCAATAATACTACTCTTACCTTCTGTTCTAGAACCACAACCACACCCTGCCGGAGGGCATTTATATCTGTAAGCCATGGTTTCTCAATCTCAACACTACTATACTTTGAGCTGATACTTCTTTTTTTTTTTGGGGGGGGGGGGGGTCGTGAAGGTAAAGTGCCCTGTGCACTGTAGGATGTTTAGCAGCATCCCCGGCTTCCACTCACTAGATGCCAGTAGAACTTTCCCTTTCCCATTGAGAATCCCTGCTTTAAATAGACTCAGCCTCTTCGTGAGGAATAAAAGTAGCAAATCTTAGTATGGAGGGTGAAAGAAAGCCAGAAGGATGCTATCCACCTTTCCCAATATTGTCTGGGTCTGTATACATGGCATAGGTATTCCAGATACAGGGTGTCTACAGGTCTCCCATTCACTCCTTGTCCTTCTAGACTATCCCTCAGCTGAGACTCAGGGGGATAGTAGGAGAGAACAGAGATGATACTTTCGGTTTTGGGAGGATCCTAAAGACTGGATATTAACTCCCCTTGGTCGCTTAAAAGCTTATCTTATCATGATAGACCCTGTTCATTCTCTTGGGTAGTTAGACTAAGGATCTACACCACCCAACCATATTAACTAAGTAATGATTCAATCACAATTCATCTTGACCAATGTTTGATCTTAAAGTGGTAATTCATATCCCTTTACTACCTACCTTGGGACTCCACCCCACCCCCCATATGTGTACTGATTTGATCTTTCTAGGTTGTCTCTGGAAAGGTACCACATTATGGCACATGATAATTAGATTTGGGGAGAGTTACCTGGGGGTCTATGGGGCTCCCCTGCCATGCTGGGCATCAAGACATCTGGGGACAGGAACTGTGGTTGGGGTGGGTACAGTTGGGGACCAAGGAGAAACACAGGAGGGTCATGGATGACAGGGAGGGAAGAGGAGCTGGAACAACGGTGCCCGGTTTCCAAAGGCTTTTTCCTCGCATTTGATGAATCCTTATAGTGAGACAAGACAAAAAAAACATAAAGATGAGGATTAACACACAGTCGGATATGGTTGGGTAAACACAGTGAGGCAAGCGAGGAGAGATGGAGGGGATTAGAGTACCAATATGCCTAGTTCTGTAGAGGGACCCAATTTACTCAGTCACTCTTTCCATCAACCCCTCTAGGAACATCCCTAGACCACTATGAACTGGAGACACGAACCTACAGATCCTCTTCCTTTAACTTGCCTCTCTCATAGCCCTCATCTTCCCAACCCTACCATCTAGGTCTTTGGCAAACTCTTTAATGCTAGCACTAGAATCAGGTTGAGATAGAAATTTAAAAATAGAGAAATAAGAAAGAGAAAAAAAAATCAGAAAGCCCGAGACTGAAAAAGAAAATTCTGTACACTCTAAACACTGGGAACTAAAAATATATCTCCCTAACTGTATAATCAGGAATTCTACTACTACAACCTTCTCTCCTGTCACTGCTGCGCTCCAGTCTCCTCTTTTGCCAGTCAAGTTTGTAACCACTGATGCTTGTGTTCTGTTCTGTACTATACTCGTCATTCGTTTTCATGGCAAAGTCTAAGAAATATCCCCTTTTACACTTAAAACACTAATATGTCCAAAATCAAACCAACATCCTTCCAAACTGCACCTCCTGGTACCACATTTTCCTAAGTCACTTAGATTCAAATGTTGACATCACCCTTACTTTTGCACTTCTCATCCACAATTCCATTAGTTGCCTTTGTCAAGAAGTATCATTTCTACCTACAGATTTCACATTTAAGCTCAAGTGGACCACTGCAACAGCCTCCAATTTGATATTCCTATCTCCAAGCCTGTTATTTCCTTATTGTGGCCTGCAAGTTGCTAAGTGATAGCAATGCTATCTTTCTCACTTTATCTCTACCATTCCTGTGCCTTTTTCACTATAACTTTCTTAATGTTCCTCAAATGCACCAAACTCATTCCAACTCAGGGCCTTTTCACTTACTATTTCTGTTACCTGGAATAGTCTTCCCATGGCTCACACCATCATATCACTGAGGTCTCTGATCAAATGTTACTTTCTTAGAGCTGATTTCCCTCTGAGGATAACCACTGAGAATAACCACTATTACCTCTACTCCTTCTCCCCTTGCTTTGTTCTATTCTTCTCGATTACACATTGCTTGGGGTTTACTTGTTTATTGTCTTTCTCTCCTGGTAGAATACATTTCTTTTTACTCCAGTATTCCCAGCACCCTCAACAGGACCTGGAACATTACAGGCACCTAACAAATAATAAATCAAGTCAAATAATCTATATACCAGTATATCTTATTTCCTAACTAGGTTGTAAGCTATTCAAGGGCAGAATTTGTGTTATTTCGTCAGTGTATGCTCATAGCACCTACCACAGCATGGTACGTAGTAGGCATTTACTGTACAGCCTAAGGACCAGGTGCCAATTCTCTCAGTATGTGACATAGCCAACTATTCCTTTCTTCTGCGCAGAAGAAAGTGATGCCACACTTTCCTGGGGTTTCCCTTTTATCTCTCTGGTCCTCACTCCTTTAAGGGTTCTTCAGATGAACCACTTAAATAAAATACTCATCAGGGATATGTCCAGGCTCCTCTTTTCAAAATATTCTTCTCCTCTTTTCAATGGCTATGATTCTTGAATCTTGATTTCAAGCTTTTAAGTGTCACATCCACAGGCCAACCAGATATCACAAGCATAATATATCCAAAATTATACATATCTCTTTCCTCAAATACATCATTATCAACCCATAATTCTTGGGTTGATTCTCCTTGATTCTCCTTTCCACATATCCAATCAGGCACCAAGTGCCAATGATTTTTACTTCCTCTTTGGCTCTCCAACATGCCATTTCTCTCTCTATCCTCCCAAACTCCATACTGTGGCTCATGATATGACTCTTGTCTATATTCTTTCCAGTCTCATTTGTCAACACTGTCCTTCCCTCCCCAGAATCTAATCCTGCCTACCAAATGAGTTGCTTTTGATTCAGTGAATATCTGCTTCAAGTTCCTTTACCTGATATATTTGTTTTACTTCCTTCAGGAAGCCTGATCCCTCAAATCTGGTTTAGATGTCCCTTCTATTATACTTCAACAGCATTAAATCCTATCATATTATAATTCTTTCTTTATCTGTCTCCCCAGGTAGACTGTAAAGGCCATAACAGCAGGGACTACATCTAGCTCACTCACAATTGTATCCCCAGGACCTGGCACAATACCTAGAACATACGCCCAATCAACATTTGTTTTAAAGAATGAATCAGTGAATAAATTAATGATATATAGAAGTCAGGAGAAAGGAAGCCAACTTCCTAGAAAAATAACAATTTGCCATTAAATTCACTAACAGTACATGAGAACAAATGCTAGGCAGAAACAACCACCTCTTCCAAAAAGAATGGCAAGCTGTTTAGAGTTGTTTAGGAAATTTTAAACAATAAATTGGAAAAAATGACTGTTGCTTGGGAGGGAAACTGGATCTGAAGGACCACTAGGACAGAGACTTAGCTTTCACTATATAACCTTTATACCTTTTAATTTTCTTATCATATATTTAAAACTGGTTTTTAAATTTTTATTGAATTGACCTGGTGAACAAGCTTTAATGCACTGGAGCTTTGCATCCTGACCTTCATTGTAATCAAAACTCAACTTGCCTTGGGCAAGTGTGTGGAATTCTCAAAAGGATAATTTATAAACCCAGCCACTGAAAATATTTGAGTTATTGATTTCTGCTAACTTCGGTGTCCATGTCCCTTTTCCCTACAGATCACTGCATTGATTCCATATGAAAAACCTCAAGGACGACGGTTTTAAATCATTTTCCTTTTCTTGCTAATGCACATGCTTCATTTTAGCATGAAAGCATACTGGACCCCACTCAATCTTACGCTAGAGTGGGGAGAAAAAGGCAAAAACAAACCCCATCCCATGTCTTCCCTTTTTCCCTTGATTAGTGCAATGGGTTTTGACCCAATCAGCAGCCATTGCTTCTAAGACTCAAGGCTACTAGGCTGCTAGGACTCTTCTCACCCTAGGAAACCCTATAATATACCTTTCAGAACTGCTACAGGAAAGGGACATTCCTCTGGGCTCCAACAAAATGTGTGTCAATAAAGTAATGACTATGTGACATCATTTTTGCTGAATGCACAAGGCTTTCCCCCAAATTACAACTTTTAGTTTCCCCTGCCCCTCCACCTACACTGTATTTTTACCTTAGCAAAAGAAAGAGGGTGCTCTGAATAGATAGACCCTGATTCTACTTACAAAACTGTGGGAAGAGACTGGAGCCTCGTCCCTCTCTGAGACAACGGTGCCACTGAGACTGTGTGAGATGCGGTGAAAGTTCTCTGCACCATACTGATCATCCTCCCCATATTCCCTCCTGGGGCCTCGGCAAGGTGCAGCCTTCAAACACACAGACACACACAGGCAGACACGAAACACCAGACCTATGGTTTTCCCACAGACCCTGTCCCCAGGGGGATGGGAGAAAATAGGGTAAGACCTCACTACTAGTGACCTGAATTAGATGTATTTGAAAGGTAGTGGCCATGCGGCAATCTCTTCTCACTTAAAAAAAGTCTAATCATAGACCTTGTTCTCTTCCAACAGCCCCACATTACCATGCTCCTGCCTTACCACCAACCCTACCGCTCATATCTTTCCACACTTCCTTTCCCAACGCACCACCCCATGCCAGCACTGTAGGACCTGAGGCTGCTACCTGAGAAGCAGGCACTGTGCTGGCTTCATGGAGACTGTGCTCCATTTCTGCTGTTGGGGTCTTTGAGAGACCAAGGCCAGGGGCTGAGTGCAACCTCCTCCCCACACCATCTGCAGAGCCTGAGGAGGAAAACATAAATAAAAGTTGAAGCCATCTCTTCTCCTGCAGCCTAACTTCAACCTGACATCAAAAACAAAACAAAACAAAACAAACCCTCAGGAGTTCTTTTCATGAAATAACAAATATGTATTCCTGAAATGAATGGAGATGTGCTCCTGTAATGTAGAAACAGGAGTTTCAGAATATGGATAGTTTCCTATAGGCCAACAAGGGTCTCAGAACACAAGCCTTGAAGAACTTGTACAGAAGGGGCTCTGCGGAAAGACAGCTTAATGTCCCATCTTGCCTCATTTCAATTTTTTAAACACAATCAGCTTTGCTTCTGTCGGACTTGTGCCCAAGACTTATAATATATACAGAGGAAACTGTCTAACACAGTTGTTCTCTAGAGTGTCTGTGATGACAAAGGGAACATTATCTTCAGTCTACTTAGGAATTGAAATGAATATAATAATCATCTATCAAACCTCCTCATTTTATGTAACAGGAAAATGAATTCCAGGGTTTGAAAAGTAGTAAGTAGATTAGTCAGAATTAAAATTCAAGTCTCTTGATTTCGTTCCTATTACTATGAGCAGAAACTCTTTAATGACATTTTGTATGTGTAACACTCTTATTTCCCCATTAGCTTCTCTCAGTCATTAACTGCTTAAATTCTAAACAATCACTAAATGCTTATCTCTTCCTAAAAATCTTGCTAGATTATTAAGAACTGCTCCAAACTGGATATGTGACTCCCAAGGGGCTCGCCCCAATACAACTAATTAAGCCTTCCATTCTGAAAATGCACATGCCCTTGGCCTACATTTATTGTATATGTCTATCACCAATTCACATCTTGATTTGATATTTTGATTCTAATACATGTATCGGGCTAAAGGAGGATATTCCTGATACCAAGCTAAAATATTATTTTTAGTATTTCCTGGTACAGAGGTTCTAATACCACCTCAGATTCATCTAGGAGCTTTAAAAATACAGATTCCTCTCTCTCTCCACAGCTCTGCTGAATCAGAATCTTTGTGGTGAGCCTGGGAATATTTATTTTTAAAAGGCTTCCTCGAGGGGTACCTGGCTGGCTCAGTCACTGGAGCATGTGACTCTTGAACTCTAGGTTAGGAGTTGGGCATAGAGATTATTTAAAAATCAAATCTTTAAAAACAAAGGCTTCCCCGAAAAGTATAGGAGAATATCCCCAAACATTGTTGAAGGAAATTTGAAATGTTATAGTCTTCCTAAAAAGAGCTGTTTAAAAATATCCATTAAAATTGAAAATATGATTTGCCCTTTTATCCAACAATTCTACTCCTAGAAATTAGAAGCAAAAATACCAGTTTACTGAGGCATTATTTGTAGTGGCCAGAAAACTAGAAATAAAGTAATGCCCATCTATAGCAGAATGACTAAATACACTAAGGTATCTCCAATATCAAATATGCCCAGCCACTCACCAAAAAGAATGAACTGAGTTAAATGAGATGACTTGGAGGGATTTTCATAAAGGATTGTTAAGTTAAAAGGAAAAAAAAATCTGTAATACTATCCCAGGGCAAAAAACCCCACTGTATATGTAGGTCTACGTAGGATTATATGGACAGAAAAATACAGAAATATGCACATTACATTATTCCCTAGAAGGTGGAGGATAAAAGGTAGGAATTTATGTAACAGGAGGAGAAATAAATAAGAAAATGTCTACCATAAAAACAGCATGTGTGCTGTCATCCCATTTATGTAAAATTATTTCTCTATGTTTTTTAAAAAGCCACTCCTTGGGTGACTATGATGGGCAGCTAGATTTAAGAATTACAGCTGTAATAGTTAGAATGTGGTGTTCTTCTAATAAAGTCTGGTTACTAGACAAGGAGGTGGCTACTGGAACCTCCTGAAGGGAATAGACTGATTCTTTTAAAGGTATTTCAGCAGAGGTGAAGGTAGCCTCCTTTAAGGAGTACTGTTGAGGGGATATATGGATTCGATAGAAGATAGAGTTAAGATGATGTCTACTCATGGATCAACAGTTACAAGAAGAAAGACTACGAGACATCATGCACTTCCTGATATAAGAAATACAAAGTAGGGCACCTGGGTGGCTCAGTGGGTTCAGCGTCTGATTCTTGATTTCAGCTCAGGTCATGCTCTCAGGGTCCTGAGATCAAGCCCCCATGTCAGGCTCCCTGCTCAGCAGGGAGTCCGCTTGAGATTCTCTCTCCCTCACCCTCTGCCCCTGCCCCCTGCTCATGCACGCACACACACTCTCTCTCAAATAAATAAATAGATAGATAGATAGATAGATAGATAAATATTTAAAAAAAAAAGAAATACAAAGTACTATCTCTAAAATATTCTTATTTAGAAAAAAAAAAAAAAACACAACAACTGAGGGTTGCCTGACTGGCTCAGTTGGAGGAGCGCACAACTCTTGATCTTGGGGTAGTGAGTTAAGCCCCACATTGGGTGTAGAGATTACTTAAATAAATTAAATATAACTTAAGAAAAAAAATTGAACCTGACTTTAATCAAGCCCCTACCCCTAACTACTAGATAACAAAAAAATGGGTAGAACAACATGTTTCAAAAAAGGAAAAACTACTAGAATATAATCAGTAAAATCTAGAATGTGGATTTGACAAATGGACAAATTTCTTCCATAAATAAGTGCTAAGGGGAAAAAAAGGAATTTTATAGACTAATAAAAGCCTTGAAACAAATCAACAAAATGCAATGTGTAGATCTTGTTTGAATCCTAATTTGAAATAAGCCAACAACGAAAAGACATTTATGAGACAATTGAAAAAATGTGAATACTGGCCAGTTACTATATTACATTAAAAATTATTGTCAATTTTTTAGGTATAATAATATTATAGTTTTGCCTTTTAAAAAAAGAGTCTTTATTTCTTAGAGATGCATTCAAAATTGTTTATGGATGAACTAATAAAACGTCTGGGATTTGCTTTAAAATAATCCAGTAGAGGGGTACCTGGCTGACCCAGTAAGTGGAGTGTGCAACTCTCGATCTCGGGATCATGAGTTTGAGCCCCATACTGGGTGTAGAGATTACTTAAGGAAATAAATAAATAAATAAGACATTTATAAATAAGGGGCGCCTGGGTGGCTCAGTTGTTAAGTGTCTGCCTTCAGCTCGGGTCATGATCCCGGGGTCCTGGGATCGAACCCCGCATCAGGCTCCTCACTCCGCCGGGAGCCTGCTTCTCCCTCTCCCACTCCCCCTGCTTGTGTTCCCTCTCTCTCTGTCAAATAAATAAATAAAATCTTTTTTTTTTTTTTTAATTTTTTTTTTAAATAAATAAAATCTTTAAAAAAAAAACATTTATAAATAAATAAACAGTAAAATAATCCAGTAGGGAGGGGAAATGTGGCGGGTGGGCACTATAGCTAAATCAGAATTGGCCATATGTTGATAAATGGTTAAGATAATCACTGTGGAAGCTAGTGATAAGTACTAGCTTACTGGAGGACTCTTGGAACATAACTCATTACTCTTGAATGTAATTGAAATTTTCTATAACAAAAAGTTATTTTTAAGATGATGTCTGCCTAACTTCAAAATTCTGTGAAATTTAGAAATATATGTCAAGGGCAATGTTTATATAACTCTTTAGAAACTATAATGTCAAAATTAGGGGCGCCTGGGTGGCTCAGTCATTAAGCATCTGCCTCGAGCTGAGGTCATGATCCCGGGGTCCTGGGATCAAGCCCCACTTCGGGCTCCCTGCTTGGCAGGAAGCCTGCTTCTCTCTCTCCCACTCCCCCTGCTTGTGTTCTTGCTCTCGCTGTTTCTCTCTCTTCAAATAAATAAATAAAATATTTTTTAAAAAGAAAAAAAGAAACTATAATGTGAAAATTAATCTGGTCACAAAACACCATATACTGTACAATTCCATTATATCGTATGTCAAAAACAGGCAAATCTATAGACAGAAAATGGATTACAGGTTGCCTGGGGCTGGAGGAGAGAGGGGTATGGGGAAATGGGGAGTGACTACTAATGGGTACTGGGTTTCTTTTTGGGGTGATGAAAACACTTAAAAGATTTTATTTATTTATTTTAGAGAGAGAGAGAGAGCATGTGCTGGGCGGGAGGGAGAGTACAAGGAAGAGGGAGAGAATCTCAAGCAGACTTCACACTAAGCACAGAGCCCAATGTGGGGCTTGATCTCATGGCCCTGAGATCATGACCTGAGCTGAAATCAAGAGTCCGACGCTTAACCCACTGAGACACCCAGGTGTCCCATTGGGTGATGAAAACACTTTAAAACTGATAGTGGTGATGGATGGATAATACTGTGAATATACTTAAAAAACAGATTTATACATATTAAGTGGGTGACTTGTATGGTATGTAAATTACATATCAATAAAGCTTTTCTTTAAGTAATAAGTCAGAGAAAAACAAATACTACATGACCTCACTTATATGTGGAATCTAAAAAGAGACAAATAACTGAAATATAGAATGGTAGTTGACAGCAGCTGGAGGGTAGGGAAATGGGGCGGTGATGGTCAAAGGATATAATCTTCCAGTTATAAGATGAATAGATCCTGTGAATCTAACGTACAGGATTGTGACCGTAATTAACAATATTGTGTTAGTTACCTGAAAGTTGCTAAGAGAGTAGATTTTAAATGTTCTTACAAAAAAACACTACAATTTACCCGTGGTGATGGTTGTGTTAACTAACATTATTGTGGTAATCATTTCACAATATATATGTGTCAAACCTTCACATTGTACACCTCAACCTTATACAATGTTATTTGTCAATTATATCAACAAAGCTGGAGTGAGAAAGTACCTTGGTACTTAAAAAATGCTTTACAATAAGACAAAGAGGGACTCCCCTAAAGATATATTCTATCATATACAGATCCTAATTGGCATTTTCCTTCATTACCTACTTCCTGATTTATTCCTCCTGATCATTTCTTTATGTTAAAATAAAGGCTAGTTTGGTTTGACAAGGATTTTGAGGACTGACTCATCAGATGGATTTTTTTAAATTAACTTTTGTTCACTCTTAAGCAAAAAAGTAATGTTTAGTAGGTACTCTTTTCAAATTGTTTTCAGAAGCATAATCTTCCTGAAGGCTAATTTACCAGTACATATCAAGAGATTTATAAACGTATATAACCTTCAACTAGTTATTATCCTAGTTATTATCCTATCCAGAAAATTTATTCTGAGGAGCTCACCAGAATTGTGGCCAAACACTTACATATAAAGGTAGTCATCATCTATTTACCTAAAAATTGAAAGTATATGAAGTATAGTAAAATGGTTGAATATATTACAGTACATTCATATGCAGGATATTGCCAGTCGTTAAAAGTAGTTTTTTTCAAAGGGAAAATGCTCATGGATATAATGTAAAAATATCATGAGAATAAACTGCATACATATATTGTAACGATTTGCTTTTTGTAAAAACAAAAAATAAGGGGCACCTGGGTGGCTCAGTGGGTTAAGCCTCTGCCTTTGGCTCGGGTCACGATCTCAGGGTCCTGGGATCGAGCCCTGCATCGGGCTCTCTACTCAGCAGGGAGCCTGCTTCCCCTCTCCCTCTGCCTGCCTCTCTGTCTACTTGTGATCTCTTTCTCTCTGTCAAATAAATAAATAAATAAAATCTTAAAAAAACAAACACCTGAACTTTAATAAATAAACAAATATATAGTATATAGTATATATGCATAAAAAACACAAAGGCAGAAGTAAACTCATGGAATTATGAGTGGGATTATCAATGAGTTTTGTTACTTTACATATTTTCAAAAGTATCTACAATGAAAAATTTCCTATTTTGGGTAATGTAAGCTTTTTGTCTGGGGTTTTTTTTTTGTAATATAATGCTTGACATTCAGTTAGTTTAATTTTAATTGCAAAATATTATTTTATATGTGTTTATTATTATTCTTAAAATACTTGACATTTGTATATTCTTTCTCCCTCAGACCGGAAGCTAACTGAGGTAGATGCGAGCTTTTCCTCATTCTTTAGAATTTTCCCATACTGCTCTGTCCCATGCACCTAGGGAGCACTTAATAAACAGTACTGCAAAGTCTACACTGTGATCCATATCCTCAAAAGCATACCTTAATATCAAATCTTATATTTATGTGATATCCCTTCACCAACAGCTTCTAGGAACAGCTTCCAGGTAATCAATAAATACTTCTATGGCTATATTTAAACATCAGTTGACAGTGTGCAAGAAACCTGTACTGTTATGGAAACTGTCATACAGAGCTAAAGATAAAATACTCTGAGTTCGATTTCACAGAATCATATACATCATTTTAAGAGTTGGAAGGCATCTTTAAAAAAAAAATCATTGAACGCATTCTCTAATTTTACAGGTAAAAAGTTGGCCATGGGATAGTAAATGACTTGTCCAAATTTATGCTGACAGTTAATGATGGAACCAGGACATTAGTTCAGGCTTTGGAGTTCTCAAGTACATCAATCTAAAGTTATAAATATTCTTCACGTCTTCAGTTTCCAGAACTAAGTCTGTGAAGTCCATTTAAGGTGTAGACTTCATTCTTCACACAATATAATCTAAGGGGTAGTCAGTGAACGGGAACCCTAGAGGCATACAATCTTGAAAATTCTATACCTGGTAGTTCCTGAAGGGATCAAGGAAGATCGTGATATTTCTGGTTCAGTATGATCTGGAAATGCCACACTGGGATATATGGCTCAATGTGGGCATCCTTGTTACAAGTTGGATCTGGAAGCTGGATCTTGGATTAGTTCAAGCTCCTAAGCCATAGAAGGATGACTTTTCTTCTCAGCCTCCCCTACTTCATGCTGAGTCCCTCTCAAAGACCTATGAACTGCTCCTTAGCACTGCATACTGCGGAAGCCCTGGGCATATACTCATTGATCTCTTCCTTTAGAAAGAGAGAACTAGACCACGATGATTCTATTCTAGCCAGAAAAAAGTCTGGCTCTTGTCCTAAAGTCTTTATGAATAAAATCAGAAGATCTGCTACCACCTCCTAAGATGGGGATGTTATTTGGACAGAACACCACCCCTCTTCTGATCTTGTCCTCTCACTTTCAGCTTTTATATGTCCCCCACTCCCCCTGCCCATGGTTGCATTCCTACCTGTTTGGTTAAATGAGTGCCAGGCCACATCTTGCTGCCCCCATCCAGAACAGCCAGCTTGAGAAGCCTGAAGACTGGCTTGGTAGAGAGACTCCAATTCTGAGGTTTCCTGCTCTGTGTCTTGGTTCCAATGTGGATGCAAAAGGATGTGGTTTTTTTCTGGATAGGCTACACAGGTATGGGAATCATGGGGGGAGGACTTCATTCCTGGCCCAGGGACCCCATGTTTAAGTTGCGAATCACAGAGCCTTGTGACATTCACCCAGGAGTCCAAAGGCAAGGAAGTCCCCAAGTCGACACTGCTGCCTAGTTCTTTAGGCCTAGCATCTCTCACTTGAGATGGGTTTCCTTGGTTTATACTTGGTTCTGCCAACCTGGGCTGTCTTCCCTTAGAAGTTTCACTATTAGGCAGCCCAGAGTTCATGGCAACAGAAGGATAATTAGCCGGCTCTTCCCAGGAAGGTAGTCTGTCCCTACCACCCAAGGAAGATTGTTGTTTTGCCCAAGGCCAATGGCCTTTCCCTTGACCCTGGAGGAAGGGAGGCTTACAGTCAGAAGGGGAAGAGTTCTTCCTTAAACTATTTGTCAAACTTCTATCCTGGGAACCTGTGCCATCCCTTGTGGAGGCAGCTTGCATCCTCTGGAACTGCTCTGCTAGTGAGCGGACAAGCCCCTTTGTGCTGGGAAACTCTGGCCTATAGGGATCCTCACTGGCTCCATCCACTTTTGAAGTCAACAAAGTTTTGAGGCTTTGGGCTTGGAGGCATTGGTTAGTTTTCTGCACAGTATCAGGAGAGTGAAGCATAGGTGAGGAAGCAGCAGGCATTATGGGGTGGCAGGCCCTGTACAGGGGAAGGCTGGGCTGAGCTGATGAACTTGAAGGACTACAGCCTAGGCCGTGCGCTTCTCCTCTTTCAGAGGTATCTGTTCCAGCTGAGTGTGACCAAGGCATCACCTGGGATGAGACAGCAGGATCCCTCTTTGCTTGGAATAGCTGTTCTTGATCAACACCTCTTTCTTCTTGTGGGGGGAACCTGGTACAGCTGTTGTCAACCCTGTAGCCTTGCAGCTTACCGTCTGGTATATCCAATGGTTCCCAACCATAATGAGCGTTCTTCTCAGTCCTCCCTGGTGTTTTAGGTAAGGCCTGCCTGTGGAGTGCAGAGGAGTCAATGCTGTCCTCCTCAACTGAAGTCAGAAGGTTTGAGGCAGACCTACTAGGGGAATTGTGCTGTGAGGCAGACCGGGCAGATGACTCTGGGAATGGTGATGAGTGTGACTCATGGCAGGAAGCAGGTGAGTGGATGAAAGAACTGGCCCCAAACTCTGTATTCGTGCAGGGTTCCAGTTGAGCCTCCTGGCTTAACAATACTTGGAGCGGGATAGGCTGTTCACTGAAATAAATGGAGAGAACCAGTCATAAGCTTCCTCAAATGACAAGATCACTTACAAAAAGACCTGTTCATTTGGTTCCCATTTCTAGCCATCCACAAAGGGAATGGTAAAAATAAACAGAAAGACAAGTACAAGTAAAGTCTACAGTTCAGAGGTTCACAAGAGAAGGCAGGCACATGGTCAGCTCACACCCAAGCACTAGGTAATACTAATCCTTTTTATTAAATGCCCTCACCAAAGCTGCACACAGTAATATTAAGTGAAGTCTTTGTCCATATTCTTCACTGCCTCTGAAGTCCCATTCCAATCATTCTTCTTGCAAATAAAAAAACAAAAATTGCTAATCCCACATGCAGATGACATGGAAGGTGAGCAAAGCCTAGAAATCACTTGTACCTGGGGTCCTGAGAGGCAGACCAGCCAAAAGAACCAAAAGGCACATTTACAGAGTACAGGGTAATTCAGGTTCGTGGGATTACACAGAATTCAACCACTTCAAGTGTGTTTTCATAATCTGGATTTGGTTGTATTATTCACTGAGATATTTTCTCAAAGTAATGCATTGTGATTCTCTTGAGATTTGGGAGTAAGACTAGAAATTAACCGCATTTACTAGGTTTCTTACTAATTGTTTTGTATTTCTGACCTAAAAAACTCAGTGTTAGAAGCACTTAAATAAAAGCCTCAATTACTCACATATATCAAGTGGCGTAAGTTTTCTAGAAAGAGTTTAGCTGCCTAAATTGCTTATATTCAAAATATATCTCTCATCAGGTTCTCAGATCAGTGTTCAACTACTAGAGTATACTGTAGAAGAAAAGAAGAAAAAGGAAGATCCTAGCTATTAGCATTAAATTTGAATGATAACATACTATCAACTTTTGTGAGTACAGCCACCCAGTTACCCTTAAAACATTATGAAGAATATATCATTATACTTATGGAGAAGACCCAATGGAGTGAAACAGACCTGGATTTGAAGTCCACACCTCTACCATTTACTAGCTGAGCAATCTTGGGTGCCGTATGTATTTTATACTCCCTAAGCTTGAGTTTCCTTTTTTATAAAATATCACTAAGTTAACAGTCCCTATCTCCTAAGGTTACTGTGAGAATTAAAGTATTTAGCTTAGTGCCTGGACAATAAATGGGGGTGCCTGGGTCTGCCTCAGTCAGTTGAGCATCCCACTCTTGGTTCCAGCTTGGGTCATGATCTTGGGGCGGTGGGATCGAGTCCTACATTGGCCTCTGCATTCCGTGTGGAGTGTGCTTGAGATTCTCTCTCTCTCCTTCTCCCTCTGCCCTCCCCCAGCTCTCTCTAAAAATAAATAAAATCTTTCTTTAAATGTTCAATAAATGTTAGCTGTTTTTATAATATTTATATTCTGAGAACTACTTAGACTTATTAACAGCCAAAATTAATTTTAACTTAAATCTATGTATTTTGAATAGAACCAAATTCAAGAGCTAAAGTGTGAAAACTACACCAGTGGCCCCAGGGACTTTTTTCCTATTGCTGCCCATAGCAAAGCAAAACAAAGGGAATCTTTGTGTCTCTTCTCTATGGTTCAGTCAGAGCAAAGACTGCTTTCTCTGCTTCCATTGGGGACAGAAAGCACTGAAATCCCCAAAACAAACCACATGGCTTCTATTGCAATAGAGCTCAGATTGCCATGTCTGAAAACATAATTATGTACAGATTTAATAATCATGTTACTACACAAGTCCAGGGACAAACTCACCCACAGGAAATATGGACAAATGGTCTATTGATTATGCCATATTTTCTGTATCTTTCTATGAACTATAAGAAAAGGACCAGCAATGGGATGAGCTTTCCACCGTATGTCTGACCTGAGAAGAAAATCTTTCCAGAGGACTCTTCTCTGTCCCCTATAGTCACCAAGACAAGGAGAGCTCTGACTATGGAGCACCCGTGGTCATTTCCTCCCCTGGTGTCCATAAACTACAGTGGATCGCAGGCACTACCTTGTTGGCTGAGGGAGGGCCGCCCCCTGAGAGGGGAGGCAGGCTGAGGGCTGCGACGACTGCACCGATGATTGCTGCTGCTGCATGCGTTCCTGTAGGCTCCGTGCTTTTCGAATACTGATTTGCAACTTCTTATCGACTAGGGCTCTGCTGTGCGTGCTAGAGCTGGCACCATGCAGGGCAAGTCTTAGTTTAGCTAAAATGCAAAAGAAAATATAGCAGAAACAGAACACAAAATACAAACAAAAATAAAAATAAAATTGAACCAAAAGGGAGCAAAGATATGCAGTAAAACTCAAAATATGCAGCAGGAATGCAAGGCGTGGACCATGCACATACTGTCCAGGGTACAGAGCTGGCTCTGGCTCTAAGGAACATTCATGGAAGCCATGGAGGCCAAACAGGTTAATTTGAATTAAAAAAAAAACAAACAAAAAGCTAAACTAAAATGAGTCAGGAAGAGAAACTGGTGCTTCCATCTTAGAGACTGCCACTCTCATCCTTGGCAACTGACCTGTCCGACTCTGGTCTCCACACTTTGCTCCCAACTTCCCCTTCCCGACAGCCAACAGCAGAAATAAGATCCAAATCTGCATCTGTCTTTACAGAACACAGCTTCTTGTGGGTCGAATTTAAGAACCAGATACAAATTCTAAGCCTTAGTCCTTCACTGTAACTTTACGGTGCAGCATACCAGGAAAGCAGGAGAGAAACACGAATCAAATATGTGGTGCAAAGTCACAGGCCTGGGAAGTCGAGGTCAATATACTCATTTCCTCTTGCCATAAGCTCCACCTACCTAGTCAATGACTAGAGAAAGAGCAGACTAACCTCAAATCTGAGGTCTAACTTTATCTTGGGATAAGAAGGTAGGCATGACTGGATAGTTCATCTGTGGACTCCGGCTGAGTTATTCCAGTAAATATCCATAGGCCACAGTGACGGCACGTGGCACACTTAGAAATCTGAAGGGCAAAGATAGCCTAAAGGACCTCAGTTTGGGACAGTGACAGTGAGGAGACATAAGAGCTGTTTTCATCCCATCTAAGTGATGACTCTAATGATACCTATCGCAAAGTTAGTCAAAATTGCCATAGCTGTAGCAGTTAGAGTTACTTACAGATAGCTTCGTTACAGAAAGCCAAAGCTGCAGCACAGTCTCCCTTCTGTTCCAGATGCAGCGACTCTTCAAACACTGAATCTGCCTCTTGCAAGGACCTCTCAAAGCCGTCACTCCTCCCTGAAAGGGCCAGCACTTTTCATTTTCATTACAGTTCGTTCCAACTTTTTTCTATGTAGTGACGTTTCCCTTCAGTGTACATAGCTCCTTGCTGAGCCTTTGATCTACCCTTATTCTAACTCTTCATTGCTATGAAGAATTCTCTGAAACATGTAGGACATCCGTTTTTGCCTTAACCAAGATATTGCCAAGGCCATGAAAGAGGAGTATGTCATTATCCACCACATATTCCAATTCCAAGAGCTCTTAAGGGGACCCTCAAGAAAAGAACAAAGTATTGTCTACACCAGAAGGGTGGATTCTTATGCCTGGAACTGATCTGTTTTTCCACAGCGCAACAAGATACATCTTGCCAGCCAGTGTCAGAATGTCCCAGACCTCCACGGAGACTTCTACTGCTGTGTTAAGGCAGAAGTGGCTTCACGACTCTGTGGAAAGCCATCTGTAAAACTTCTTTCCTACATCAATTCAGTTCTCTCTGTGCCACCCTCAACTGGAAAATTAGTACACCTCTTGGGTACAGGTGCTCTGTAGTTCCTAAACTTAATATACCTACCAGGGCAGTTGAACAGCCCTTGTTGGTTTGCAAGCACACACTTTTCATCAGCAGTGCTAAGTATTTTTTTCATCATACCCTTCCTCGCCAAGCCGACTGCAAAAGTCACTTTTCCATACAGTGAGCATGAAATAGTCCTTCCTCCTCTGAAAGCAAATGTCTACTGAAGCAGGCGCAAAAGAGTTCAAGTACAGTGCCAGATGAAAAAGCAAGAAAGTACTACAGGGCAACTTTTGTAAAAGAATACTCAAGTTTATGTACCCTCTTGGCTTTTACTCACTCATAACCATAAATTGGTAGTAAGCTATATCGTAAACTCACCCACGATTGGGATTAATGATGAGTTTTCATAAGCTCACATGAGAAAATATCAAAATGTCAGGGTCATTTCTCTCATAATGTCCCCATACTCCACTTACCTCCAGCTGGACATGGTAAGAAAGGCTCTTCCAAACTCCTAACATTCACTCCCTAATTCACCGTGGCTTTTAGAGAACAATGTGAAGGCAGTAGAAGTAGTAAGTTGGTTCTGAAGAACCTGGCATTCAGGTCCATCAAGAGATATGGCCTAAAGTTTTCTCATAAGGTATGATATCAACTAAATCTATATAATCTTTATAATCAGAGATGGTAGTGAGAGCCATTAAAACAAAAAAAGTTCTCTATAGACAGTCAGACTATAGTTGATCAATCACTATACTAGATTTTAATTCTAATCTTTTAGAGTCTTAGTACTCCATTCCTTGCTCTTCCAGGAGATTGTGAATCAAAGCATATGGAGAATTGCCAATGAAATGTGGCCAGAAGGATTCTCTCTCAACTTTCATGTACTCCCAAACTAACAGAGGAAGGAAAGAAGGTAAGGGAAGGAGATGACAAGACTCCTCCTTCAGAAACAATATAAACCCGAGACCCAAATGTGACATAGCTTAAGGACGAAAAGGAAGAGAAGACTATCCAGATGTAGGGACAACTAAAGAACTAGGAATTTAAAACGAACTTGGAAACAGATACAATGCTTTGGGAAATATAAAGCAACAATTGCCTCAAATCAAAAGATAGTAGGATTAGAGGAGGAAAAATGGTCCCCAAATAGGCCCCAAATTAGCCCACTAAGCTTCTCTAAGTGTTGACTGAAAAAATAGGAAATGGTAAACAAGAAAGCAACCATCCAAAACAGCACTGACTCCTATTCTTTGCACTGCTGTAGCATAATCTGTTACATCTGGGGATTCTGAATAATAAGAACAATAAATTCACTTCATAGAAAGAAAAACAGATATGTAAGTTTCAGGAGTCCATTTAAGGTATATACCTCAGTCTTTTTAAAACTCCTATCTTGAAGACTAGTCTCTTCTGGTACAAAATGACATCCTAAAGCAATTGAAGGAGAAAAGTAACTAGTGTGGGGCAGTTGGGGAAGCCTTGTAAAGTACATGAAAATTGTATGAGATTGGGAAATGAATGAATCATCAGAGGATCAAAAGGCAATCAAGCTTTGTGTTCTTAGAACTTATTTGGTAGACCTACTTCCTTGAAGCTCCAGGTGGGCAATTTCAAGGGTATAATTCTGCCCAGCAAGTAGAATTTCCCTCATCAGTGTAGCTTACCCACTGCCCTCTTCTGCTGTTTCTGAATTATGACTAGTTTTATTTACACCTTCTACAGATATTTATGGGAAATATTTTTCATGAACAACATACTATATCTAAACTATAGACTTTCAATAGGTGAGCCCAAAATCAGTGTCTGTCTTCCAATCAATAGGCTTGTCACCTCCTATTTTCACTAGTTCTCACTAAAATGAGTGAATTATGATAAAATACAACTTGACTAAATAGAAAACAGGAATATACAAGCCTGAATATCTTTTTTTCCTCCTCTCTCTCTCTGTCCCCATCACCCACAACCTATGCTCACAACAGTTACCCTGATTCTGCAGTTCATCCAAGTCCATGAAGCGGCTGGGATGAGGATTAAACCCTTTAGCTGCCTCTAATTCCTTCTCCCGTTTCCTTCGAAGTTCCTGTTCCTGGGCCCTCCTGGCCACTTCCTCCTGCAGTTCATCCAGTTCGCTTTTGGAAGATATCTCCCCACCTAAATATAAGCAAGGGAGAAGAGAAATTGTCAAATTTCCATAAATAAGACTAGGCACCTGCTGCATTTATGGCCGCTGCATTGCCTTTCCTTTGGAACTCTTGATTCAATTTGGAGTTCATGTTTTGGACAGTGCTTTCCACATCAGATTCAGGGTGAAATCTGGGCTATGAATTATAATGATGATGGTAATATATTTATTGAGTGGCTTTATTAGAATAATAACAATGTGAAAACTAACATTTGTTCAGAATTTACTATGAGCATTACTATGAGCATTTAAAACTGTGATGCACAGTTTTAAGTACTTTTACATATATTTAATTCTCATGACAACCTATGAAGGAGATACTATTATTGCCCACATTTTAGGAATGAAGAAACAGAGCCACAAAGAGAATAAACAAATAACTTGCCTAAGATGACAAAGATGATAAATGGTAGAGCTTAATTAAAGTTAAATAGGTTAAATTCATAATCCATGCTCTTAACAATTAGACAGCATTCTCAGCTATGTGTTGCCACTAATTCATTGGGAATCTTCAAGCAAGTCAATTTCTCAGCCTTAACTTTCAACACCTCTTTAAAGAGTTTGTAAAACATCCAGTAAAAAAAGAGTTTGTAGGGGTGCCTGGGTGATGCAGTCAGTTAAGCGTCAGATTCTTGGTTTCGGCTCAGGTCATGATCCCAGGGTCATAAGATTGAGCTCGGCACTCAGTGTGGAGTCCGCTTAAGACTCACTCTCCCTCTCTCTCTGACTTTCCCCTGCTCACATACTCTTTAAATAAAAATTTAAAAAAAATAAAAAAAAAAGGAAGAAGGAGTATGAGGACACAAGGCACTCAATTAGGAAAAAGAAAACAGGGATACCGGACAGGCTATAGAGGCAGGGATAAGAATACGTTTGACCTACTTATTCCCCAGTTACACCCATCGCCTTCATGTCTCCCTTCGACATCTCAACTCACAGAACTGAACAATAAGAAATCCATTCTCATGAGGCTTCCTCTATACCAAGGAAAAAAACCCGAGAACTTATTCTTCTGAGGATCGCAGGTGCTACTGACACTGTTCACCATATTTCTGTTCCTTCTTAATCCCACAAGGGCTCTCCTCAAGTAGTAAAGAACAGGCAAGCCATGATGAAGGACAAAAAATAGATAAATCTAAAGATGGAATGGCTCAAATGCCTCCATATTTACATGGAAAATGGAAACTTAAAGTACAACTGTCCTCTAATTTCAGATGTGCTCAGGTAAGGCTATTTCTCAAATAGATTGCCAATAGAATAGGCAGTCAAATCCAGTCCTCCAAATCCAGAGTCTTTTGCTTACCTGAGAGGGGCTGATTCTTTGTCCAGTTACTCCTGGATGCTATGGAGTCTGTCTCCAGTATGCTACTGCTGTGAGACTTTGGGATATGACGCCAGGAAGGCGCCAACCCAGCTGATCTCTTGGCACTTGGATCCCTTCAAAAGACAAACCAGAGTTTAGTGAAAACATCAGAAGGGTCATAACTTGCAACATTCCTAGGACTAAATTCCCTCAAAAAACAATAAAACAGGGGCTGCTGGGTGGCTGGCTCAGTCAGTTAAGTATTTGCCTTCAGCTCGGGTCATGATCTCAGGGTCCTGGGATTGAGTCCCATGTCAGGCTCTCTGCTTAGCGGGGAGCCTGCCTCTCCCTCTGCCAATAGATAAAATCTATCTTAAAAAAGATTTTACTTATTTATTCATGAGAGACAGACAGAGAGAGAGGCAGAGGCAGAGGGAGAAGCAGGCTCCCCAAGGAGCAGGGAAGCCTGATGCGGGACTCGATCCCAGGACCCTGGGATCATGACCTGAGCCGAAGGCAGATGCTTAACCATCTGAGTCACCCAGGTGCCCTAAATAAATAAGATCTTTTTTAAAAAGAACAATAAAACATCAAACTAATATATAGTTAAAGTATCTGCTAAACTACTTCTGAAAGTAGTTCCCCCATCTTATCTCACCTCATTCACATTTTGTGCATCTAGCACAGTATCTGGCACAAAATTTATTTAATGAATTAATAAACATAAGCTCTCATATGAATTGCCTTCCTCTTTCTTATACCTCTGTAGCCATCTTCTCATGTGTAAACTTCAACAGGTGATTGGACAATTCTGGATCCCATGTTGAGGGGTAAGCAATGGGAAAATATGAGGTGTGATTATCACCCTTGTAGAAGATATAGTCACTCTTTGCAAAGCAGCAACTCTGTTAAGAAACTTGCCTCTGTGGCAACTCAGTAGAAACAACATATGAAGATCTGAAATTTATAAAGCAAACTGTACCCTATGAGCGAGATACAATGAGCACTATTAAATCATCATTGTTACCTTTTGGAATTATGAATATCATTAACTTATAAAACACAGAATCCCTGTGACCCTTAAAAAAAGAAACCACCCTAAATGAAAGAATAAACAACAACTGTATTTTCTCTCTGATCATAGAACTATGTTTTGATTCACTAATTCTTCCATTACAAGTTATTTACTAAGCAATTATTTTACATATAATAAAGTTCTAGCTTTTCTCAAATGCCTTTGCTCCTTCTTCCAGCAGAGGGTGCTGTTGTTATAGAAAGCTGAGAGAACGCGCGCGCGCGCACACACACACACACACACACACCCTCCTCCCCCCCCCCCCCCCCCCGCCATGTTTATCACAGCATTATTTTCAACAGCCAAGATATGGAAGCAACCTAAGTGTCCATTAAGAGATGAATGGAAAAGAAGATAAGGTATATATGCACAATAGGCTATTACTGAGCCATAAAAAAGAATGGAATTTTGCCATTTACAACAACATGGACCGACCCAGCAGGTACTGTTATGCTAAGTGAAATAAGTCAGACAGAGAAAGACAAATACTATATGATTTCACTTATATGTGGAACCTAAAAAACAAAACAAATAAAAAACAGAAACAGAATCACAAATACAAAAACAAACTGGTGGTTGCCAGAGGAAAGAAGGTTGTGGGAAGGGTGAAAAACTGAGGGAGATTAAGAGGTACAAACTTCCAGTTGTAAAATAAAGAAGTCACACGGGGGATAAAAAGTACAGCATAGAGAATATAGTCAATAATATTGTAATAATATTCTATGGTGACAGATGGTACCACATGTATTGCAGTGAGCATAGTGTAATATACAGAATTGTCCAATCACTGTTGTACACCTAAAACTAATATAACATGGTATATCAACTTTATTTCAATTTTTAAAAAAAGAAAGTTGATAAAGCAAAATATTTTGCCCACAAGTTGGTAATACATTCCATTTTCTCCACCCCTCTGAGTTGAAAAGCCTCCTGGTGGCTCACATTGCTGCAAGGGACAATGCCACTATTCAAAGGCCAAACAATACCTGCAGACACTGGAGCTCTCAGGCAGGGCTGCATCCAGGCTGACAGGGCTGTTGCTGTTCCTCTCACTGCTTTCATAGCCAGATTCCATTCGCTGTATTAGGCGAGGGTGCTGTTCTAAAAGGTGAGAGCCTGGCCGTGCGGGGCCCCAGGGCTTGTACTGGGGGCTTGGTCCACCAGGTTTAATGTCGAAAGCAGGTGGCTTGCTTAGTTCATCTGGTGTAAATTCTTTAGCTATCCCGATCAAAGGACAAGTATGGAAAAGGAGGTATATTTAGCATCTGCCTCAAATTAAGACATAACTAACCCCTCCCTCCAGGTACTCCTTCACTGAACTCCTATCTCCAAAAAGCTCGACATCAGCGTAAAAATGTACCTTGCTGAGTCTACCAGAAAATCCAGGTTTTTTTAAATACATAAGTCAACTTTATTCAAAAGCCCAATTCTTCCCTAATTATCTCCTCACCTGAATCCTCAGAAAAGGGGCTAAGCTGGGTATAGCCACAGTGCTTCCTTCTGTCCTTACTAAAGATACTGTCAATATTCAGAGACTCCCGTTTGGGTCTCCACGTTGGACGATACTTGCTAGAAGAACTGGATTTTGACTCACTGCTCGTACTCTCTACTTCCCAGTCACGACAGTGTAAAGATAGGTTCCTAGGAGGCTTTTTGTCAGTCTGGTCTCCTCCCTTTCCCACACAGGAAGATCCTAGGTTGGTCTGAGAAGCCAGGGATGGTCTGTTGTGAATCATATTGCTGACTGTCTCTTTAAAATCCCTTAGTCTATTGGTGCTGCTGGATGGTTTAGAGGCATTCCTAGGGGCCTGTTTCTCTTTCAGTGTTTCTCCTAAAAACACAAAGAATTAAACAAACATAAATGTTTAAAATGATCACAGATACCCAGACCCCAAAATGTGAAAGCAGAAACAAAAAGCCAGTCTGGAGTATGACACAAGTTTGCCAGAGTGAATGAAGAAAGACAAACAGTGCAGAATGGCTTGCCTTCACTGTGGTACCCTGAGGCCTGTGGCTCATCGCCTTTCCTCCTAATCCGGCCAGAGCTCCTCTTGCGTTCTATCAGTGACCCTTTCTTGGATGTGAGTTTCTGATTACATTCACTATCAGTCAGGTGTCCTGAAAGAACAAGGAAATGGGGGTAAGCTGGTATCTGAGACTGACCTCCATTCTCTTGAGAACCTAGTCTCCCTTTGGGATTCATAGCAGTGCCACAAATTTAGTATTCCCATGAATCAGAAGCTGTAGGGGCCAAGGCTATCTGATTTAAGTGTAGCAGGAATCTCTCAATAGATGAATGCAGAGAAGCTCAAGTATTTAATGGGAGCCTGCAAATTTACAATGTCTCCTGAGCAATTACCAGTCTTGATCCTGCTCATAATCTTTCTCAGTGACCCAGAAGGACACATTACTTGGTAATTTTTAAAAGGTGACAGTTTTAAAGATTGTATAAAAATGTCATGTATCAACATATTTTCACTCCCATAAATAAAATACAGAGCTTTCCTTTCATTTAGCAACACATACCAAGTAAAGCCTAATTTTATTACATCTAGTATTGGCCAAGGTTCCCCAGCCTTTACCCACAAGACCTCTCTGATTATGGGTGGCTTTAAGATTCAGTTCTAAATCTTCCTTAAATGTGAATCATTTAAAAGGACATTTGAACTTTGAATAATTCTCATTCCCATCTCCAATGAGTGCTTTACCAAACTTGGCTTCACCCAGAGATTACACTTCATAATTCCTCAGTATTGACTGCTGGGAAGCCCAGGAGATATGGGCTCTTTTATATGACTTGCCATGCGTTATGCCCACAGGATGTAAATGTATGATTTGATAACAGCAATGGTCAGATTCTAAAGGATATAATCATCTAAACTGCTGGAAGCCAAAGGTGAATTAAGCAACTGAATTAAATTAGAAAACTGGTTTAGAGAAAATCCTCTAGGTTCTCAAATGCACCAAGAGCTAATTTGTTTTCATATATTAATATATGAAAATTTTTGTACATATTCAGGTATCAGCAGGGTAGTGATATGGCTACCTATTTTTAAGAAATTACCAATGTAATCTTCTATTGCTTTTATCTGATCCTTTGCTACCTCCAGGCCCAAAAGAAAGATTTAAGAAAGAAGGAAATTACTTGGAGCAACTAAATCGGCAAATGTTAAACCAAGGGGAGTATGCTCCCCTACCCCCAGCCATTCACAAACCTTTAACATAAACCTGACTCTCCTGGAAAATATGCCTTGTTTATCCTGTTATTTGGCTTCTCCCTGATTCACAGTTTCAGAAATACAGTCTAAAAAAAAATCGAACTTTGCAGTAGTCATCTACGAAATAGTCATCAAAAGAAATCCAACATGAATCTAACCAAACCTGCAGATCCAACTGCCAATTTACAAGAAATACAGACAACAGAGAAACATGCTAGAGTTTACCATGGGGATACAATCAACAAACTTCAGGATGTAGGCAATCTATAGGACAAACTACACCTAGTTATTCAATAATCAGCTCCAAGGAAAAACAGAGAAACCTATAGTTTAAAAGAAACCCAAAAGACTTATCAATCCATCCCAATGTGTAGACCTCACTTGGATTCAGAATCAAGCACACAAACCATTAAAAAATGATGAAATTTATAAGATACTTATGTATTTGAACACTCACTGGTTATTTAGTGGTTTTTAGGAATTAATATTTTTAAGTGTGATACTGATATGCTTAAAAATCATTTCTTGTTTTAGAGATACATACTACAAATATTTATGGAAAAGGTGAAATAGGTGATGAGGATTAAGGAGTGCCACTAATTGTGATGGGCACCAGGTGCTGTATGACAAGTGCCGAATCACTATATTGTACACCTGAAACTAATATTATACTGTATGTTAACAGCTGGAATTTAAATAAAAACTTCAAAAAAAAAGTCAAGCACAGAGGAGGAACCACCAATCTGAAGCCATGAGCTCACTAATTCCCAAGTCTCTAAGAGCATGGGCATTGTTCTATGCATTAGGTGATAAACTTTTCATCTCAGCAGTGAGTCACGCACTGTTCTTCCTTTCATGTTCTGTACTGATTTCTTTTGCTGACAACAGGTACATTCTTCTACAGATTAAGAGGACAGCTCAAGAATGTTCTCTGCATGGAACTCACAGTAACAAACAGGCTAGCCTTCTTTCTTTTGCTTTTCTGTCCTTCAGGAAGCCTAGTAAGGTGATGAGCAAGTGTCGCATGCCCATAAATATGCCCCTTCTCTCAAAGCCCTCCACTTGGGATAAAGCCTGGCATGAAAACATGATGAGGAGCGAGACCACATAGGTTACTGGGACACTATGAGAAGGACAGGGATCAAGAATATAGCAGTAACAAAAAGATTTTGGAATAAGCAATCACATCAATAATCGCATTACAATCATCCTTACTGATATGTTGGTGTTAATAGGAATATGTGTAATGGAATATCACTGTTCATTCAGAGTTGTGTTGCTTCTTTTCATCCCACTCAATTACCCAAGTTCTGTGCTTTTCTCCCTTTGGATGACATTTCTGACTTGCCCCAGTTTCTTTTCCCTGGGAGAATCTCTATATAGGAACTGAATCAGGCAAGCAGGGTCCACTGTATAACTCCCTACCTGTGTCCCGACTGCTCTGAGACGTGGAATCATTCTCCACATTATAGATGACTGTCCCCTGAGAATCAGAAGAGAAGTGACTGACCACAGACTCATGGTGGGAGTGTTTGTAGGGATAGCTCTCCGTTGAGGAATCTGTTCGAGTGTCACTTGAGATGGAGGGCTCCCTCCCTGAGGGAAGGAGGAGACACATATGCAAAAGTAAGGAAAGAGAGGACAGTGACAGAGAGAAGGCAAAGAGTTGGATGGCAACAAAGGTCCATAAGGCAAGAACTTCCTAGGTGAAAGAGTGAGAAGGATATACCAGAGCCATTCTTCCCAACACCCAACTTCCAGATAACCCAGACACACAAACAATTCCTCCCACTCCTGCCCCTACCTTGCTGAAGCCCTCACTTTGCCTGCCACTGTGAAAAACTGTGGGGCTTTTAGAAAACCTATGGGGAAAAGTGGAAGAAAGGAAAACGTTGTGAAAAGTAAGATCTATTTAGATGGAGAGTCCCAGGCCGACCTGGTATACATAACCAGTTGCTTCCCAGACCATAATTTTTCTCCTACACTGCCAGAAATGTCACTTTAAAAAAATTTAATTGACATTGTAGGCATTTTTAATATATCTGATAAATTATGGAGCTGTTATTTATTTATTTATAAAGATTTTATTTATTTATCTGACAGAAAGAGAGACAGCGAGAGAGGGAACACAAGCAGGGAGAGTGGGAGAGGGAGAAGCAGGCCTCCTGCTGAGCAAGGAGCCAGATGCAGCAGGAGCTGAAGGCAGCAGCTTAAGGACTGAGCCACTCAGGTGCCAGGAGCACTGGGGCTGTTATTCATCCTTTGGAGTAAATCAGTTCAATCAGACTACTTTTCTCTGAACAACTTGCTGAGAAAAGCACAAAAGGGGAAACGCGTGTTTGACTGAAGGGAGAAAAAGGTCTGGGTAGGTATGTGGTTGGGAAGAACAGCAGATGCCAAGGAGGAGGGAGGCACAAAAGGTAGGGAAAAAAATTCCAAGGACAAGCATCTTCTCTTTCAAAATTATACTCCAGGACAGTCCTAGATCTAGAAGAGGAAAAGAATATTTCTTTTTCTTCCTTTTTAGAAATCAAGCCAAAACCATTAGGGTTATATTTCTAATATATTATAAGCCTCTATGAACTATCCTGAGACTTCAGCCATCAAGCTGCAAATTGTTTCTACAGGAAACCATGATTTAAGTTGCAAACAATTGAATTAGAAGCGAAAACGTGATTCATAGGCTGAGGAATACTGCTACTACACTTGGCATTTTAAAACAAAAATCTCTAATCCCAAACAAAATGACTAGTTTTGTAGTAACTCGTATAATTTTTCTCGGTCTTAACAATTCACTGAAGTCACTGTTAAATTGATAGCAAGAATCAGTCATCTTACATTATTAGAAGGTTAAACACTGAGTCTCCCTCACAAACTTATTACTTCAGGCTAAATCAACCTAATTGCCTTCTCACTTTTGAATCAGGGCCAGGTGACTTAGGCAACACATTACTGAAGGCCGAAGGAAACAAAGCCTGGCACACCTTGGGCTTCAGCACGAGTTGGCACTTCTTTCCATCTCTAATGGATCCTCTTTTTACAAGCTAAGCTATGTGTTAGGCTCATTATTAAGTATGAGTCCTAACTGTCCAGTGATGATGTTGGAAGGAAAAAGGAAGAGGAAAAGAGCTAAACTGCTCACCTGAATCTTCACTATCATAGCACGTTCTGCTGTATGACTGGAACTCAACCTGGGGAGGCAGGTCCTGGGTAGACACTGGGGTACCCTGGGGGTCTGCATAAAGCAGTAGCAAAGGCTGATAATGTCCCTTGATGCATTTGGTCACCACATCCTTCCATTTGGGCCCGATCTAAACCAGAAACAATCAGAAGAACATGACAGTTACACTTCGTATTCACAATCCAAAACATATCTTCCTATACTGTTTTTCTAAAGAAAATAAGAACGATAAAAAGACAAAAATTGAATAAAGAGACCACAAAAGAGACCCTAGACTTAAATTTCATAAATTTTTTGTTAAATTTTTTTGTTGTTGTTAAATCCTTTTAGAAAGCAGTAAAACCCTGTAAGAGGTAGGAATGATGAATAAAATTACTTTTATTCCTGTGAAACATCAATTCAGTTGTGAAATATAAATGAAAGCTCTCAAAGGTGAATATGCTATGTGAGGGGACTTCAGCTGCCTTGGTGATCAATTTCTTTTCACAGATTAAAGCCCTTGCTTGAAATCTGCAATTCTATCATTCTATAAATTATATAATTTTCACCTAAATATTAAAATCACTTTTATGAAGCTAAAGATCAGGCAGAAATTCTCTCACAGACTGCCTTAGAATAAATGACATTCCATTTCAGAGTTCACACATGGCAGGACATAAAATGTCAAACTGCTTAGAATAGACAGCCGAACCTCGGCCTTAGCTTTGAGCTGGATTCAGCACTGCCAAAGCAGTGCAAAAGAGTGACAGGAGAGCTGTGGAAACAATCCAATCAAATCCCTAAACTCACCCTCTCTTAAATTTGAACCAGTTACACTCTGAGATGGTGTGCTCTGAAGAGTTGAACAACTAGCATAGTGCTTATTTCGTAATAGATGTTCAGTAAATTTATAACTAAGTTATTATTTTAACTAGAAAAAATCCTTTTTACATATAAATTTTATTTAAAATTTTATAAGGCAAGTATTATTTTTCAAATAAAAATGCTAAAACTCAAGGAATTCATATAAATTGCCCAAAACTACAACAGCAAAACAGAGACAATCAAGAAATGTGACAGACTTTACTATTTGTAGAAGACACTGCTTAATGTCCATGGATTGGTATAAATTTTAGTCAGGAGTCTCCTGCTTATCTCCATGCTTATCTCATGAAGCTTCCCAACTCCTACAGATCACCTTAACCGCTTCAGTCACGGACTCTGTGACTTAGACAGTAACAACTTTCCAGCTTTAAATATTCTCATCACCCCATTTTTTTTTCCTACACTATCCCCAAAACATGTTAAGGCACTTCAGGGAGGTAACAATCAGAGAATAACTGATAGCATCTCTGGGACAAAGGATTACCCACTGATAATTCCAACTTTGAAATTCTGAACTTCATGCTCACCTTCTAGCCTAATTTGAAGCATTAAACTGTTCTCACTCAAATCAACCAATAATACGTTAAAAAAAAAAAAAAACTTTGTCAACTATAAACACAGAACTGTGCTGACTGCATGGTGAGAAGATTCAGAGAAAATAACAGAAAATATATCCATCCTATCTTTGAGAAACTTGCCATCTACTTAGAGAAGATAAGACTGACCCTCTCATAAATTCAACAGATAGGTAAACAAACATCAAAATTATGAAAATAAATACTGAAGACAAGAAGACAAGTAATTATCCTTAGTTTTTTGTTGCAGTCACCAAACACTTTAAGAAGGGCTTAAATATTCCTACCTCCTTGACATGAGCATCATCAAAATACATCCATTTGCGGATCTTTGTTTGGAAAAAGAATGTAGAATAATGTTTGCCATAGTAACAGATCATTCCTACTAAGTACAGTTCAGACTGCTTGGCCCGGTCATCTGTCACTCTGAAAAACAGCTGTGGGGGAAAAAAGAGAATGGAAAAAATAGTCACATACTCAATGCTCTCACATCATCTCTCAGCAGATTCCATTATTTATTAAGGTACTGACTTGTTTCTCCACTCTGCAGTCTAAAATTTTCCCTAGTCCATATTAATCATCAGAAATGAACCTAAAAAGACAAAATGTAGGGAACAGATAGTAGGGACAAAATGTAGGGACAGATAGTGGCTAGTAAACTGGTAAGGTGGTGATGTTTCTTCATACTTTCAACAATATGTTATTACTGATGCTTATCATAAGAGGAGCCAAGAAAGTTGAAAAACATAAAACAAAACAAAAACACTCAAGTTTCAAAAGTTACTTATCAGCTGGTGCCACAAATATAAATTTCCTGCTGAGACTCTAACTAAGGGGTAAAAATGCCCTTAGAAGGAGCAATACCACCATGCTGGTTATCAGCATTTCAATTCGTAGATGTCTAGCACTGCCACAGGTTCTAAGACATATACAAAAAAATTTGAGGAAAAGGATATTTGCCTTGAGAAACTTATTTGAATGAGAAAATCATCATAAAAATAAAACAAAACTAGAACAATACAGAAGACGTAGGCTACAGAAATTTAGAAAAAGGAGATTTAATTGTGCCTAACCTACTCATGTCAGAGATTCCTTGGGGAGGAGATCTAAAATAAGGTCCCAGATAGTTCATTTATTCTCAGTTGCAGCTTAGTGACATTCAAGAATGACAAGAGATCTCCTCAATCACAGGACTGTAAGAGAAAGAAACCAGTAGAAAGGAAACCACAGAATTTCTGGCTCTTCTCTTGAACTGAAGGAAAACCCTGGCTGTACCTACACTAGGGCATGGAGCTGACAAGGTTAAGAACCCCAGGCTTGAAAGTCTTTTTCCCTATTTCTCTGAATAGATGCACAGAAAACCACTAAACCACTCAATTCTCTTCCAAGCTACTTCATTACCTTCTGAACAGACATTGGTTCCTCAATGTAAATTTTGTATTATAAAACTCAGGTCACCAACTTTAACCCTTTCACCTCTCATAGCAGCTCTAGTCAGGACTGCTCACTTTTTTGACCTTATTACCACCTGTGGCTGAATACACCTTCCTACTCTACATGGGTACAAACAATGAGTAGGGCACATAATAACTCTATAAATTGCTTGGTTTTTATCAGTAGCTAAGCTCTGCCCATTCTGTCTTTCAAGGCCAATGTCATCCCATTTTCCTAAAAAGCCTTTCCCACCTACCCAAAGGAGGTATGTGAGTGGGTACATGCACGCACATGTTTGTGTACACATATAACAAGTATATTTGTCCAAAACTCTATAATATTTGTCATCTAGGATATACCTTTGTGTTTAGTGTTCACTGCCCTTAAGCAATACTAAGACATAAGAACTCTAAGTCAGAGACAAAGGTAACTAATACTCACATCACCCAACTTAAGGCAGGTACCCAGGCTGTGAATGACATCCTCTGCCAAGTCTGAGTGGTCTGAGTCCCATACCAGCCCAATTGTGATAATCTGTGGAGCATTCATCAACACACGGCGAATCCGAATCCTTTCTCCACAGTTGCTCTGAAATACATATATAAGACTAGTTTGAGATGTTTCCCACTGGCTCTGCCTCAATTCCACTAACCCTAGGGCTCCTCTCCCAACTCTGAACTCTACCCCTGATTTAACTCACCGGACAGTTCCGCAGATCCCCCATGGTGCTGGCATTTTGCAGCAGTTCACCAAACATGCTTGGCGAGGGTTTTTCTCGTCTTTCCAGCATACAAATAGCCTGATTGCTTCAAGATAGGGAATGGAAGGGTAGAAGATGATGGTAGGAGTTACTCAGAGTTCTAACTGAATCAAATAGATTATTCATACAAACTCCTAACTCACGTGTTTGATTTTCTTCCTCTGCCCACCATACCAAAGCCCCTTGTCCTGACCAGCTTCACAGTCCCAAACACAATGAACGCCTCCACCTGTCCCAAAATCCAAAGCTCATAGAATCCCCATTTCACCTCCCACCTTCCTGACCAGAACTGAACCTAAGAAAAGTTGGGAGAGGAAGGAAAAAGAACAAAGGTTACTTTAAAGGTGTTGTTCTGAGTTCCTACAATATAGCATGGTCTTAGCAATAAAAATATAAGCTATATGGATGCCGTCAGTGAAAACTCAATTAGTTAAGGAGTACCTAAAGGTACAAACAGAGAACGTTTAAGACTCACCAAAGGGAAGTAGTGGAGATGTAATGCACCATCTGGATGAAAGGCAGTGGATCAGAAGTGGCACCACAGCTAGTACACACACACTGGGCCCAGGTAAAAAAGCAAGACCAAGTAGCCACAGTCATTAATTGTTTTGACACCCATCTAATACCCCACATCCTAGCATAAAGTGTTCTTGAAGAAGAAGTGATGTAGATAGAGATAAGGTTCACCTGTTCAAACAATGTCATTGCAAATTTCTGGTGGGAGATGCAGTGTTGGGCAGTACATATATCCTCTTTGGTTTCATCAGCAATGTGGAAGTGAATTCTCATCAGGAGGTTTTCCTAATAGGGAAAGAACAAAAGCAGTATATCAGTGATACTTAATAGAAAAACGAACAAATTGGTAGGCAGTTTACTCAGAGAAATAGTAATCCTCTTGGAAGGTAAGAATACCTCTACTTTTTAAAAAAAAACTATTCAATTTTATAAGTTCACAGGAAGTTTCAAAAAAATTGTGTAGGAGGCCCATATACTCTTCACCGACTTTCCCCCAATGGTAACATCTTGCATAACTATAGTACATTAACCAAATCAAGAAATGGACATCAATACGGTCTACAGAGTTTATTTAGATTTTACCAGTTTTACATACACTTATTTTTGTGTATAAATCTATGCAACTTTCTCACATGTATAGAGTCATATAACAACCATTGCAATCAAGATATAAGACTGTTCCATCACAAGGTTCCCTCACACTATTCCTTTATAGCCTTACCCGCAATTTCAACCCTGACACCTAGCAACCACTAATCTATTCTCTTACCTCTATAAGCTTGTTATTTCAGGAGTATTATATAAATGGGAGCATATGGTAGGTATAAAACCTTTTGATACTGTGTTTTTTCCCTCAGCATAATTCCCTTTAAATCCAGCCAAGTTGATGTGTAAATCAGAAATTCCTTTTTATTACTGCATAGTATTCCACGGTATGGAAGTACCAAAGTTTGTTTCACTATTCACCATTAAAGACATTTGGGTTGTTTCCAATTTGAGACTACCACAAATAAAGATTCTATGAACATTCATGTACAGGTTTTTGTATAAACTTAAGTTTTCATTTCTCTGGGATACATGTCCAGTAATGCAACTGCTGAACCATATGATAATTTGCAAGTTTAGTTTTTTAAGAAACTGCCAAACTGTTTTCCACAGTAGCTATACCATTTTACATTCCCACCAGCAGTATACAATCCAGTTTCTCAGGAGTACCTGTGATTCTGGAGACATTTTACCCTGTAATGAAATATAGATCACTCTCAGATTTTTTTAATGGATACAGAGAGAGTCTTTTGAAGGTTGATGGATAGAACCCAGAGTTCAGAAGAGTCTTCTACTAGAAGTCACTGGGAGCAATGTAGCTACCTAAACAGCACATTACACTTGTGTTAGGGACTCAGTTATTCTGTTTAATTATCATTAGTAATGCAGGAGTTCACAAAGTATCGTGGTCCCCAGACCAGCAGCATCAGTATTAGCATCACCTGGAAACTTGTTAGAGCTAGATATTCTTGGGCCCTGATCCAGACCTACTGAATCAGAAACTCAAGGGGGTGGGACACAGCAATCCGTATTTTAATGAGCCCTGTTTCCTTTGAAGGCAAGAGCCACTGTTTTATGCAATGGCAAGCACAAAACTACTCTAAACCCAAAGGAAAAAGAATAAACCCATTATGCAATTCCTACTTCATTAGCAGAGACACCCTAGAGCTCTGAAAGACTAGGGAAATTCCTAGTTCTAATTGTAGACACGAGGGCACAGTAAATACTACAGTAAAGTACCCAGTCCTTGATGGAGACCATCAACAGTCTCACCTCATATCAAAGAGGTCCAGAGGCCAACACTTACAAAGCACTCCGCAGCATCATCCATAATTCCCAGCTGGAAACGCTGTTCATCCTGGAAAGTCTTTGCCAGAGCACTGCGGAGAGTGTCAGATGGAAGTACTTTTTCGCTACTACACTGAAACTGGTTAAAGATTCCCTGTAGAGAAGAGGTTAGACAAGGGAAAAAAGCATAGTGTTGTTATTATTAAGCTTCTACACATCCCAGTCTGTCAAGCTAGCATCTCCATGCTTTTGACAATGGAACCAATGTACTTCCCATGAGCTGATATGCTTGTAGTTAGCAACAAAAAAGTAAAAAATCGGGGCACCCAGGTGGCTCAGTCTTTAAGCGGCTGCCTTCGGCTCAGGTCATGATCTCAGGGTCCTGGGATCGAGCCCTGCATCGGGCTCCTTGCTCAGCAGGAAGCCTGCTTCTCCCTCTCCCACTCCCCCTGCTTGTGTTCCCTCTCTCGCTATTTCTCTGTCAAATAAATAAATAAATAAAATCTTAAAAAAAAAAAAAAAGCAACCTACGGAATGACAGAAAACATTAAAAAAAAAAAAAAAGTAAAAAATCAAGAGTCAGAATAAAGGGCATGATCTGTGCTAGCAAGGATCCTTGCTCTTCCATCTGACTGTGATACCAGCAAGAACACATTAGGAGAGACTACTGTCATGAGTTAATGTAATATAGGGTTACCTATATAATGTAATGTAATATAGGGTTACCTCATTTCCTCTGATACAGAGGTAGAAGAGCCATAGTAAATAAGGACAAATTATATCTAAATGGTTTGGTAAATAATTCTCTGAGGGCTCATCCTATGAAACGTGGCCCCCTTCTCTTAATTTAGAATTACTCAAAGGACAAAGAATAATATAACAAAGACTTACTTGTCTAATACCCAGAAATAAAAGCTCCAACATGTTTATTTCAAATCTACAGATGAAGTCCCATTTAAGACCACCCACTCTCTACCAGCCACTCACTATCATGAGTTTGTTGCACAATCTTCTGTTTTTTAATACTTCTATATACCTAAATACATACACATGTATTTGTGTATATGTGTGTGTATGTGTATATATGTATATATACACATACACACACATATATCCTTAAATACATAGTATGCTTTTATGTATATTTTTATTTATATACAAAATATCACACCTTTACTTTTTTTAATTCAGCATTATTTTTGAGACCTATCCATAATTTATACACACACACACACACACACACACACACGGTTCATTCCTTTTCCCTGCTGTGTTGTATTTTATCAGGTGTCTACATGACATCTATTTATCTATTTCTTTATTGACAGATATTTTGGCAGTTTCCAATTTTTTGCCATTATAGAGAAGCTATGTCAACTTTTACTTCCACCAGTAAATGAATATACATAAATTTCCCCATATCCTTGTCAGCAATTAATTAATACACTCAGACTGCTTAATTTGAGTCTTTCTAACTACATTTAGTTTTTTTGGATCTTTTGTGAATATGACTTGTGGCAAATATCTTCTTACAGTCTTCTAGTGTCTTTTATGTGGAGCGGTTTTTTAATTTTGGTATAATCTTGGTATCTATCTTCTCCATCTTTACCTGATCTGAAACAATGATGAATGTGATGTACAGAAAATGGAAACAAAGAGTGGCAACAAGCGGCACCTGGCTTGATGAGTCCTTCTCAAGTGGTATTAGACCTTCCTCACAAAAACTAGAACATGGTCCTTTGACATCATGTGGCCCAGATTCTCACTAAACCACCCAAACAACAAATTCAAAGATGTATTACATATCGATACACCAAAGAAGATCACTTACTTGACATTCTTGTTAGTAATTTCTTCATATAAAAAAAAACCCATGGTTATTTTTCAGACTTACTAATGAGACCAGAAATGAGACCATTTTATAAACCTACTTATATGAACTAAGAATAGGAGGCCTCACCAACCTAGAATGGTCAATTTTTGGTCCTCATCTTACTTAAACTATCAGCAGCTCAGTCACTCACTCTTCAGATTTTTATCCAAATAGCACCCTCACTATATAGTATTTTCTTTCTTTCTCTTTCTTTCTTTCTTACTTTCTTTCTTTCTTTTTCTTTCTTTCTTAGATTTTATTTGTCAAAAAGAGAGAGAGAGCACAAGTAGGGGGAGTGGCAGGCAGAGGGAGAAGCAGGCTCCCCACTGAGCAAGGAGCCCAATGAGGACCTGATCCCAGGACTCTGAGCCAAAGGGAGATGCTTAACCGACTGAGACACTCAGGCGTCCCCTGCTCACTCTATTTAAAATTGCAAGCTCCACTCCCTCTTCCCCAAACCTTCCACTCTCACCTGTTTTATTTTTCTCTGTGGCATGTATTATATCATCTGTAATACCATGTATTTTACTTATTTACTGTCTGACTACACTCTCTAGAATTCAAGTGTGAGGACAGAAAAATTTTGTCCTTTAATTCCTTGCTATATTACTCCTAGCTCCTAGAAGGAAACTGGCATATGAGGGCAACCAATAACTAGTTTTGGATGGATGGATGGGTGGATGAATAAATGATGTGATATGGGTAGATCTTATTAAGATATTATTAAGTCCCCTCTTTTTTTTTTTTAAGTAGGCTCCATGCCCAGTGGGGAGCCCAACAAGGGGCCTGAACCCATGACCCAGAGATCAAGACCTGAGCTGAGATCAAGAGTCAGACACTTAACCTACTGAGCCACCCAGGTATCTCTAGTACCCTCTTTTTTTAAAGCTGATAAAGAATCACCTAGAAAAGTTGAAAATTTTTTCTTAAGGTAATATAACTGGTTAAAGCAAAATGGGATTAAACCTCATTCTGCCAATTTCAAGTTGGAACTGTTTTTTCCTCATTTTACTCTCTTACTAGCACTGTTCCTCCTCATATACATTGAACATCTACCCCAAAAGTGGCTCAAGAACAATTTGCTATGTAACCTGCTATTATTTCCCTACAAAGGATTCGTTATCATGTGGAGGAGACAGTACTAATAATACATATTTAGTATTATTTTATGAGGTAGGAGCTGGGAGAAATCTATTATAAGTATTCCAAGTTATTTTGGATTAACTTAGACATTTTTCACAAATATATTTAAGATCAGGTAAAGGCAAGGCAGGACCTTCCATAATTTGTTACTGGAAATAGAAGAACGTCTATAAGCGACCCTTAAACTAGATCAAAAGGAATGGTCTAGGTCCACAGTTAAACATTCTCAGAGGACAATTGGATATCTACACCAAGTGACCTACAGGATTCTGAAAGAGAGGAACAGAGAAACAAAGGAAAAGGTGACCAAAGAAGCAGTGACTCCTTCTACAAATAATAGTGGTTTGACCACTGAAAACACTAAGTGACCACTATCACATCCCAACTTGCCGTTCTTCTCAATGGTTAATGCTAAGATATTACTGCTAATGAAGGCTCTATCTCTAGAGCATGGGATGGATGAGGTTTGGTCCTTTGTCCAGAGTCCAAACTGGTTTCGAAATAAACCAATGGGAAGTTAGTTCCAGGACAGTTCTGTACAAATGTGATATTTGCAAACTACAGCCCCTTTAGTCTTTCTCAGCTAAGTTCCCTCAAGAATTAAGCCCTAATACTCTAAAGCATCAACAATTCCTAATGAACTAACTTCTCTCCTATTCATAGCAGTAGTTATGTTATCATCCAGAGAGAATTAAAATAGTCACTCAAGTCATTGTTGTGTATTCTGTGGTTCAGATGACCCTGCTTGAGAAAGGACAAGACTCCACTGAGATGGCATAGAGTAATGGTTAAGAGCATGGACTCTGGAACCAGACTACATGGGTTCATAATCCCAGTCCTGTTACTTACCATCTCTATGACCTTAGAAAAGCTACTCAACTTTTCTAGGCTTCAGTTTCCTCTTTTAAAAAAGGATTAGTAATAGTATTTACCTCCTAGGGTTATTTATAGATTAAATAAATTATAAATTATCTGTATCTCTATCTATACCTTAGACTAATGCCTGGCTGTATAAGTGCTAAGTATTAGCTGCCATTGTTGTTGTTGTTGTTGTTGCTGTTGTTATTGTCATTATATTTTAGGGTACTAAGGAGCCTGTCTGCCACTGACCTTGGGTCAGAAATGCATCTACTTTAAGCGACCTCCCCAGTCTCTGAAATCTGGGTAGGAAGGACCAAACTTTTCTCTTTCTGTTGCTCTTACTTAAGAGAGGCAGATTTCTCATGACTATATAAGAAAGGTTTCAGCACAGAAATGGAAAGATCTAAAGTCAGGGCTCTGCTTACATGCACAGTAGATATGCAATAACAAATCTGATTTGTGTTCAGTGTCATCAATGTCTCTATACTCTTTTCTCATCTCTTAATTACAGGCAACTTTCTCCATACACAATGAGTATCTGAATGTATTCAGAATGTCCGCATCCTCTTTATTTTATTGTAACTATTATTATCAGTCTTGCTCTGCTATTGTTAGGAAAAAGCCAGTGTATCAGGGATGAAGCAGCCTGAGCTCTCCCTGCATGCATCTGTGGAGCTGCAGCTCTGGAAGAAGCTGTAGCACAAAGCCCCTCTGTTAGGGCAGCACACTAACCCCTGTGTGTCCCTCTCACATGAGCACAAGGGCTGGAACGGGCCTCCTCCTGTTCCCTTTTTCACCCTCCTCCCACCTTTCCCAGAGGGAGATCCTGTTCACACCAAAGAAAGCCAAGAACATTTAGTTCAGCAATAAGAACAGGTGGTAGCACCAATAAGGAACAAAAACTGGTATTCTTCCAATTGCTGAGTTCTGTGGCAGGGAGTGAGAAAGGGCAGGAAGAACGAAAACCCAGGAATCATTTTTCCCTATGGGGTCCCTAATGGTTTCATTTCAATAAACAGAGAAAACCTACCGTTGAGGTTTCTCTCTGCTCTTCTTCACAAAGTGAAACCAAAGAGGTCTTCCTTTTCATTCTCAGGAAAAGGCAAATTACTTTTTGTCTGTTAACTATTTTCTTGGATGCAGTGCAAAAGCAACAAGACTTTAATGACTAAAAGCAGGTGCTTCCCCACCCATTTCTCTTGGATCGTGGAGCAAACAATTCTACCCACATGAGCACATAATTATTTGGATTAGTAAAAACCATGTAAATAAGACAAAAGTGCCATAAAGACAGAAAGTCTTTGTGCCTTGGCATCTACAAATGCAGCTGTTGCTTAAAATTTTTCCCCCTAAAACACAGACTTTTGTCTTTAGGCAGGGAACAGCTGTTTACTTCTCTCTCAGGACTTCCTAGCCCTGTATCTAAAAGAAGTCATGAGTAGAGAAGATGGGGGTCAAGGAGAAGGGCCATCACTAAATTTGATGCTTTATGGGCCCTAGGTTTTTGGAAAGTTAGCAGTCCACCCTTCATCCCTGAAGGGTGTCCAACAATAACTTTGCAAATAACTTTTGCAAAGGCATGACATACTTTACGCACTGCTACTGAGTCAGTTCTTAGGTTTTCTCTTCTTGACCTGGGCCTCCCAAATCTCCCATCATTTTGGCTCTTATAATCACTCCTTTTCTCCACACCTCCTGGAAATGGGAGACTTAAATAACTTGTAAACCTGAATGCGGCCAATCAAGTCTGTTTGTAAACACAAGCCTCTGAAAGAAAGATAAAAGAGCTACTACTCCTTGAAGACTACTAGAAAAGAGAACTTTTCACTAGTTTTATGTGTTCAAAGAAATCTTGAACATTCTCTTTCAAGAGGGGAAAGAATACATAAAGGTTTGCCATTTTGGCACCCAAAACAATAACATTGGATTTTTAACATTTTATTGCAGAAAATCTCAAACATACTAGAGTAGACAAAATACCACAACAAACTCCCGTGTACCTATTATCTATCCTCAACAATTACCAGCCTGTGGCCAATCTCATTTCATATATATATAACCCACCCACTTACCCCATTCCCAGATCATTTTGAAGCAAATGCCAGACATTATTCATCTGTAAACATTTCAGGATATGCCTCTAAAAAATAAGAATTCTTTCTGTTTAAAACATAACCATAATATAATTACCACACTTAGAAAAAGGTAATAATAATTCCTTAATATCATCAAATATCCAGTCAGTTTAATAGAAACTCTTGCTCCAACATTGGAGAAGACAGAGAACAGCCGGTTAGTTTCTCTGTTGGGATTCCTTAACCTTATGTCTAAAAACCTACCTTTTCTGGACTTCACAATTAGACAATTATCCGCATATCCTATACTAGTCCTTTTAAGTACATTCAGTTAACAATACCATATCTCCTCATGAGTTTAGGGCTTTATTTGCACTCTTTGAGTCCATAACCCAATACTTCGTGGACTTGCAGTGGTCAAGTTAAAGACCATCATAAGCTACCTATCACATTCATTCCTGCTACCAGTGCAAAAGAGACAGACACCCACATACACACAAAGACAGAGACACAGAAAGAAACATCAAGACTTCAAGACACTGGACAGAGAGCCATAGACCAGACAGGCCAAATTGACCAGAGGATGGTATTGCTTTTAGTGGGAAATCATAAGCTAATCGTGAGGTTTAACAAAATATGATAGTCAATTTGCTAATTTTTGTCAAGATCAAAACTGCAGGACTTTAGAGATTACCAACAGTATTTAAAACAAATTTTGAGAATCAATACCATAACCACTTACCCCACAGGGGAAATGAAAAGGGGAACCCTTCTAGACATGCACAAAGATTTTGAGATTGTATAAGTTTCAGGTTCTGCCATAAACTGTGGAAAGGAAAGAATCATGACGATCTACTATGTTTTTCCTTGCAGCCATATCCCTCTATTTGAATATTATGTAAAATTCTAAACTCCAAATTTTAAAAAGGATAAAAGATTCAACTTTATACTATCCAAGTTATGTCAATGGTTAAATTAGTTGAGAATATTTTGGTACAGCCTACTAGGATTTTAAGACTAAGAAAGGTTAACCAAAAGACCACACATATATGCTCATATCCCACAGATAAGCAAAACAAAGAAGTTCAACTCAAGTAGATGATATTTGCATTAGACATAAGGATATACCTTCTTCACGTGAGGGCTGTTATTACCAGCTAAGATTTCCAGGGAACATTTTTTTTTTTTTTAAAGATCTTATTTATTTATTTGCCAGAGGGGGAGAGAGAGAGAACACAAGCAGGGGGAGTGGAGGGCAGAGGGAGAAGCAGGCTCCCTGCTGAGCAAGGAGCCCAATGTGGGACTTGACCAGGGAACATATTAGAAATCTAAGTTCCTGGTTTTGGGGTGCCTGAGTGGCTCAGTCTTTGGGCATCTGCCTTTAGCTCAGGGTCCTGGATCGAGCCCCTCATCGGGCTCCCCTGCTCAGCGGGAAGCCTGCTTCTCAACCTCTCCCACTCCCCTTGCTTGTGTTCCCTCTTTCGCTGTCTCTCTGTCAAATAAATAAATAAAATCTTTAAAAAAAAAAGAACGAAATCTAATTTCCTGGTTTAAATAGTCCAGCATAATGGATTTACTCTTCTCTGATATTGACCATGACTATTAGACAATGAAGAACCCTCTATTCCAATAATCTACCAAAAAAAAAAAGGACTGGACTGATAATGAACAATGAGTAATTTCCTACACCACTTTACTCCCTGTGCTGATGCTTCAATACCCAATAGAGGAACAACTATATGGTACACACTCAAAATATATTGAGGTATTTATTCTCTGCACTCTCAAATCTCCCCCCAATTAACAGGTGGGCTATCAACAGAACATAGATTTTTCTACCCCTTTCAGTCTTACTGCTCTACCAATACAGACCTATATTACACAACACCTTATACACAAAAACCTATTTCATTCCCACCTACCCTTACCATCACCACCATTCCCTGGCTTTGATGCCTTGTACTAGCATTCTTAAAAGAAAAATCACTAATTGAGAAGATTTGTTGAATTTAATCAATCAATGAAGCATTCTTCTTTGCCTATAACAAAAAACACTCTGTCCTACATCTTGGCACACTGCAAAGCCTCTAGCACAATCCCTGGAAGGAGAACAAAATCTTTGTGGCATACTAAGTACAGAGGACGGATTTCCTCCCCTGGACAGAGATAAATAAATAAGCCAACACCAAAGTAAAATCATACCCTGGGGGCTGGGGGCAAAAGGGCAGATTCAATATGAATAATAAATAAGAGCTCTGGGCTATAAGCATGACAACAGTTCAGGTCAGGAAATATCTTTTAGCAACACTAGATGGGAATAAATTTGTGGATTCAGAAGGAACAGGGTTATCAGCACACAAATCACTTCTCTTTACTAAATCGGCATTGAAAGGCATTATGGTTCAAAGTAAGAAGAAAGATACACTGACACAAATCTTTTTAATGAAAGCCATCATTAATAATTTGCATGCAAGATTTCAAGGCTGAAATTACTTTAGGAACTTAGTATAAAGTAACATAGGGAAAAAACTCAGTACATTCTACAGAACCAAAAGAAATGGATTAACCTAAATATTGTGTATAAACCACAAAAAAGTAATTGTAAGCTCTGGACACAACATATACTACGGTACCTGGTGAAGGTCACAAGGCACAAAAATACTGACAAACATTCAGAGAGCAGAAGAAAAAGCAAAAATATTATACAAAAGGTGTTCATATAAGACCAATAGTATAGGCATTTTAAGGGCTGGTGCAAGGTAAAGTAAAAAGTGGAGAAAAAGCAGGGATATATATCTTCTAGCCAGACTCGGAAGGGCAAATCCTTCATCCAAAACATTAGATTAAGGGAAAGTTGGCTAGCTTCTGATTCATCTAGGAACATGTTTATATGTCCTCTTGCTCTTAATACTGGGTTCTAGAGCTAAACAATTATGTACCAACATAAAGAATTCTGACCTTATAGAATTGGCATGTTCTTATAGAGTACTTCAAATTCAAGAACTTTGGAGTTTCCTATTTTGAAAAAAATCTGTGATATAAGAATTTTACATTTCAAACTTAGCACTAAAGAATGCAAATAGGACACAAAGTACCAGCAAAAAGGAATTCTTATTTGCTTCACCAAACATTCCTCTAATTTTTAAATAGGAGGCAGAGAAAAAAAATGGGATTTAAATATATAGAATTACACCCACACTGGGACACCACAAAATTAACATGTAACTTAATTGTAGAATACCAGGTAACTGCTTTGCTTGATACAACCTGAGGCTTTTGACTCTTCAGCAGATCTTCCCACCATCAACTCCCCAGGACACCCACCACACACATACATCTCACCCTTCCTTAACTAAATGAGGCATAAACTCCTAGATTAAGTAGACCTACTAAAAAAAAGTATAAAACTAAAAGTCACAATAAAAATCTCAAGTAGAACAAGACTGAGAGAGAGCATAAAAGACAAAAGAAAAAAGAGAAGAAAAAGGCAAATACCCAAAACTTTATAACTAAAATCTAAGACATACTTAAAAAAAATATACGAACCCAGAAAAGTTAAGTGTTTACATTATGGTGCAAGCACTGTAAGGAATACCAACAGGGAGGAAGTGCTGAACCACCTTCCCAAAAACTCATTCAGCCATGCTAAATACTATTAAGTAAAACAATCATGGGTCTAGATAGAGGTAATATTTTTAAAACTTCATTAAGAAGATATATTTCTGGGGTGGGAGGAAGAAGATATGTTTCTGAATTGGAGTTCTGAAAGAACTGGATGTGGTTTGGTTTAAAAGGGATGTGTTGTTTTGTTTATTGTTGTTATTGATTTGGGTGCCAAGGGATCCAGGCAAAGTGAATAACATCTGCAACATCTAAGAGGTAGGCATAGAGAGTGTACCATCTGCTATCATAGCTGAAATGGAGAGTGCCTGAGGAAGGAAAGAAAGGGAAAAGAAAGTATGAAATTAGTTTTCTAAATGCCTATAATCATATATTTTTAAGTGATTTAAGAGATAATAGGGAGACCCTTCAAGGTTATACAAGAAGGGAGTAACTTCAAAACGGCATTCCAGCATATTCTGAGGTTAGAACAAATGAAATAGGATGACACTAGAGAGAGAGGCAACTCAGGGGTCTGGAAAAAAAGTATTCTTACTATACGTGGATGGAAAGACTTATTACTAGAAATATCATTGACCAGAGGAGAGGCATAAAGGGAAATGACAATCTCTGTGATGCAATTCAGGCAATTTCCAGCTTTCCTCTTTACACTTAAGTGTGCTTTCTAAAATGACTATAGTACGTTTCTTGTTGTTGTCAAGATTTTATTTTGAGTGATTTCTACACCCTACGTAGGGCTTGAACCCTGAGATCAAGAGTTGCACACTCTACTGACTGAGCCAGAGAGGCACCCCTGTAGTACAAATAATAAAAATCATCATTTGAGGCACCTGGGTGGCTCAGTCATTAAGTGTCTGCCTTCGGCTCAGGTCATGATCCTAGCATTGAGCTCCCTGCTCAGCGGGGAGCCTGCTTCTCCCTCTCCCACTCCCCCTGCTTGTGTTCCCTCTTTTGCTGTGTCTCTTTCTGTCAAATAAATAAATAAAGTCTTAAAAAAACAAAAAAAAGAATTTCAGAACTGAATTTTCTCAACTTCCAGGACAAACCTGCCAGTCACAATGCAGTGACATATGGAAATACTGGAAAACATCAAAAAAAAAAAAAAAAAAATGAAGATATACATATCCTATAATCCAGTAATTCTATTCCTGGGCATACATGCAAAAAAGGTGTATACATATGTGGAACTAGAAATAATCCAAATGACTACCAGCAATAGAATAAACACTTATTTATACAATGAAATACCATATAATAATGAAGATGAACAAAGTCAACCTGCACGTAACAATATGGTGATCTTATAAACATATTGCTGCACTAAAGAAGACACACACACACACACATACACACACACACACACAAGTTTATATAAAATGATTCCATATACACGGCACCTAAGTGGCGCAGTTAAGCAACTGACTCTTGGTTTCAGCTCATGTCATGATCTCAGAGTCGTGAGATGGATCCATGCTCAGTTCAGAGTCTGCTTAAGACTCTCTCCCTCTGCTCCTCCCATTTGTTCCTCCCCCCTGTGCTACTGCACTCCCTCTATCTCTCTAAAATAAATAAATAAATCTTTTAAAAATTATTCCATTTACAATGAAGTAATTTTTTTAAAAACAGGTAATTTTTAGGGGCACCTGGGTGGCTCAGTGGATTAAAGCCTCTGCCTTCGGCTCAGGTCATAATCTCAGGGTGCTGGGATCGAGCCCCACATCGGGCTCTCTGCTCAGTAGGGAGCCTGCTTCCCCCCCCCACCCCCCGCCTACTTGTGATCTCTCTCTCTCTCTGTGAAATAAATAAAATCTTAAAAAAAAAAAAAAACAGGTAATTTTTAAATTAGATTGTTTAAGAATGGATACATAGGTAGGAAAACTATCAGATAAAACAAGGAAGTGATTACCACAAACATTAGAAAAGTGGCTACTCCTGGGAGAAAGAAGGACATGTGACTGAGAAATAAGGGAGGGTGAATGTCTATGGTACTGGCAGTATTCTATTTTCACCCAAAGAGTTGTTACAAGGATATTCACTTTGTGATTATTCATTATACTGGATCTCTGTGGGGATTTTCTATAAATGTCATATCTTTTTTGTTAGAGTTATTTATATGTACTTTATATACTTTGTTATTATTATAAAAACTCTTTTTAAGTTGCATTTTCTGTTAGTTGCTAGTAAGAAATACAATTGAATGTTATACCTTAATCCTACAGGCAACAACCTGCTAAATTCTATTATTGATTCTACTGCTCTATCAGTAGATACTTTGAGATTTTTTTAATAGCCAATCATATCATCTGCAAATAATGATAACTTTGCTGCTTTCTTTCTAATCTTTATCTATCCTTTTGTCTTATTATACTGACTAGAATCTAGTTCAATGATGAATCATATTTTATATTCCATAAAAATATTTTTAGGGGCGCCTGGGTGGCTCAGTTAAGCATCCAACTCTTGATTTTGGCTCAGGTCATGATCTTAGGGTTGTCTCCTGCTGGGCATGGAGACGGCTTAAGATTCTCTCCCTTCCTTTCCCTCTGCCCCGCCCCCCCATCTCCCTTCCTAAAAAAAATAAAAATAAAGTAGGGAACAAAAAAGAGAAATTTTAGGTGCTGATGGTCCATCATCAGTGTCTTCCAAACACTCAACATCCCTTCTCTTCTCTCAGAAAATGAAGTCCTCCTGGATGAAGGAATATGGCTATTCTAACAATTTAAATTTCTCAACTCTTAGAACCACGTTCAGCTCAGCCATACAGTCAGATTAATCCATTTGCAATATAAGTCTATCTATAATTTTCAAATGAGGTGTACAATAATTAAAAGAATGCAAACAAGAGCTTAATTATTTAACACTTATATAGCACTGAGGGACTGAAAAGCACTTTAGGGGAAAACATCAAAATTTTAACATACTTCCAATGTAACAAAAGAAGCAGCGAAGGAAAATAAACCTAATTGATAGCTCAGACGATGATGTGATATGGAAAATACTAGAACTCCTCAGAATTATGCAGATCCAAAACAGAGCCTTTGATTCCCCAAGCCCATTTACCTAACTGCCATAAGCAACTGCTTCTCTGAAAGACTCCCAAGGTACATCCTCAGCCTCCAAAGTTGAAAAACATCTTCCTTTTTGTACTTGGGTATCTCTGAAGGTATCCCATGAAGTCTCATGGTTGGTTTTCTTCATCTATTTGACTTCTATAATGATACTAATTTATATCACAATAACAATTTGTGCTTCTGGAAATTAAAACATAACAAGACTGGTACAGCCAGGTCATCAGAGTCCCACCTGGGTCAATGAAGAGAATGACACAGTCCTGACTAATCAAAGTCACGTCTGGGGTCATATAAGTTCTATCATTCCTTCCTGGTACAGATGAGTTTGCAGTTTCAAGGGATAACTCTACCAGGGATTTCTCCAGGATTCAAATTTCTCTAGCAAGTATCTTACTTAGGTTTTTTGTTTTAATGCCATGAACCAGACTTCACTTGGATTTGCTGACCAGAGGACCACTCTATTTCTTGTTGACCCAAAATTAGATATTAATGTTAATGTGCCCTTCAGAAAAATCAAGCCAAATACTCTTGTGGATGGACTTCTGTCTGAATGGGCATAGTCAGAAATGTTACAACTTGTAAAAGATTTGGTTTCATTAAAATTCATATTCAAACTCCCGATTAATCAGTAACATATATTTTGCTAAAAATTCCAATGCTTCCAAGAGGGAAAGAAAAAAGATATTTGTGACCCAAGCGATAAAATGTTCTGAAGACTCAGTCATCTCTTTCTAAAGATACCTGCCCAACATGGGCTTAAAAACTCCAAAGTAATGCTGGTCAAAAAACTGTTTCAAATCAGTTGTTGCGAACAGCCAAAATAACTGGGAAACTCTCCTGGATTTTTTGTTTTCAGTTCTTACTCCAAGATGTAAAAACAACTAAATTAAACATATAATGACCACACCCAAGTATCCCTGTCATAAACCAAGAATGACTTCTTGAGGCTGAAAAATGACACTGTATGCTTATCAGAACTCATGCAGACTCATCTAGCCATAAATAATCCATTGTACATACAAACCAAAAAAACACAGAGAAGCTCCATGTTGGACGACAGATAATGTAATTGAGAATGGGGCCTTTTATACAACCTAGTTCTTCCTCTATTGCAGCATACTCTAAATGAATCCTTGGGTTTCATTCTATTCATAAATTAAAAACTTGGGAGTCAGACAATGGGGTCAAGAACGGGTATAATGAATCTACTAAATGTGGTAATGGGAAACATCAGGGAATGGAAAAATGTTAGTACTGGCTTTTCTCAATAGGAAGAGCTTGTTGCTAAATTTAGCTTTAACAGACAATAGTTAATTCCACTAAAAATATTTGGTTGTTTATTCTTTCAAAATAAAAATTTAGAATTAGCTCTTCAGGTAAATACTCAAAATCTAAGTACATTTGAATAATATCTTATCCTATATCCATAAGAGCTGTATGGGCAAAAAGGTTCAGAAAAACAGACGACCTAAGCCAAGTAACAATTCTTCAAAGCAAGAAAAACTAATCATATTCATCTTTTGCACTAAGCCACAGACAGATAATTAGGAAATTCTTTAGCATCACCCTGATTAGCCAAACTACCTCAATATTGATCGCTTGGCAGCCTAATGGTGGTGAGAAGAAACAGATTTAAAGAACTTACCTTGAGAGCACAAAAGATGCAGGAATCACCCATACACTTGTGAGTTGTAAGCTGCCTAAAGCTACGTCGGAAGATGTCCAAGTGCCATAAAACCTGGCAAAAGAGGGGGGAAATACTTCATTACTCTACAAAAAGCCTCCATTTGATCTTAGAGTCAAGAATTCAAAAAAACATGGTAATGACTACAGAATGTATCTTCATTCCCAAGAGAAAAGCTCATTCTAAAATATTAAAACGAATGTCAAAAAAGAGTGAGGTAGCTAACATGAGGGACAGATAACTATATTCTAAAAAATACATTAATTCGAAAATGAAGGAAGGTTACACAGAGAAAATAAGGTATAACATACATCAAATGTGATCCTGAAGTGTTAATTTATGGGTTAAAAGCTGCAGAATAGGGTATATTTTAATGATCCACACAAGATTTTTTTTTTGGAATGAACTTTTTTTTTTGTCATATAGTTGATACACGTTACATTAGTTTCAGGTATATAACATAGGGATTCCACAAGTCCATATGTTATGCTGTGCTTACCAACACAAGTGTAGCTACCATCTGTCACATTCATCACTATTACAATACCACTGACTATATTCTCTATGCTGTGCCTTTTATTACCATGACTTTTTTTTTTTAAGGTTTTATTACTCTTTTAAGTAATCTCCACACCCAACCTGCAGCTTGAACTCACAACCCTGAGATCAAAAGTTACATGCTCTACCAACTGAGCCGGCCAAGTGCCCCTCCCCATGACTTATGCATTCCATAACTGGAAGCCTGTATCTCCTACTCCCCTTCACCATTTTGCCCACCCCCTCCATCTCCCTCTCCTCTCACAACCAACAGTTTTTCTGCATTTTTATACGTCTGATTCTGCTTTTTGTTTATCATTTGTTTTGCTTTTTAGATTCCACATGTAAGTGAAATCATATGGTATTGAAAACTTATTTAGAGCTTCGATTGTAGTGTAGAATTTTGTCTTTGTTAGATTTCTCAATTTTTGGACCTTTCTGAGAGATGTGTGACCTTCTTTACGTCAACAGAATAAAAAAATGGTGATAGCAACAGTGATAAATCATGTTCATAGTATGTAACCTAGATATGATGTGATGAAAAGCACACTTTATTTTTGTGGTCTTCCTCTCAAAAACCCATAAGCCCAGTCTAATCATGAGAAAAATATCAAACAAATTCCAATAGTGGGACATCCCACAAAATATTTGACTAGTATTACTCCTCAAAATTGTTAAGATCATCGAAAACAAGGAAATTTTGAGAAACTGTCAGAGCCAAGAAAAGCCTAAGGAGACATGACAAGTAAATGTAACTGTGGTATCCTGGATGGGATCCGGGAACAGAAAAAGATACTAGGCAAAAACTAAGGAAATCTGAATACTCTATGGACTTTAGTTTAAAAAGAAATGGTGTAATAAATAGCATAATGCCTCAGGAAGCTCTGCTTGGTGAGAAAACATTTAAATGGCATCATATCTGAAAAGGTACTGTACTTCCAGAGCTGCTTCTTACTTATGTATCTTCAAAGTATATATTCCAAAAGTTCTTTGAAATACACTGTACTCCCAAATAAGTAACACCTTTTTATAATAAACATAATGGTTTTAATACATCTGTGGCCAACATAGCATAGCATTCATATCAAAAGTTACAATATCAGTTCATAGCAACAATTATTTTCAACTTGTAACATGATTACAATAGGTGCTCCAAAACCATCAATGACTCAATCTTTAAGTATGGATTTATAAATGTGTGTGTGTGTGTGTGTGTGTGTATTATGTATTTCATATTGCACTGGAAATTAGAACAGAAAGTCATAAATATTGTTGTTTCAATACAGATAGAACATACAGGAAAAAACAGAATTACAAAAACAAGACTGTGGCCAGGAAGGAGGTAAACACACACCTCTATCAACACTTTTTTTTTGCCTGCTTCTAAATTACAAAAGTATTATTAGTTTATGCAATGTCACTCAAAACACTCATACACAGCATCTGCGGGGGAAAAAACCTAACAAACCCCACCCAACTGCCTTAAATTTGTGGTAGTAATGAGGGAATATAGTTAAACTCTTTCTCTAGGCTTAACAACATAGGATTTTTTAATGTTTTCAAATAAAAATTTGAAAACTGAGAGTATAAAACTTTTTTTAAGCAATCTGTACACTCAATGTGGGGCCTGAACTCACAACCCTGAGACTGAGAATCAGATGCTCCACTGACGGAGCCAGCCAGGCACCCTCCACTGACTGAGCCAGCCGTGCACCCCGAGTATGAAATTTTATTACATAAATAAGGTTGGCAAGATTCTTATATTATAAATGAGGAAATTGAAATAATATTACCTGTACAAGGTCAGAAGGCAAGTCTACAGATGCACTAAAACTAATTCATAAGTCCAGTGCTTTTTTTTTTTAAAAAAAGATTTATTTATTCTAGAGAGAGAGAATGAGAGAGAGCAGGAGGGAAGGACAGAGGGAAAAGTAGAGAAAGTCCCAAGCAGGCTCCACACTAAGCATGGAGCCCGACTCAGGGCTTGATCTCACGACCCTGAGATCACAACCTGAGCTGAAACCAAGTCAGCTGCTCAACCAACGAGCCACCAGAGAAGCCACCCCCCCTTTTTTTTAAGATTTATTTATTTATTTTAGAGACAGTGTCCAGTGCTTTTTATACCAAATATATTGTCTTGTCTTTTCTTCTCTCATAGCAACTTTTCTCATTACATCTGAACAATAACACTAATATTTTACCCCAGCATAATTATCTTGGGTGGCAAATTTCATTTACTCTTACTCTGAAGAACAGAAAAGAGGGGAAAGTAATTGCTTGAAAGTTAGGCCAAAGGGGATGAACTTAACATTCTATGGGCATGACAAGGCAAAGAAGGCAGGCAGACAAGAAGCTTTGGGATTCTGATATCACTAGTATGGCAACCAAAAATCTAGGGTAGACAATCACACCTTAGGGGAATTACTTTCCACTACCTTTGTTCAAGCATATCTGACCAGACACCAATCAAGAACCACTACAAGAGAGCTCAGAGGAAGGAGATGAAGAAATGGACAAAGACTGGACTCCATTCTGTGTATATGCTAAAAGCCTGAATGCTAAGAGCCTTCTAATGAAGACAAGAGTAATATACCTAAAAGTCTTTGACTAGTGGAAAGAACTGTGCTTTCTTTACTAGAGAAAAGCAAGTAGGGTGATAGGACATTTTGGTCTCAATAGGTAAAAAAGGAAGCAAAAAGAAAGTCAATAAACAAGTATTAAGATCATCTAGTCCATGTACTTTCCCCTTCAGGCAGGTAAGTAGTAGTAGTCACAGTCATTATTTCTATTATCATTATTAATCCCTTTTTCCTATAAATGAGGTAATTGAGACTCAAAGAGATTTTTTAGGTGCCTTGCCTAAGATCACACAGATAAACTTAAAAATGATCTCAGGCTGCTAACCTTAAACAGAGACCATCAAGGATTATATTTAAAAGAGTTATTGGAAACATAGCATCAGCAACTAAGAGTCAAAGTTCACCAGAAAGAAAGAAATTGCCCTTACCTGCAGGGCACTGTTGAGGAAGCAGCTGTTTTGTCCTGGCTCATTGCTGAGGCCTTTGCTGGGGGCTATGGAGGTTGAGCTTCGAGGTGCAAACATCCCTTGGACACTACCACGGCCCCCTGAAAAATAATTTCTTTTCCAAGACATTATTATTCACATTTAGCTTGAAAACTCAGAAAAGGCTTTGTATCTTTTTGGGAGAGAGTTTCTGTCTGCTGAAGTCCTGATTTGTAAAAGAGAATCCAGAATTCAATGAATTTATGTTGAAATATTTTGAGTTTACAACCTTCCAACCATCATCTCTGTAGTTCAAGGAACTCAGGTATCTTCTTAGATCCACAGGACAGAGCCGTCCCTGACTTGCTCCAAACAATGCCCAAAATCTAACATGGCACAGTACTAACATAAACAGAGAAATCCTTAGGTATCATGTCCTTCTATTTTTCTTGAATTGCCTCCATAAAATAGTGGTGAAGTGGCTGTAGTCCTCAACGCCAACAGAATCCAGGATCACGGTAGGATGTATTCCTTAGACTTGTTGATGATGCTTCTTGTAGACTGAAGACTTTTTCCAACTGGAAGGAGAGGCAGACAGATAAGCAAGAATCCAATGCAACCCTCCTCATCTTCTCTATTCCTTGTCCCATCATCGTCTAAAGTAAAAACTCAAGTTCTAAACAACTGACATAAAATCCACAAAGGTAAGAAGTTTGTTGGAATTATTTGTGGTTTTTGTTCTTAATTGCTGCTGTTCTTTTTTACTATGCCCCTAACATCTTCTATCATAACATCCAGAATTTCAGAAAGTCTTTTCTCTTCGTTTCCTCTGTGACTAGAATAGCCAGCTCTGCCAGAGAGCTTTAACAAAAAGAAAAAAAAAAAAAAAAACCAACTAAAAGCTTGCGTCACTTAATGACTCTACTAGCTTTGTGGTATTCTGCCAAGATCAACGTTGCCTCACCTCTCACTATAAACCTGAAACCTTGGCAAACAATGACCCCCCCAAAAAAACCCAACAACAACAACAAAGCCTCAAAAAACTTAACAACAACAAAAAGGAGAAACACTCAAGCCGAAGAGGAAAAAAAAAAAGGTGTGAGTAGATTTACTTTCATAGGAAACTTCTCTGAAATTTTCTGGAAGAAAGTTGATCAAGACAAAAACAAAAACCAAATACAAACTTTCCAAAATCAGAGTAACAAAAATATTATCAAGTAAACATACACCAGATTAAGAATTGGAAAAGTTTCTGTTAGAAATTTTTAAAGGTGTTTTACATTTACATGTTCATGGCTATGAAAGCCTGTTTAAAGGTGGGAAGGCCAAGTTATCAGTCTAGACTGTTCTGAGGAAAGATGTCCCATCTCAGAGAAACACTCAAGGCAAGTCAGCCATATGTCCTTAACATCAAGTCCTAGAGAACTAAATCTCCTGCCCTGTTTGTTTGTATGTTTTATTTTCGCCAGAGGATCAGAGAGATAATTTGGGTTACAAATAATTTAATCCTCAGATTAAATCTGAGGCACTCAGAATCAGAGGCCATCCATCGACCAACATTAGTTTTCAACTAATTAAAATGCCAGTGAAGCAACAGGGGAGAAATACCAAAGCAAACACCTTCACTGGAAGGAAATACTTCTATCTCCAGCTTTAAGCTTTCCTATAAGGCTGTCATGTCCATATAAGGAAAAAATTAAGAGTGTTAAGTATTAAATTTGGTTTCCAACAGTTCCCCAACCTTCTCCCTTCCTTAGTTCCTATCATCAAATGAACCACCTAAAAAGCAAAAATGCTAAAGCATCTTAATCATTCTCTAAGAGATCACCTAGCACTACCCAGTATATCCAGTGGAAAAACTGAGGCACAGGAACGTTAAATGGTTGCACAAGACTGTTCTTTCCCTTTTCTAAATTCCCAGACTATTTATAATCTACGTGTCACAATTAAAGTATTTGACTATACACTGTAGTGTCATATTATCCTCTATTTGTTTTTATTACTCTCTATTTGTTTTATATGGTATCAGTCATATATCCCGAATGACTGTACGAAATGAAATACTAACTAGTGTCAGACAAGTACTAAACACTATACTTAACATTCTTTATTTATTCTTTACAATAGCTCTATTATGAAGTGTTAACAAATCCATTTTACAGAACAGTAGTGAGACTTAAAGACACTAATTTGCCCATATCAACTAGTAAGTGGCAGAACTAGAATTTTTTTAACTATTATAAATCTGTGACTTAATTATGTATTTTATTAAACTATTCCAAAAGCTCCTATCATAGTGCTGGTCATAAGGAGGAACTCAATAAATACTCCCTGATGGGGGCGCCTGGGTGGCTCAGTCATTAAGCGTCTGCCTTAGGCTCAGGTCATGATCCCAGAGTCTTGGGATCGAGCCCCCGAGCCCCCGCATTGGGCTCCCTGCTCGGCGGGAGGCCTGCTTCTCCCTCTCTCACTCTCCCTGCTTGTGTTCCCTCTCTCGCTGTGTTTCTCTCTGTCAAATAAATAAAATCTTTAAAAATAAATAAATAAATAAATAAATAAATACTCCCCGATGATTAGCATGGCACCAGGAAGGATCCCATATCTCCCACACAGATTAAAAGACCCTCAACTCTCTATACACACCCTCATACACACCCCATTCGGAGCTACTAAGCAACTTCAACAAGCTAGGCAGCATTCCTTCAGCTCAACTGCTGCAAAGGAATGACAAGTACCAAGCCTCCACTTTGCTCACAGCCAAAAGGACTTGGCAGACAGGTGGGGTTTCCAGTATCCACATTAGGAGCTTACTGAAACCCAGCCTGCCCTATGATACACACCCTTGAGTTCAGGGAGCAAAGAGAAAAAAAAAAGCAGTCACAGAAAAAAAGATTCTCAGGCTCTGAATGGCAGCATTATGCAGGGTAAGGCAATAAGCTCTCACACTTGCTTTAGGTGTGTCTGAAACTAGAGGTGAGAGCCAGAAAGAACAGGGCCAAGAGAGGGAGTAACAAATGATCCCAAGAAATACTGATGACAAAACATTTCACTTAAGTTGTAGGTCCAGCACCAAACAACATAATCCTAATGTACCATCTAGTAAGATATATGAGAAAGTCAATTAAGAGTTTTACCCACATCAATCGAACAACCTATTTTTAAAAAGAAAAGAACTTCTTAGGCAATATTTAAGTATTTAGAGGTAAAAGAGCCTAATGTCTATAACTTACTCTGAAATGGTCCAGAAGAAAAAAAAATATATATATATGGGTGTGGGTATGTGTATATTTCTAACTACGGAGAGAAAATGAAAATGGTAGAGCAAATATAGCAAAAATGTTGACAACAGGTAAATGTGGCTGAAGGGGATATGGGAATTCTTTGTAACATTTCTTGTAACTTGTAACTTCACTATAAGTTTTAAATCATTTTTTAAGTTGAAAGAGAATTGATATCTGCAAAAAAAAGAATTTAAAATTATATAGAAATTACTTTGTAATGTACATAGTATATATGATTCAATGCAAAAATGACTAAAATCATTAAGCTGGTAGATAATAGCCAAATGATATTAGCAATCCCAAATTAAAATTTAAAAAAAAGAAAAAGGGAAAAAAAGAGAAAGATAAATTCAAAACAGTATAGATATGAGGGTAAAATAAAATGGAATAAAGCTTTAATACTATTTCTATGAAAAGGAGAGTTAAAAATACAATGTAATGTCTAGTTGTTCTAAGAGCAAGTGATGTTGAATAATTATGATATTATACAAATGGGACCAAGACTAGACTTGGAGTTAGAAGCCATGGGTTCAATTTCCACATTTTTACTACTTTGTATAATCCTAACTACTTAAGTGTCCTGAACTTTGTTTTCCGGGTTCTGTAAAACGATGGCACAACACCGATTTAACACACTGGTTGAGATTTACTAATAGGCATGCCGAAGTACTAGCAAGTTTTCAAAAACAGAGGATGAATAATGAGTTCCACTGAATGAGTAAACTGCAATGCCTAAAAGTACAAAAGTAAATTTTGGTTTGGGGACCTCAGGATACTAGAAAGTTGTAAGCCACCAGGAATAAGTCTTCTAATTATATAAAAAGAAAAATAGGCCTCACATAGGACAAGGGATATGTCAGAACAATTTACGTGCTCGGAGAAACATTTGAATTTTATTTAACTATTATTTTTTTATAATTATTTTTAAAATACAAAGTTCAATTTTCTATTTGTAAAAAGGCAAACAGTTGAGCCTACTACAAGGAACAGGGTAACATTTTAGAAGGTCTACAAAGAATGACCATGTCCAGTTGATCAATGATTCAAACGGAAAAACCGTGATGAGTATCTCTGTTTCTAATGAAGGAACAGTAGCCCCATTACAAGTGATTAATGCCAAGTTTCTATTATTCTAGATAGCAGTTTACTTATAATTTACTCAAGAAACTATATTGCTGGGGCGCCTGGGTGGCTCAGCTGGTTAAGCATCTGCCTTTCGGCTCGGATCATGATCCCCGTGTCCTGGGATGGGCTCCAAGGACATCAGGCTCCCTGCTCAGGGGGGAGCCCGCTTCTCCCTCTCCTCCCTGCCATGCTCTCTCTATCTCTGTCTCTCTCTCAAATAAATAATAAATAAAATCTTAAAAAAAAAAAAAAAGAAAAAAGAAACTATATTGCCCTGATAAATCAACAGGCAATTACCTCAATTCTGTATGTCAATAATTCCCAACTACATCTACAGTATCTTGTTAGTTATTATAAGAATTAAAATTGATTTATGCAAAGCGCTAATTCAATTTCTAGCATGTAGTAATTACTGTATAAATGATTGTTATTACCATTACCTTTCGAACATTTTCTCTTCATGAGTTCTTTTCCCTTTAAAGACATCCACACAGAGATATCCTATATTCTTGAAAAACAAAAACAGCAACAACAAAAACCACCTTGAATTTATTAACTCCTATGTCTACTGTCCTAAATTTTTTTGGACCTTTCACTATTAAATGTCTCTACAATTAATAATTTACAGCTGCTACCTCTTTATGCTCACCATCAATCTCTTCAGGAAATGGTACTGATCCTTTACTCCATCACCACCAAAATTTTACTTCATGGAATATCTCCATCTAAAGAAATCTAATTGCAAAATCCACTGGCTTTTACATAGGTCTCATTCTTAATTTTTCTGCAGCACTTAACACTGGCTGCCTTGATGCTACATGATCCTGGACTCATTGGATGCATTAATAAGAAAAAGAGAGAATGAATAAAACAAAATGACAGGTGCCCCTGGGTGGCTCAGTGGGTTGAGCGTCTACCTTCAGCTCAAGTCATGATCCCCAAAGCAGGGCTCCCTGCTTCTCTCTCTCCCTCTGCCCTCCCCTTGTTTGTGCGCTCTCACTCTCTCTCCCTCAAATAAATAAATAAAATCTTTAAAAAAAAAATTCCCTGACCACCCCGAGCCTGAAGAGAAGAGATAGCACCCATTTCTTAACTCCTATATAAGTTTCCTGTAATTTTTTTAAAGATTTATTTATTTGAGAGAGAGAGAGAGAGAGAGAGAGAGAGTGTGTGTGTGTGTGTGTGTGTGTGGGGCGCGCGCGCGAGCACAGTGGGGAGAGCGGCAGAGGGAGGATAGAGAAAATCTCCAGCAGACACTCCACTGAGCATGGAGCCCTAAGCTAGGGCTCAATCTCACAACCCTGAGATCAAGACCCAAATCCAGAGTGAGAGGCTTAATCAACTGAGCCACCAAGGTGCCCTGAAGTTTTTCATAATTTTTTTTCAAGATTTTATTTATTAATTTGACAGAGAGAGACACAGCAAGAGAGGGAACACAGGCAGGGGGAGTGGGAGAGGAAGAAGCAGACTCCCCACTGAGCAGGGAGCCCAATGTGGGGCTCGATCCCAGGACCCTTGGATCATGACCTGAGCCAAAGGCAGACGCTTAACCAACTGAGCCACCCGGGTGCCCCAGTTTTCCAAAAATTTAAGAGCAATGTTTCCATTATACCAATGTTTCTAGGATCCTCCCCCCAACCCATGTTACCCTCCATCCCTAAAGGGTAAGCAGTTTTATCCCACCCCATTTGAGAATGGGGACTGAATGGAGGTCAGAAGCCAATTGTGTTATATCCACATATCTGTTATTGCCAGACATATTATCATATAAATTTTTTTGAAGATTTTATTTATTTATTCATGAGAGACAGAGAGAAAGAGAAAGAGAGGCAGAGGCAGAGGGAGAAGCAGGCTCCCTGCAGAGCAGGGACCCAAATGTGGGACTCGATACCAGGACCCTGGGATTATCACCTGAACCAAAGGCAGACGCTTAACCGACTGAGCCACCCAGGTGCCCATATTATCACAAAATTTTATCAAAGTTTCTTTCATTTGTCATATAATCCATCTTTCTATTTATAAATTGTGACTCTACAGGTATATATAACGTATGAGCTATATATTTTTTAACTTTCCAAATTAATTGTTTCATCTTATCAAGCAAGGTATTTTTATATTAATATGACTCAGTTAAAACTTTAGGCTCTTCCTCACCATCACTATAAACATTTTAAGGGATATTATACAGCTTTGGACTGATGAGATTCTAGGGAAGTAGTTCTTTTTTTTTTTTTCTTTTGTTTTTAAGATTTATTTAACCGGCACCTGGCTCAGTCAGTTAAGCCTCCAACTCTTTGGTTTCAGCTCAGGACACATTCTCACAGTCCTGGGATTGAGCCCCACATCTGGCTCAGTGGGAGAGGGAGAAGTAGACTGCCTGATGAGCAGGGAGCCTGCTGTGAGGAGCTATCCCAGGACTCTGAGAGAATGACCTGAGCTGAGCTTAGCCCACCCCCAAAGAAATCACTACACCCAATGTGGGGCTCAAATTTATGACCCCGAGATCAAAAGTCACATGCTCTACTGACTGAGCCAGCCAGGCACCACTTTAGGGAGGTAGTTCTCTACAATTATATCCAAGAGTCATATCCTTAGATACTTAGTTTTAAGAAAAGGAAAAGAAAAGAAAAAAATTTGGTGAGCATTCATTATTTGTTTGGTGGCAGTTGTCCACATACAGTTTCAATACAGAATCTTGGGGTGCCTGGGTAGCTCAGTTGGTTAAGCATCCGCCTTCAGCTCAGGTCATGACCTCAGGGTCCTGGGATCAAGCCCAGTGTTGTCCGGCTCCCTGCTCAATGTGGAGTTTGCTTCTCCCTCTGCCCCCTCTCCTGCTTGTGCTCATGCTCTCTCTGTGCTCTCTCAAATAAATATTTTTTTTAATTTTTAATAAAAATAAAAATAAGAATCTTGCTTAATTTTTGTCTATTAGATGATGATTAAAAATCACCACCACCTGATAATGGCAATGATGCTGTATATACAAATGTATTCAAAGTTAAATTAAATTAAATTTAATTTAATTAAATTAATTTAAATTAAATTAAATTAAATTAAAACTGCTCCATAGCCTATTACCTAGTACTCCTCTCTGACTTTGCCCCTCACAGCAACAACCAAAGGAATCACAGCATTCTGCAAAGAACAGTCCTGGACTACAACAAACTTAGAGATAGCAGCCTACGTATGGCAGCCATTTATTCACAAACTGTACAGAAAATGTATCATCATTTTTACCCATATGTACTAGTTTCCAGCCAAGTGCCAAAACTATGGAGTAATCGATCATAGGTGGAAGGAAGAGAAAGAGCATATAAGAATTTTACTATTGTGTTGCTCTCAACTCTGAAAAAGTTGTAGTGACCTACATTTTACTATTCCTGAGTAGACCCTGAGGAGCCAAATAAGCTTGTCCATAAATTTTTCCAGTTTTATTAAAGTATAATTGAGAAAATAATAATGTAGTATACAATGAAGTGTACAACATGATGACTTGATATATGTATATACTGTGAAAGAACTCTCATAATCAAATTAATTAACAGATACTGGAAAGAGAATAGAAAAGATAAAGAGTTGGATTTTTGAAAAGATAAACAAAATTGACAAATCTTTAGCTAGACTAAGAAAGAAAGAAGACTAACAAAATCAGAAATGAAAGAAATGTTACAATAACACAGAAATACTAAGAATCATAAGAAACTACTCTGAAGGGGCACCTGGCTGGCTCAGTCACTAAAGTACGTGACTCCTAATTTCAAGATTGTAAGTTTGAGGGCCCTCGTGGTTCAGTCGTTAAGCCCCCTGCCTTCAGCTCAGGTCATGATCTCAGGGTCCTAGGATCGAGTCCCACATCAGGCTCCCTGTTCAACGGGAAGCCTGCTTCTCCCTCTCTCTCTTCCCCTCTCTGCCCCTCCACCCCACCGTGCTCTGTCTTGCTCTCTTTCTCTCTCAAATAAATAAATAAATAAATAAAATATTTAAAAAAAAAAAAAAAAGACTAAGTTTGAGCCCCATGTTGGGTGTAGAAATAACTTTAAAATCTTGAGGGGCGCCTGGGTGGCTCAGTGGGTTAAAGCCTCTGCCTTCGGCTCAGGTCATGATCTCAGGGTCCTGGGATCGAGCCCCGCATCGGGCTCTCTGCTCAGCAGGGAGCCTGCTTCCCTCTCTCTGCCTGCCTCTCTGCCTCCTTGTGATCTCTCTCTCTGTCAAATAAAATAAATTTTAAAAAAATCTTTAAAAAAAATAAAAATAAAAAAATAAAATCTTGAAAAAAAAGAAAGAAAAAACCAAGCAAACAAACTACTGTTAAGACTCTTAACTACAGGGGCGCCTAGGTGGCTCGGGGGGTTAAAGCCTCTGCCTTTGGCTCAGGTCATGATCTCAGGGTCCTGGGATAGAGTCCCGCATTGGGCTCTCTGCTCAGCGGGGAGCCTGCTTCCTCCTCTCTCTCTCTGCCTGCCTCTCTGCCTGCGCCTCTGCCTGCTTGTGATCTCTCTCTCTCTGTCAAATAAATAAATAAAATCTTAAAAAAAAAATCTCTTAACTACAGAGAACAAATTATAGTAACTGAGGGTTACTAAAGGGGATGTGGGGGGGAGGGTTGCTACATCAAACAGGTGATGAGCATTAAGGAGTGCACCTGCTGTGATGAGCGCAGGGTATATAAGTGATAAGTCACTAAATTCTACACCTGAAACCAATATAACACTGTATGTTAACTAACTGGAATTTAAATAAAAATTTGGAAGAAAAAAATCAAGGTTTTTTTAAATTAAAAAAAAAGAAAAGAGGGGCGCCTGCATTGCTCAGTTGTTAAGCATCTGGCTTCGGCTCAGGTCATGATCCCAGGGTCCTGGGATCGAGCCCTGCATCGGGCTCTCTGCTCTCCCACTCCCTCTGCTTGTGTTCCTTCTCGCTGTGTCTCTCTCTGTCAAATAAAAAATAAAATCTTAAAAAAAAAAAGAAAGAAAGAAAAGAAACTACTACTGTGAAAAAATATATGCCAACAAATTGGATAACCTAGAAGACCTGGATAAATTCCTAGAAATATACAACAAACCAAGACTGAATAATAAAGAAATAGAAAATCTGAACATAAATACTTCTATTTATTTAAACTTTAATTTTCTTTATACTTATTTAATCATCATTACTACACAGCTTCTAGAACTTACTACATCAAAACAGCCTGCTGTACTTTGTTGTCTCTAATAAGAGGTAAACTTCTAGGAAACTAGAAGCCAAAATTTCGAAAGAAGCATGTTACTTTATTACCTGTTATTTCCTTGTGTAGTAGAGATCCTAAACTGTATGTCCCACATTGTTCCCAATCTGAACACACTAGCTTCCTATGAGCAGGCTAAACACTCTTCCATGGGTGAGATGATGGAAAACTGGGTCCTTTTTGCAGACCCCCACAATTAAAGACAGATTTACAAAGAAACTAATGAAGATTAAACTTCAAGGTCCCTCTCTTACACAGGACCTCAAGGTCAAATATCCAATTTTCACTTTTATAACATGTTTTCCTTAAACAGGAACCCCTGAATTATATGAGCTTCCGGGCCCATAGAATCTGAATTGTATACAGAAACTAGGTTTCTATATTATATGTTACTTGAGAAAATACAGAATTCAAAAAGCTACTTTAAATTCAGCAATATTAATAAATTTACGTTTTATTAATTAAAGTAACACGTAATATGTTTTTCATCGTATAGTTTGTTAGCACTAAATAGCTAAATTATACTGTTGATGCACATTTGGATTTTGCATTCTTGAGCCCACTGTAATAATTCCAGCGAGGATTCACAGTTGACAGAATAAAAATGACAGGGCTAAATTTAAAAGATCATAGCTCAAGACTGCCAGCATTAGAAGTAATGCTCCAGAAGCTAATTAAATTTAGAAATACATTTTATTTCTCTGTATTAATGAAATACAAAGAACAATTACTTCACAAGAGTATACCCAATACCTCAAAATGTGCTGCTATTTTTCTCAGACCAAAGTAATAACCCAGGCTATAGCCAAAGCCACTCTAATTATCCCCTACTGCATTCTCCATCAACAAAGTCAGCTTCTCTTTGCCTCTGTTTCTAAAAAAACCAAAATAGTCATTCAAATGTTTGCTGAAATGAAACTGGCTTATGCATAAAGAGAGAAGAGGCTTGGAGGAACACTGGGCCAGGAAGAGCCTGTCACCCTAAGAGATCGTGAGGTAAACAAGGTTCAGAGATCTACAGGTAAATAACATTGGAGACCTCATTATGAATGTGGTAAGAATGTGGCTGAGATCAATGAAGACTAGAAAGGATTTGTTGCTGGGAGCCTGAGGGCCCTTTGATGAAACCAGATATAAGGTGTAGGAAGCTTAGAAGGGGATAGGTCTCCTTAAGGGGATTTATTTCATAATAAATAAAGTTCAATGAGGTCTCTAAGTAAACATTACTAATTTCATGTGTAGAGAACATGACATTTATGCAAATGATAGTATCAAAGTATCCCCACCAAGATATTAATTATTAACTACAAAGGAAAGATAGTAACTTCACTGTGGAGCAACCTGACAGAAACCACCTTAACCAAGTGATCAAGGTCAACATCACCAGTAATAATATATACTAACATCATGTATCCCATGGTAATAATACATTGAGGACACATTATTTGTAGTATTCTTATCTAAACCATATGATCTCAGTCCACTCATGAAAAAACACCAGAAAAATCCAAATTCAGGAACAATTGACAAAATAACTGATCAATACTCTCCAAAAATGTCAAGGTAAAGACAGACAGAAATTTTTATAGAATGCAGAAAACTAAGGAAGTAAAACATCCAAAATGCAATGTGAGAACCTAGATAGGATCCTCGAACAGAAAAGAACACTGGTGGACAAACTTGTGAAATCTGAAAAAGGTCTTCAGTTATTGGCAGTATTGTACCAATATTAACTTCCTGGTTCTCATCATTATACTTATAACATTAGGGGCACCTGGGTGCCTAAGTCGGTTAAGCGTCTGCCTTCAGCTCAGGTCATGATCCTAGGGTCCTGGGATCAAGCCCCGAACTGGGCTCCCTGCTCAGTAGGGAGTTTGCTTCTCCTTCTCCCTCTCCCTTTGCCTGCTATTCTCCCTGCTTGTCCTCTCTCTCTCAAATAAATAAATGTCTTTAATTTAAAAAAAAGATGATAACATTAGAGGAAGCTGGCTGAGGGATATATGAAAATTCCTTTCTCTGAATTATTTTTGCAACTTTTCTGTAAGCCCAAAATTGGTTCAAAGTAAAAAAAACTTTAAATTGTGCAAACAATTCATTGAAGGAGATGGAACCTGGGCCCAATGGGAAATAGAAGCATTTGGAAGGTTAATATTTCTATGTATAAAGATAGGTGGACTAAGACAGATTTATAGGAAAAGAGGAGACATTGACAGAGTTTGTGATCCTAGTAAACTAGAGGCCAATGAAGCTTTCATGTGAAATCTCTGGGTTCATTATGTTTAACATTACGGTACAGCAGTTAATGGGTTGTTCTATGAGTTCAGGAACCTGTTTCTCAGAGCTTGATTTGCCTAGAATGAACTATTATAAAAGTTTATAAATTCAAGTAAATATAAAAAAATAGGGGTCTTATTAGGGTGATGGAATTACAGATTTTTTTACCCTTTTCTCTATTTTCTAAATTACCCATAATTCATGTATATATTATCTATAATTCATAATTTTCTTACATAAAGTGAAGTCAAAAGTGGAATTTAAACTCATTTTAATCTAAAGATACAATGAAAGGACTCTGGACCAGAGGTAACCAATGACTGAAGACACCTAATATACCAACAATATGAAAGCTGTTCAATAATTGATAAATATTCTGGGGCCCCTGGGTGGCTCAGTCGGTTAAGCATCTGCTTTCAGCTCGGGTCATGGTCCCAGGGTCCTGGGATCAAGCCCAGCATTGGGCTCTTTACTCAGTAGGGAGCCTGCTTCTCCCTCTCCCTCTGCCTGCCATTCTCCCCTGCTTGTGCTCTCTCTCTCTCTCTCTCTGTCAAATTAATAAATAAAATCTTAAAAAATAAATAATTGATAACTATTTCTTATTTAGAAATAGGGGACTAGGGGCACCTGAGCGGCTCAGTTGGTTAAGCAATCAACACTTGGTTTCGGCTCAGGTCATGATCTCTGGGTTCTGTCGAGCCCCACATTGGGCTTCAAGCTTGGTAGGGAGCCTGCTTGAGGATTCTCTCTCTGTCCCTCCCAACTTGTGAACTCTCTCTCTAATAAATAAATAAATAAATAAATAACTCTTAAAAAATAAAAAAAAGAAATAGGGGGCTAGATTTGGATATCTATTTCCTTTCATTCTATTCTCATTCTATTCTCAGGCCGCTGCTAAGGTTCGGATCCTCACCACCTCTGGACCAAGGCACCACATTACTGATTCGCTGCCAAGCCTCCAATCCTACATATAACTACCACAGGACTCTTAAAATATCACATTAGTCCCCTTTTCAAAAATCTTGAATGGCTCCCAGAAGGGGCATTCTTTTGGCTAGAAACAAACAGTAATTTTCTAATTCACAAAGGGAAAAATTAATGGATGGATTTTTTACAAGTTTCTCTCCCGTAACCTTTTCTTGTCTTCTTATTCTACTAACAGGGCCAAATCATGAACAAATAGCAAACTTCAAGGAAAAAAAAACAAAGCAGTCAACTGGACGTACTTTGACAGCATTTTTCCTTATTGACTCATGCTCATGATTGCGATTTTTATACCACATATTTCTATATTCACATATTCTGCCAGTATAAAATTAATTTTTATTTATAGATTGAATTCAATATGTCTGGCACCTGCAAAGTTTGAAATTAGATCTTACCACCATTTTCAGCCACAACTTCTACTCACTCATTCATTGATCAGACATTTCACTGAGCACCTATTACTGTCCTCCTCACTCATCCTCCACTCAAGGCAAGCTGGACTCTTTTCTGTATAATGATATGCTCTGTACTCTACTTCCTCGGTGCCTTGGCTCTAATATTGCCTTCACCAGCAGTGCCTTTCCTATCCATTTCTTCTTGTTAAAAATCATAAGTATCCTACAAGTAAAAGCTGCATCAAAAGCCTTCCCAGGGGGTGCCTGGGTGGCTCAGTTGGTTACGCGTCTACCTTCAGTTCAGGTCATGATCTCAGGGTGCTGGGACTGAGCCCCACATTGGGCTCCCTGCTCAGCAGGGAGTCTGCTCTCTCTCTCTCTCTCTCTAATAAATAAATAAAATCTTAAAAAAAAAAAAAAAAAAAGCCTTCCCAGATTCTCTCCCTCTCCCACCTTTCCATTTTCACTCATTTCATCTTCTGTGTTCTCAGCACATGTGGAGCATTCCCATCCTCCCTCATGTTACAGTTATTTGTGTACATGGACTACAACATATATTTCTTAAGGGCATCTTTTTACACAGAGGTTGAATATAATAGGCACTGATTCACTGAAAGTTTAATTGAAAGAGAAAACTTTTCGTTTGAAGGGATAAGTACCTAGAACAACCAATTCCAACACCCTAATAAATTCTGACTCTCTTTAAGTAAAAGAGCCCCCAAAATGTCCATAGCTAGCTTGAGATACTGCAGATTTTTTCTAATGGAGACTATATCAATTAAATCAATATTTGCTTCTGATTCAAGCTTGAAAATAAAGAGAGATAAGCATCTACAACCATAAAAAAAGCTAAGCTATTTGTTGATTTATGGGCTGGTTATCTCAAACTCCTCAGTGAACACAGTTACTCAACTCAAACAATTTCCTGAGGGTTGGGCTTTGGAAGCTTCAAATTATTACATCATGTACAACAAGAAGAACTGTATACTGATAAAAAATAGAAAGCCTTATTTTTCCTTTTATAAGAACTTAGAAAACTGTCATTTACAACGAATTTCCCCAAAACCAGTTAGGAAGAAAATAAAAGAACAAGAAGACATGTTTCCCACTTTGTTATAACTGAAAAATCACGAAATAATAGTTGCAGGCTACTTAGTCCATCCTTATAAGGATTCGGAGCTGTATAGATAATTTACTGACTTCTGAGGGAGGCAACATGATAGCAAAAAGAACACAGTGGTTAAAAGTGCAGCCTATGCAGGGCCAACTATATTGCATAACCTCAGGAAACACCATGCTCACAATGGACATCCAAGGGGTACCATTCCCAGGGAACACAGTGTGATTTATACAACTTAGGGATCCAGAGTTAGCAAGGTAGAACAGGTCTGAACTCCACCATCTAACAACTAACAACATCATGACCAAGTTATTGAATCAGTTACTGAAGTCTCAGGTACCTCATCAGTAAAATGGGATTAATAAATAATATCTAAGTCATGGGATTGTTATCAGGATAATGCATACATGTATAATTAGCCCAGTACCTGGTATTAGTGAGACATAAATGCTTAGATGATGATGATAAAGAATAAGATGAATCTACATTCCACAACCTGCTCCATCACTTTCAGATCATTTACTACCTACAGTAAATGTGATCTGTTCAGAGTATTCAACAAAATTATATATGCAAAATACTTAGGGACAGTACAAAATAGGAGCTCTGATTATGATGGCTGGAAGGGGCACCTGGCTGGCTAAGTTGATAGAGCATGCAACTCTTGATTTTAGGGTCATGAGTTCAAGCTCCACATTGGGCACAGAGTTTACTTTAAAAAAAAGTAAATCATCATAATTGGCTATCCCCTATACCTCTCTCCTTCCTTCTTCCTCTCTTACACATACAAACATACACACATAAACTTAATGTAAAAATTCTATGATATTAAACGGTAATTGACAGCACAAACCCAAGCATATCAAAATGAGGGCAAATGTAATCTAAAAACAATGCATTCTCAATACAATTTACCTAGACTACTGTAAGAACTTCCAAACTATTTTTACGTTTCTAACACTACCAAAAGCAAACTCTGATCAAACACTGTTTAGCTTAGAAAACTTGAGTGACAAAATACAGTCAAAACTCCTTGGCCTTAAATGGCCTTCTATACTCTTAACCCATGTACAGTTTCCAACCTCATCTACCACTAATCCCCTTAAAACACACAAAAAAATGAGTTCTGTGTATACCCAGCATTTTGCTCAATAAGGAATATTACTCCCTTTCCCACTCCCATCTTCCCAATCCCACCTAATACAAGTAATCCTTTCCACTCAGAAAACCTGTTTGAAAAAGCCATTCTGCAGGCATCTTACAGTAATAGAGACTACTGATAGTCACACCCTATTAGGAAGCAGTAGTCATTTATATTAAATCATTTCCCAAAGAATTGTCTAAATACAGCCCCTTACCAATTGGGACATATTCCCTCCCTCAGGAACTTCATTAATCAATACTTAACCAGTATATCTGTACTTTATTAGAATACAATATAGAAAGTTACACTGCCTTACACTCAACAGATGCTCAATACTAGTTAAATAAAAGAATAAATGAAGAACTAAGCTTTGTGAAACACATTTTTCAGTTTAGAGATTAACTCAGTTATAAGTATGATAAATCATCTCTCTGTCTCTTCCCTGCATCTACTGTCTAAATCATATCATACCTAAATCACACGTTCTGTTTCCAAAAGGTCTGTGGAATAAAGATACTCTTCTTTATGGCCAGAAGGACTAACACAATGTTCCTTCTCAAACACACTGCTAATAGCATCAAACTAGTAACAGCAGGGGTTAAAGGAAAGAGAATTCATAGCAATTACATTAGGCCCCAGAATGATTACTATATTAGGCAAAATGATAACTATGAGATGCATGAAGTTGCCCTATATTATCCTCTGGCTCAATAACTTAGAGCTAGAGATTTTTTCTCTTAATTTTTTAAACCCCTAAGGTTTCTTAATTTAAGGGCTTGATTGCAGCTATGCACTATTTATGAATCATTATAAATACACGACTACCCAAATTCTTTCGGCACAAACAATAATGAAAGCATGATGGTTCTATCAACAAGAGGAAAATAGGAAGGGAAGCCACTGACTGCACTGGCTTGACTCATTACTGCTGGGAGGACACTGGTACTGAATGGCACAAGCAATTCCAGTGTGAGAGACCAAGCACATGACTGGGAAGGTGATAGAGGATACCAAGAAAAGAAGGGCATCTATAAAGAACCCCAACTCTACGGGGGCAGGAGGTGGAGGAATGGACAGGGAGCCACTGAAATCTACTCTAAAAGCCTTCACAATACTCAAACAAAAACATGCTACCAAACTCCAGGTTTTGAGCCAGTTCAAATCCTAGCTCTAACACTCAAAACTGAGAGACCTTCAGCAAGTTATTTAGCTATAAAATTATAGTAACAGTCACCACTTAATGAAAACCATCTCTGAGCTAGGCACCATACACATGGCATGTCCTTTAATTCCGACAACTAATCTGCCAAATAGGGATTATTCTCATTTTGCAGAAAATAAAAACCTACGTCCCTTCTACCCATGCATGACTGCTTCCCAAAGGGATAATGCTACCTTTGTGGCAGGGTTGTACTGGGAATTAGAAGTAAATGCAAAGTACTTAGCATAGGAACTAGCACCTGCCACATCACAGAAACTCAGGAAATCATTATTGTACAAGTGCAACTATCACTTGAATAAATGACTCAATTGAACAGTAATAACATCCCACGAACAAGTTTTCCCTTACACTGTCTACCATAAAAATGACTTAAAAAAAAAATGACTTTAATTAGCAATACTTTGGAGAACCAAAGGTGTGTGCACGTACAGCTTCTTAGTTGAGGATCAAAACAATCCAAAGAAATAAAGTCCATTATCAAGGTGATATTTGACTCAATCTGAACACTAAATATTAAATATTTTATTTTCAAAGGATTATAGATCTTGTAGATTTCATAGCAGGAGCTAATAAACAAATCTAAATTCCCCAAAAAATAATTCCCAGAAGCATTTGTTATCCTGGAATACTCAGCAAACCATTTCCCAGAATTAAGAACATATTACTAAAATCTTAGTGAATTTTGCCAAAAACATTCTGCTGAGAGGAAAAAAGAATCATTCTGAGTCTAGAAGCAAATGCTACTTTCCAGCTCAGCCACAAAATAGATCTTTTCTTCATTATTACTTTTATCAGTATGTTAATACTAAAATAAATATAAAAATATCACAAATATACTTCCATTTGAAGGAAACTTAAAATATTAAACCCATAACATTTGCTTTAATCTTAATGAGCTCAAGAAAATCTATAAGAATATTTTTTAGAGCAATAAAAATCAAATTTCCAAAGCCTTAATAAACGAAACAGACAGAAGAGCAAAAACAACAGTCGTATGACAGAAGCCCTCCTGAAAGTTATAGAGCCCTATAACCTCAATTTCAAAGTTTAAGCCTTTGCTATTAAAAACAACACTTCACAAAGACTGACCAGACACAAAGGCGAAATCCCTCCATCTACTTGCAGTTTTGCCACATGGACAATACTTACCAGACAGCATGTTCAAACTCTAGCAATCCCAAGGGCATTTATGGGGCAAGGGAATACAGGAATGAGGAGGGCCAAGGGAAGAGCCAGAGTTGCGGGGAGGGAAGGGTACAGGAGGGAGGAGACAACTGCAGCAAGCAACAATGGGAAACTGTGAATCTAAACCACAAAGGCTTCCTGCAGAACAGGATAACAGGGAAAGGGCAATTCTTTTTTACCACCTACCAGGAACTCAGAACTGACAATTCATGATAAAGCTAAAAAGATGGGGCCTCCAATTAAATGTAAACAAAGTAAACTCAAGAAAGTAACCAAAAGTAACTTGAAAGGACATATCACAAACTTCTTAAGAGCTTAAGAAAAACAATTAGGAGGCTGTTTTCTCTAGGGGCATTCCTGATGACAAAGATCAGCAACATAACAATAAGGTTTGCAGAGTAGCAGCTGCTTCCAGAGAGCCAGCCCTAAAAAAACAGTCCTTTGCACTACACTCAAAAGGAGCACTAGAAGAAGACACATTCATAGTACTTTAGAGAATAACCAAAACAATGTCATTGTTTGAATCCTTAATTCAGAATTCCAAGACTGTCTGGACTTAAATTCTATCGCTTTAATAGGCAAAACACCTCCTTAAACAAGACACACTCTTAAAGAAAGTTATTGTGTGAACTGAGCTTTTGAATTCAAGAATCAATTCTAAAATGCTTGGGATCTCAAAGGTTCCCAAAACCAAAGGCAAGGACAGTGAAAGATCTCCACCCTTCTCTCACCAAGAACAAACAGCAGGCAGAGTCCTGACTCCAAACATGTGATCAGCCAGCCCAGAACTTACATTTGCAGGCAGGGCACAAAAGCCCCAGAGGACCAACACACACCCTTCTACGTATTACACCCAGTCATAAAACAACTTTTTATACAAAAGAAAATAGGAGTTGACTTTTAAAAATATTTAATTAAGATTTATTAGTAAAACTAAACAGATTCAGGCACTGCCCAAAACTAATTAAGCTCTTACATTTTAACAATATACTAAAGTACTCCTTTCACAACAGTAAGAGTGCCAAAATAAAAAAAATAAATTAAAAAAAAACTACTGCTTTTCTTTTGCTAACCATTAGCATTCTAACTCAGGTTTCCTAGTGGTAGGTGGGGGTGGAGATGTCATTTCAAAGTGTGAAACATAGGATTGCTATTGATCAGTGCTAACTGCAAAAAAATAATGTACAAATACCAAGGTCAAGCTCTCTAATCAAGTCATTCAGTGATGGTTATATATTTGTTGTAGGGCTAATCAAATAAAACTAGAGTAACTGGGGAAGAGTTACAGATCTTCAACGCTGGTTACGATGTAACTACATAAATGACTTTTCATATATTAGCCAGGCAAGGGAGGTGATCCACAGGAAAATCTCACCCTAACTGATTGTAATATCTTTTGAAGCCCCTCAGAAAATACTTCATGTAAAATTCTTCTATTTAATCATATTCCACCTTGTATAAGTTATTTCTTGGACCAGTGGGGCTTGACCTCACAACTGTGAGATTGAAACCTGAGTGTGTTGGACACTTGACCAACGGAGCCACTCAGGCACCCCTATTTTTTGACATTTCTTACTTCCTTTTCAAGACTGCACAGGAGATTCTGTCTCACAGAGACAGCCCTGCATCAACCACTGGGCCTCTCTACCTAAAATAAATTGAATAACTACAGGTGTCTGCTAGGTAAGTGCCAAACTGCCTGTAGGAGAGTTTTCGTGAGCATGACTGCTAGGTCAAGAGAGTGAATGATATATATGGTTTCAGAAGTCATGTCTAAACATCTTGGGATCCTAAAACTGAATGACTGGTTACAACAGTACTTTTTAAAATTGTACTTCAGCAAAACTTGCCATATTGTTTAAGTACTATGCAAGGAGTATTACATATAATAGCCTTCTTTTGACCATAAGAGATAAAGACCTCAGGAAAAAAAAATATATATAAATATCATTAGCAGGAAGAAACTATCTCTAAGACTTGAATAAAGCAATCAAGAGAAATAGGGAGTAGGGGCAGGTTTAATGGAAGAACACAGGCTAAAAAGTCCCTACTTGGTCTGATACTACAACCTTTCATAATTGGTCTCCACTAGCAAGTGAGGTAGGGTACAGCAGAATGTTCAATTTTATGAAAGAACATTCTGCTTCTCTTAAAGTCATAAAAGAGAAAATTTCTCTAAGAAAAACCAAGGTGACTCCCTCCTGGAGTAACCCCAAAACAAAACCATTTTTGTTGGTTTTTATTTCTGAGATGCTAATGGTAATACTGATGTTGGCAGTAAAGGCAAGAGCTGAGTGCCTTCAGATTATAAGCCAAATTGGAAAATAAAAACCTCTAGATTCTAGCACTCCATAGGGTAGTGAGGAAGTCTGTGGACTTTTAAATAAACTATGGAGGACTGAAATGGGAAGGAGCAGGGTAGAGACTGCTTTATATCAAGTGGAAGCCCATAGAAACAGTAGCATTTGATCCCTCGGTTATATGCTCACAGGGGGAAAAAAAAAAAAAAAGAGCTTAATTCAGAGCTGTAAAACTGGAGTTTTGGAAAATGAAACTAAGGTACAGACTTGATTTTAGTTAACAAGGAATCCCTCAAAAATATTCTAGCTTTTTGACTCTATATTCTAAGGGAGAATATACGGGAAAGTCCATGGAAAACAAGAAAAACTATACAGCTAATTTGTATCTAGTTTTTATTCTGAGATTCATTCACAGTGTTGATAGTGTGCATACCTTAAATATCCGATCATTTCACTTAAATACATATTACTGAGAAGAGGTATATCGCAGACAAAGAAGAGAAAAAAGGAAAACACCTGATTCTAAGGGCATTATTTTGGAGAAACTTTGGCTGTTAAGCACAGGCCTATGCAGTAAAACCAAGAAAACCCGTATATTTCTCACACAAATGGACTCTTAAAAAAAGAGGAAAGGGACGCCAGGGTGGCTCAGTAGGTTAAGAGTCATCCTCTTAATTTCAGCTGGGGTCATGATCTCAGGGTTGTGGGTGCAAGCCAGGCTTGGGATTCTCTCTCTCCCTCTGCTCCTCCCCACCCCTACTCACGCATATGCTCTCTTTCTCCCCGCCTCCAAAAAAAAGAAAAGGCAGTCAGACCATTTAGTTGGGTTTCTACTATTACAATATAATCATCCTTTAAATTCATATATTAAATTACATTTTGCATCCTAAAAATTATTTCAAATAGCATTATCATTATGAATATTAGCCAACATATCTCTAGAACAAGGGCTTAAATTTTCTTAAATTAGACCGAAAGCTCCTAGAAAGCAGTAAGAATGTGAAATATCTCGCAAGTACACTGCAGGATCACCTAAATCTAGTCTCACAGAAAGTAAAAATATATATATATCTGTCATTCTCTTTTATTTATTTGTTTTTAGAGAAGGGGGAGAAACAGAGTGGGAGAAAGAGAGAGATAGGGAGGGGGGAGGGGCAGAGGGAGAGAGAATCTATTCTACCACTATTGGGTATTTACCCAAAGAAAACAAAAAGACAATTCAAAAAGATATATGCAGCATTTTTTACAATAGCCAATATATGGCAGCAACCTGTTTCCATCAGTAGACAAATGTATAAGGAAAATGTGGTATATATACAATGGAATATTACACAGCCATAAAAAGGATGAGATTGTGCCATCTGAGACAAAATGGATTGACCTATACGGTATTATGCTAAATGAAGTAAGTCAGACTGAGAAAAACAAATACATATGATTCTACTCATAAGTGGAATCTAAAAAAAATGAATAAACAAATGAAAAGCAGAATCAGACCTATAAATACAGAGAATAAACTGATGGTTGCTGGGAGTGAGGGCAAAATGGGTAAAGCAAGAGCGAGGCTTCCAGTTATGGAATAAGTAAGTCAATAAAAGGCACGGCATAAGGAATACAGTCAATCATACTGCACTAATGATATAATGGGACAGATGGTAGCTACACTCGTGGTGAAAACACGTTAAATCACTAAGTTGTACACCTGAAACTAACATAGCATTATGTGTCAACTATACTCAAGTAAAAGGAAAAGGAAGAAAAAGAACCATATTGAGTCTACAGTTGTGGTAAGCTGTCAGTAGAGTATTTATATTTTTGGCAATATTGTTTCCTGAATTATTTTTGGTCCTCTCTAACAGTAGTGAAAGCCTCTGAGATTTCTACCATACTTCAGCAAACTTCAACTGATTTTAGGTAGAGTTACTAATAATTTGTTAAGATGTACATCCTAGGGGCACCTGGGTGGCTCAGTCGGTTAAGCATCTGCCTTCAGCTCGGGTCGTGATCTCAGAGTCCTGGGATCGAGTCCCACATCAGGCTCCCTGGTCAGCAGGGAGCCTGCTTCTCCTTCTGCTTCTGCTGCTCCTCCCTGCTCATGCCTTCTCTCTCTCTCTCAGGTAGATAAATAAAATCTTAAAAAAAAAAATGTACATGCTAAATTTTTCCCTATGTTCAACTGAACCTTAAACATCAAACAGTTGTGCCAGGACAATTCAATGGGGAAAGAACAGTCTCACTAACAAATGGCATTGAGGCAACTGGATATCCATATGCAGGAGAATGAAGTTGGACTCCTGTCGCACACCACACATAAAAATTAACTCACAATGGGGTCAAACGTCCAAATGAATGAAAACTATAAAACTTTTAGAAAAAAATTAAACATATATCTTCATGACCTTGAGTTAGCCAAAGTCTTCTTAGATATGACATAAGAAAAAATAAATTTGACTTCATCAAAATTAATAAGACAACCCAAAGAATGGGAAGAAATATTTGCAAATTATATATAAGGGCCTTGTGTCTAGAACATATAAAGAATTCTTACAACTGAATAATAAAAAACAATCCAAATTATAAATGGATATCTTTTAAAACTCCAATTAAAAAAGGATCTGAGTAGATATTTCTCCAAAGAAGATATATAAATGGATAATGAGCACATGAAAAACTGCTCAACAACAGAATACAGAAAGAGGTAGGACTGACTTTACACTGGAGAAACCTGACAACCAGTGCCTTAGCCAGGTGATCAAGCTCAGTATCAAAAATGATAAATCACATCAATAATACATACCCTTGATAGGATATGATGAGAATGATACAGTATCTCTGTGATCTTCTACTCAAAAACCTCAACCCCAATCTAATCATGAGAAAAATATGAGAAAAATTCCAATAGAGGGGCATCTTACAAAATACTTGACCAGTACTCTTCAAAACTGTCAAGATCATCAAAAACAAGTATGCAAAACCACTATAGCTAAGAGGAGCCAGCAAGAACTGACAAGTAATGTAATGTGGAACTTTATTTTTTGTTAATTTATTTATTTATTTTAGAGAGAGAGCACAAGCAGGAGAGACACAGGGAGAGGGAGAGAGAATTCTAAGCAGACTCCACGCCAAGTGTGGAGCTCAGTGCAAGGCTCCATCTCATGACACTGAGATCAAAACCGGAGCCAAAAACAAGAGTCTGACGCTTAACCGACAGCACCACCCAGGCGCGCCTGTAACGTAGAATTTTAGATAGGAACTTGGAACTGAAAAAATATACTAGATAAAAACTGAACACATCGGAATAAACTATGGACTTCAACTAATAACAACATATCAATATTGGTTCACTACTTGTAACAAATGTACTATACTAATATAAAAAATTAATAATAGGATAAACTGGGGGTGAACCATATGAGAACTCTTTCTACACTCTGCTCAATTTTTCTATAAATCTAAAACTGTTCTAAAAAATAAACTATTTTTAACAATTATAATTATTTTAAATATACTTAAAAGTATTTTTAAATAATTTTTAATCATAGTAAGTTTTTAAACACAAGTTAAATAACAACAAAATCAAAATCACAGGGCACCCGGGTAGCTCAATCGTTTAAGTGTCCGGCTCTTGGTTTAGGCTCAGGTTATGATCAGGGTGGTGAAATAGAGCCTGACGATGGGCTCCATGCTCAGTGGGGAGTCGGCTTGAGATTCTCTCCCTCTTTCTCTGCCCCTCCCCTGACTCACGCTCTTGCTCATCCTTTCTCAAATAAAAATTTTTAAAAAATCAAAATCAAGGGGCGCCTGGGTGGCTCAGTGGGTTAAAGCCTCTGCCTTCGGCTCGGGTCATGATCTTGGGGTCCTGGGATCGAGCCCCGCATCGGGCTCTCTGCTCAGCGGGGAGCCTGCTTCCCCCTCTCTCTCTGACTGCCTCTCTGCCTACTTGTGATCTCTCTCTGTCAAATAAATAAATAAAATCTTTAAAAAATAAAAATAAAAATCAATGTGCCATGGTGAGTGCTATGAAATGTGTAAGCCTGATGATTCACAGACCTGTACCCCTGGGACAAATAATACCTTATATGTTAATAAATTTTTAAAAAATCAAAATCACAATTAGATACCTCTTCACACTCACTAAGATGACTATAATCAAAAAGGTAATTGGGGCGCCTGAGTGGCTCAGTGGGTTAAAGCCTCTGCCTTTGGCTCAGGTCATGATCTCAGGGTCCTGGGATCGAGCCCCGCATCGGGCTCTCTGCTCAGCGGGGAGCCTGCTTCCCCCCCTCTCTCTGCCTGTCTCTGTGCCTACTTGTGATCTCTCTCTCTCTCTCTCTCTCTCTGTCAAATAAATAAATAAATAAATAAAATCTTAAAAAAAAAGGTAATGAGTGCTGGCAAGAATATGAAGAAATCTGAAACCTCCTACACTTATGTTGGAAATGTAAAATGGTATAGCCACCTTAGAAAACAGTCTGGAAGGGGCGCCTGGGTGGCTCAGTTGGTTAAGCAACTGCCTTCAGCTCGGGTCGTGATCTCAGAGTCCTGGGATTGAGCCCCACATCAGGCTCCCTGCTCAGTGAGGAGTCTGCTTCTCCCTCTCCTCCCCACCACTTGTGCTCTCTCTCTTGCTATCTCTCTCAAGCAAATAAATAAAATCTTTTTTAAGAAAAAAGAAAAAAAGAAAAGAAAACAGCCTGGCAGATCCTCAAGATTAAACATAGAATTACAATATGACCCAGCAATTCTACTCCTAGACATATACCCAAGAGAAATTAAAACATGTGTTCATTCAAATACTTACACACAAATGTGCAGAGCAGCATTATTCTTAAAAGCCAAAAAGTGGAAACAATCCAAATTTATACCAACTATGAATGGATAAATAAATTGTCATATATCCATACAATGGAATAGTATTAAGCCATTAGAATAAAGTACTAATATATGCTATAATATGTATGAACCTTAAAAGCATGCTAAGTCAAAGTAGTCAATCACAAAAGACCACCTATTGCATGATTCCAATTATATGAAATGTCCAGAATAGGCATGACATTTCTTTTGAGGGTGATAAAAATATTCTAAAATTGATTGTGGTCAAGGTTGTTCAACTCAGTGAATATATTAAAAACGACTAAATTGTACACTAAATTAAGTGGGTGACTTGTCTGGTCTGTGAATTATATCTCAATAAAGCTGTTTTTCAAGAAATCAGTTTCTCGGGGCGCCTGGGTGGCTCAGTGGGTTAAAGCCTCTGCCTTCGGCTCAGGTCATGATCCCAGGGTTCTGGGATCAAGCTCCGCATCGGGGTCTCTGCTTGGCGGGGAGCCTGCTTCCCCCTCTCTCTCTCTGCCTGCTTCTCTGCCTACTTGTGATCTCTCTCTCTCTGTCAAATAAATAAAATCTTAAAAAAAAAAAAATCAGTTTCTCTTTTTAAAAACAAGGACACTCTTTATTTTATGTCTATGGTTTAAATTAGGTCCCAATAAACAACAGCAGCTGCCACCTGGTAAACTAGATGGCTTCAAATGCTTGGCAAACAAATTCTGTGTGTATGAGATCTTGAACAGTTGTTTTTAAAGAATATATAAGAAAAGAAAATCAGTCTGTCAGTACATTCTTACACTTTGACATTGTCCTTTAATTCAGGACAGAATGCAATCATCATTTCCCTAAATGAAGAAACCAACAATAATACTACTGATTACACTTATTTCCAAAGTAGATGGAGACAGATAATTCACTCTGACAAAAAGAAGGCTGAAAATGCTATCAAAAGGGCATAGCAGCAAAAGTCAGAGTGCATGTCTTGTGTTTGCATGGAAAGACAGAACAGATGAACAGGGGTGCCTGAGTGGCTGTTGTTAAATGTCTGCCTTCAGCTCAGGTCATGATCCCAGGATCCTGGGATCAAGCCCTGCATTGGGCTCCCTGCTCAGCAGGAAGCCTGCTTCTCCCTCTCCCACTTCCCCTACTTGTGTTCCCCTCTAGCTGTCAAATAAATAAACAAAATCTTAAAAAAAAAAAAAAAAAAAAGAACAGATGAACAAAGCAGGCTGAATTGCTATTCACTAGGCATACTCTTTGTTAAACAATTACAAACATTCCCCCACATGTCTGTAGAAATTCTTCCTGTGGCTTCTTGGGCATATTTCCCTAGAAGACTCCCTCAGAAGCTGACTTAAAACCATCTGTTTGAGGGGCGTCTGGGTGGCTCAGGCAGTTAAGTGTCTACCTCCGCTCACGTCATAATCCCAGGGTCCTGGGATGGAGCCCAACACTGGGCTCTCCCTGCCCAGTGGGGAGCCTGCTTCTCCCTTGCCCTCTCTGCCACTCCCCCTGCTTGTACTCTCTCTCTCCCGATCTCTCTCTCTCAATCTCTCTGTCAAAGAAATAAATAAAATCTTGAAAAAAAAGAACCCATCTGTTCGATAAACAATCTGACTGTATCCAGAGTTCACAGAAAATAGAGAGCTAAGAACCTTGGGTGGGTAAAAAGAGGTCAGAAGAAAAAAAGTGGGCAGGTATCTACCTTCATTGAAGGGACATAAATACCACTCCTGAGTTGGCGATCTGAACTAGGAGTAAGGGAAAAGGGAGATAAGACAGCACAGTATTAATGGTTTAGGAAAGGAAATTAGACCTTCGTGACTATTTCCTTTTCTTAAACAAACAAAAAATTTAATTGTACAATTCACAGAAAGAAAAAAAAAAACAGAAGACCACTAAAGATAGAAAAAATGTCCTATCCATTTACAATTAAAGAAATGCAAAAGAAAGATACATATAATTTTTCAGATCTCAGATTGCCAAGTATTTAAAAGTTGGATAAAATCAGTGTAGGTGGGGCACCTGGGTGGCTCAGTGGGTTAAAGCCTCTGCTTCGGCTCAGGTCATGATCTCAGGGTCCTAGGATCGAGCCCCGCATCGGGCTCTCTGCTCAGCAGGGAGCCTGCTTCCCCCTCTCTCTCTGCCTGCCTCTCTGCCTGCCTGTGATCTCTCTCTCTCTCTGTCAAATAAATAAATAAAATCTTTAAAAAAAAAAGTCAGTGTAGGTGAGGGTACAGAGAAGGATAAATTCTCGTTTACTCTTGGTAGTATTAAAATAAATTTGGCAGTATTTCTCAATTTTAAATGCTTATATCTGTCTCAGCAATTCAACTTCTAGAAATATACCCTGCCGTTGCAAAGATAAATGTAAATGGATATTTACAGTTGCACTACTTATAATAAATAAAAACTATCTGTCAATAGGGGACTGGTTAAATTATGGTAAGTCGCATTTGGGAATATCTAGAGAGGAAATAATATAGATAGGACTTACTTCAAAATAACCATGGAGGGGCAGCTGGGTGGCTCAGTCGTTAAGCGTCTGCCTTCGGCTCAGGTCATGATCCCAGGGTCCTGGGCTCTAGCCCTGCATTGGGCTCCCTGCTCCACAGGAAGCCTGCTTCTCCCTCTTCCACTCCCCCTGCTTGTGTTCCCTCTCTAGCTGTCTCACTCTTGTCAAATAAATAAATAAAATCTTAAAAAAAAAAAATAACCATGGATTTACTTCAAAATGATCACGTGTTGACTAGGAGGCATAAGAAGGGAGTACAGATAAAACACAACTAACCATGTATTTAATAACTTTCATGAGGCTGGTGATGAGTACATGCAGTTCATTATATTATTATTTTTGATATGTTTGAAATTTGCCATAATAAAAATATACAAAACTATGAAACAACATCATTGAAGAGGATAGTGGATAAAGGTACTGACCTACATAACTTTGGAAATTGGAGTCTGTTAGACTAAAAGCACAGGGAACCACACATTAGCACTGTACTCTAGCTAATAAAGTTGTTTCCCACAGGTGTATAGGTTAACAATTCTGAAACCACTAAACATGTTTACTGAACCTGAACAATTAGATAACTGAATGGTGGATGGTAGAAGGTTTTTCACTTTTAGAATGGGAGATTACAGATAAGCAGGAAGAAAAGGCTAAAATGATCCATGTGGTAATGGATTAGAGTTAGAATATGAACTTGTGTTTTGCCTAATAAAAATACAAATGGTTACATCTAGAAATATTTATAGATATATATGTATGCACATACACATATATTTACTTATTCTGTCAGATGAGAATGCTTAGAATCAATGACATCCCAGTTGTAACAGGCACACGGAGAGACAAGATCTTAGTTTCTAATATCACTCTCCAACAAAAGAAACCCAGTTTTCTTGGAGAAATGTCTGATTCTAGGACTGGGAAGGAAATACACAAGATGAGCCCAAGCATCTTGTAATGTCAGAAAGTGAGGAAATGGTAGAAACAAAACAAAAATCCTAAATTGACAGAGGTATCTCAAAGGGACACAGGAGACAAACGGAATGAGCTTCCAAAAGCCAAATCTGATTATAACCTAAAGTATAAAATAAGAATCTATGAGTTCAGGGCGCCTGGGTGGCTCAGTGGGTTAAAGCCTCTGCCTTTGGCTCAGGTCATGATCTCAGGGTCCTGGGATCGAGCCCCGCATCGGGCTCTCTGCTCAGCAGGAGCCTGCTTCCCCCTCTCTCTCTGCCTGCCTCTCTGCCTACTTGTGACCCCTCTCTCTCTGTCAAATAAATAAATAAAATCTTAAAAAAAAAAAAAAAGAATCTATGAGTTCATACTGACAATAAGGAAATTATTAAATAAACAAATGGAGAAGAACAAATTTGCCTTGCAGAAGAATTCCAGATAATTTATACAGATACTCCACCTGCAAAGATGGGGACCATAAATCCCACTCCTTAAGTGCATGGAGACCTCGTTCCAAAAACTACAGCATGGACAGGCACCTGGGTGGCTCAGTCAGTTAAGCATCCGACTCCTGATTCAGCTCAGGTCATGATCTTAGGGTCCTGAGATCAAGCCTCATGTCGGGCTCTGCACTGGGTGTGGAGCCAGCTTAAGATTCTCTCTCTCAGTCAATTATCATATGGTCTCACTTACGTGTGGAGCATTAAGGAAGAACATGGAGGACATTGTGAGAGGGAAGGGAGGGGTGAATTGGAGAAAATCGGAGGGGTGATGAACCATGAGAGACTGTGAACTCTGAGCAACAGACTGAGGGTTTTGGAGGGGTGGGGGTGGGGGGTTGGGTGAACCTGGTGGTGGGTATTGGGAGGGCACGTATTGCGTGGAACACTGGGTGTGGTCATAACAATGAATCTTGTAACACTGAAAAAATAAAATAAAAGTATCTGGGGGGGGGGAAGATTCTCTCCCCCCCCCCCAAAAAAAAAAAAAGATTCTCTCTCTCCCTCCCCACTCTCTCTCTTAAAAAAAAAAAATACAGCACAGTAAAAGAGAAGGGGGAGACTAACTTTAGCGGAGAAACTTGACAACCTCAGCCAGGTGATTAAGGTCATTATCAACAATGACAAGTCATGTTGAAAATATATACCCTTGATATGATGTGATAAGAAAGCACTGTATCTGTGATCTTCCACCTGTGAAAATTAATAAAGGGAAACCTCACTAAAGTGGACTCCAGATGGTAGAAGGGGAGGCTGGAAGGGGGAGCTGTACCACTCAATATCAATTACAGGAGGAATTGTCAATTACAAATCCAACAGAAGAATCGTCACTGGAAAAGAATCGTCAACTACAGGTCCCAAGAGAAAAAGATGTACACTGCGTCTCACATAAAAAATCTACTAATTCTGCAACTCAGGCATTGAAAAATCACCCTACGCTCTTGCTTTTCTCCAATGGACTTTTGTTCAAAACAACCCCTCCCAACTTCCTCTTTCTTCATAAAATAATGTTCCTCTCCTTTGCCATAGCTTGCATAGCCTGAATTGCAATTCTCTGTTATTTCCAAATAAACCTATTTTTGCTGGTAAAATAAACTGTGTTGCTGGTAAGTCTGTTTTATTTCTAAGGTTAACACACCCAGGGGCACCAGGGTGGCTCAGTCGTTAAGCATCTGCCTTCGGCTCAGGTCATGATCCCACAGTCCTGGGATCCAGCCCTGCATCAGGCTCCCTGCTCGGCGGGAAGCCTGCTTCTCCCTCTCCCACTCCTCCTGCTTGTGTTCCCTCTCTCATTGTGTCTCTCTCTGTCAAAAAAATAAAATCTCTTTAAAAAAATAAGGTTAACACACCCCAAAACCCACAACCCCAGTCTAATTATGAGAACAACATTAGACAAATTCCAGAAGAGAAGCAACCTAAAAATTCTTGACTAGTACTCCTCAAAGCTATCAGGTCATCAAAAACAAGGAGAGTCTGTGACAGCCAAGAAAAGCCTAAGGAGACATGACTACTAAATTAATGTGGTATCCTGGATGGGACCCTGGAACAAAGAAAAGACATTAGACAAAAGCTGAGGAAATTTGAAGTGTTTAATAATAATGTATCAATATTGATTCATTAACTGCAATAACTCTAAGATGTTAATAATAATGAAAACTGGATGAGGATATATATAGAGAACTCCGTACTATCATCTCAGTTTTTCTGTAATCTAAAACTTCCAAAAAACGTGTTTTAAGGGTGCCTTGTGATCTCTCTGTCAAATAAATAAATAAAATCTTTAAAAAAAAAAAAAAACGTGTTTTAAAGCTTATGAAAAAAGGACAAGACTTTAACAAAAATCAGCAAAAAAAATTTAGTAAAAACTGTTCTAAAAATGTGTTTTAAAGCTTATGAAAAAAGGATAGGAATTTAATAAAAATCATTTTTAAAAATGCATTTTTTAAAAAATCTCATGCAAATGAAAAATTACACAACAGGGCACCTGGGTGGCTCAGACACTTAAGCATCTGCCCTTGGCTCAGGTCATGATCTCAGGGTCCTGGGATCCAGCCCCACATCAGACTCCCTGCTTAGCAGGAAGTCTGCTTCTTCCTCTGCCCCTCATCTGACTCGTGCTCTCTTTGTGTCTCTCTTCAAATAAATAAATAATATTTTTTACATTCTTTTTTTTTTTAAAGATTTTATTTATTTATTTGACAGAGGGAGATCACAAGTAGGCAGAGAGGCAGGCAGAGAGAGAGGGGGAAGCAGGCTCCCCGCTGAGCAGAGAGCCCAATGCGGGGCTCGATCCCAGGACCCTGAGATCATGACCTGAGCCGATGGCAGAGGCTTAACCCACTGAGCCACCCAGGCGCCCTTATTTTTTTAATTCTAAAAAAAAAAGAAAAATTATGTAACAGAGAAAAAATAAATCTCATGCGAATAATTTCTAGTGTCTCTACTACTCCAAAAAGGATACATCCCAGTGAAATACTGTCTCATAGGAACTAGCCTAGATAAAGATTATAAAGACATTAAGTTTGTTTTTGTTTTGCTTTCCAGTGGTGACGACCTCCCCATGAGAGGACCTCCTCCACCCATTCCCAGAGGAAGAAAAGAGTAAGTACAAAAAGTGCCTCATGCAGAGCCCCAATTCCTACTTCATGGATGGATGTGAAGTGTCCAGGATGCTACAAAATTAGTACCACCTTTGGCCATGCACAAACAGTAGTTTTGTGTGTTGGATTTTCCACTGTCCTTTGCCAGTGTATAGGAGGAAAAGCAAGGCTTACAGAAGGACGCTCCTTCAGATGGAAGCGGAACTAAAACCACCCTGATGGAATTAAGGTCTTAATATTATTTGGAAGCAATGACCAAGTTTGTGACTGTCACTGAATATACATTATCTAATACCTACAATGTACAGCACTGGGCCACGTGATTTAAAAGTTAAATTCTATGCTAAATGCAAGAGTAATTTTTTCTGTTTTTGTTTTTTCTGGACATTCCCTTAACACTAGTCACTGGGTAGTATTCTAGCAGCTTCATTCAAGGAAAGAGCAGTATAAGTCTTAGCAAAAATGAGTAATCATTTTCCACTTCAGACTACTTAACTGTCTTTTCCTACAGACGGAACTCTTTGGTAAGAACATATATCAATAATACTTGCCTATATTTGCATAGTATTTATAGTTTGCAAAGCATGTATGCCCACTTTCACACACCACCACTCCACTCCGGGAAGGCCTCCAGGCTATATTCACACTCCTGGTAAGCACCCCACAGCATTGCATTAACCTTAACCTCCATACATTGTTCAGTGATCTGATTAATGTTGTGTCTTGCCCCAAAAGCTATAAGCTTCTTAAGGTTAGGTATCATGCTGTATTATTCTTTGAGTCCCCAGGGCTTAATGTTGTACCTGGAATATTTTAGATGTTTAATTAATATTTGATGAATGGATTAAAAACTGTATGAATTTTATAATCTTACATTTCTCAGCAGGGTTCTGGTTATACTAAACATTTTAAATAGTGATACTGGCTTTGTCACTGTCACTATTTTAAATTGTCATTATTTAAAACAAACAATAAATATATTAAAATAAATTTAAAAAAAAAGAATTAAAAGCACACTGAATCAAGATGAGTGGGAAACCATTTTGGATAATGTGTGTGTGTGTGTGTGTGTGTGTGTGTGTGTCCGTGTGTATTTATATTTATCTTAATACAGAGTGGTTTAGGGAATATTATTCCATTTTTACTTAGTACTCTGTACCTATGCACAGATAGGACAAACTAGAGGACATTAGAGCTTAGTCATCCTTTTTTTTTTTTTTTAAGATTTCATTTATTTATTTGATAGAGAGAGAGTTAGAGAGGGAACACAAGCATGGGGAGTGGGAGAGGGAGAAGCAGGCTCCCCGCTGAGCAGGGAACCTGTTGAGAGGCTCGATCCCAGGATCCTGGGATCATGACCTGAGCTAAACACAGTCGCTTAACAACTGAGCCACCCAGGCACCCCAGAACTTATTCATCCTTAACATCAGAAGAGGGAAACATAAAGATTCTCTGAGGTTCAGCATGATAATACTTATGTTCTTTGATAATGTAGTCCCTATAAATTGTGTAAGTAGAAATTTGGTATATTTTAAATGCATTAGAAAAGGTTGCTCTTTAAATACTGTTGACATATTATTTTAAAAAGCAAAATCTCCTTTTTTCTTTTGCATATTTGATGTTCACATAAAAAAATGTATAAAAATATTAAAGTAAAGCAAATGGTGATGAATGGAATAAGAAGGAATGAAGTGAGACCACTGATTCTATTTGATCTTTAAAATTCTAATAAGAGAATTCTACACTGAACTCCTCATCTCATGAACTATAGCTTAAATATTTTAATTCACTAAATACTTACTGAGCCTACTTACTACTGTAAGCCAGATATAGTGCTAATATTAGAGATACAAAGATGACTAAAATCAGGGGAACTTCAAAGTGTTCACTAATGAGGGGAAAAAGAAAAACTGTAACAGAGATGTGAACAAAGGCCCTTGGAGAGTCTATAAAGGCTTTCCAGAGGATGTAATAACTGAATTGGGTTTTAACACTATTGTATAATAAAGAATTTGACTGGTCTTTGTGCCTAGTTCCTGGGAGGTAAGCCTCTAAATCTTTGGAATTTCCCAAATGATAGGAGTGTCTGTGTTATTTAAGGTGGGCTTTTCCAGCCACACTGGGTTTATGCTAACCAAGTGACTGACACTGGGCCCCTAGTTTCAAGATGGGGGCTGTCCATGCTAGAAAGACCAAACTTGTGATTAAAGGATTGGTGCACTGAGCCACATATTAGCCTGACCTTTGGGGAATAGAAAGAGGTTGAAGACAGAGTTTAACACATGGCCAATGATTCAATCACTCCTGTCTATATAATGAAACCCCAGTAAAAACTGTGAACACAGAGTTAGTGAGCTTCTCTGGTTAGTAATACACATCGATGTGCTGGGAGGGTGACACATCCTGAGGACACAGAAGCTTTGCTTTTGGGAATCTCCCAGACCTTGCCCTACTTTTGCTGTAGGGCAATCTCTCCCTTTTGCTGGTTCAAATTTGTAACCTTTTACTATAATAAAACTGTAATCATAAGAATAGCACTTTCCTGAGTTCTATGAGTTGTTCTAGTGAATTATCAAATCTGAGGGCTCAGAACTCCTGAATTTGGTCAGAAATACAAATGGCCTGGAGACACCTGAACTTGTGGTTGGCATCTCAAATGCAGAAAGTCTTGTGAGGGATAATGCTCTTAACTTGTGCAAACAGAGCTAATTCTCATTAATGTCAAAACTGCACTGCAAATACCCTACAGGAATTAGTTTAAAATACGAATTTATAAAATTATTCATCGCAAAATACAGTACATATAAATACGATGGAATGTTACAGAATGATCTATCATAGCTACTAACTCAGGGAACAAACAGGTAAGCCCTAGAGTGCTGCTGTGGCCAAATGCCCCACTCTGAGGAATCGCAAGCAGGCTGAACAAATTGAAAGCGCAGCTCCTGGATGGATTTCCCAGACTGTTGACGAACAAACCTGGATAAACTCATCCCAACAGAAGTTAATAACTCAAGAGATGAGGGCTTGGAAAAGAGAAAGGGAGAGATTTACTTCAAGTCCTGGCAACTGGGGGAGGTGGCAGCCTCAAGCCTTACCAACCAACTCTCTGCCAGCAAGATGGACACCTAGAGTTTTACAGGGGGAGGTTAAGGGATGCAGCATGAAAGAGCAGGCAGAGAACATGTGATCATGGGTGGGGGTCTGTATGTGTTCAGCGGTGATCATGGGCAGGGAAGGGGATGTAGTGGGGTGCGGTCTTCTAGGCATTCTGTTGCTATCAGGGCTTTTCTGGTCTGGTAGTTGGAATGTTCTGGTCATTGCAAACATCTCTGTCAATGCATTAACAAAGTGCCATAAAAAATAAACACAACAGGGGTGCCTGCGTGGCTCAGTTGGTTAAGCAACTACCTTCGGCTCAGGTCATGATCCTGGAGTCCTGGGATCGAGTCCCACCATCAGGCTCCCTGCCCAGCGGGGAGTCTGCTTCACCCTCTGACCTCTCCCCTCTCATGTTCTCTCTCTCTCAAATAAATGAATCTTTAAAAAAAATTTTTTTTTTAAATAAACACAATAGGTTTTAGTTAGAACATGAATTAAGTGGTCTTGTCTATTTCTAGTTTTAACTGTCAGGGTCTACACTTAAGCAAGAAGGCTTGCTGACAGGAGCATGATTCAATCATGAAAAACTTATGTTGTAGATGAATATTTACTGACATGAACACATAAACATCATACCCTTTATCTCCAGATCCATTCTCTTCCCCTGATGTCTAGACTTGTACATTCAACTTCCTACTGAACATTACCACTTGGTTGTCTACCAGGTGTCTCAAACCTAACATGTCCTAAAGAAAAAAAACTTAACTCTCACCAAATACACCCCAGTCAGCTCCTCCACACTCTTCTATATCTTAGTAAATAGTACTACCATTCATTCACTTGTTCTGGCCAAAGTTGGAGCCATGCTGGACTTCCTTCTTTCCCTAACATTTCACCAATTCATCAGCAAATCTTACAGGTGCTACTATCAAAACATATCCCTTCTTACCACCTCCACTGTTACTATCCTAGACAAAGCCACCTATATCTACTGCCTAGAATAATACTACAATAGCCTTCTATTCGGTCTCCTTGTTTCCATTAGTCAGTCACTTCACATAGCAACCAGAATAATCTTTAATAAATTAATGTCATTACGCACATAAAACACTTCAATATCTTCCCAATACATTGTGAATAAAATCTATATTCCTTACCATAAATCCTCATGATCCAGCTTCTACTTCTCTTAATAATTTCATCTATACTGCTCTTGCCCTTCGCTTTTCAAAGATTCCAAGCAACTTCCCATCTCAAGACTTCTTCACTTGCTAATCACTCTCCACTGAATATCTATTCCCTAGCTCTTTGTACAGTGTGAACCTTGATTTCATTCTGGTCTCTACTTAAATATTACCCTCCTCAAAGGGACTTCCCTTCATCTAAAATTACTGCCTATTTCAACTATACTTCAATGAAAAAATACTTTTTAAAACTAAAATAACCACTTGCCACCGTATCTCCTTACCTTGCTTTATTTTGCTGCTGTTGTACTTAACGGTACCAGATAGTACTATCTACCTTCTCTATTAGAATGTAAGCTCCCTAAGGCAGACACTTTGTCAATTTTGTTTGCTATAGCATCTCCAGAGTCTAGAACACTATGTGGATACACAGTGAGCAAGACATAAATACTTGTTGAATGAATGATTAAGATGTTAGATGAAATGAGCAAATTATAACAATACTTTCAAAATAACTTCATTCTTATAAAATTAAAATGGAAAACAGAAGCTACATGTACACACAGATACAAGGTCAATCCTCATTATTCATGGATTCTGTATGTGCAAATTTGACTACTCATCGAAATACATTTGTAATCCCAAAATCAGTATTTGTAGCACTTCTCTGGTCAATCATGGACATGTGAATGTACAGAATGGTAAAAATTTTGAGTTGCCTGACATGCATATTCCCAACTAAGGTCAAACTAGGCAATGCTTGGCCTTCTTATTTCAGCTTTCATACTATAAAAAAATTCCTTTTCGTGGTGTGGTGTCACATTTTTCATATTTTTGTACTCCTGGTTGGATGATTTCACTGTTCAAAATGACCTCCAAGTATAGAGCTAAAGCGCTATCCAGTATTTCTAAGTGCAAGAAGGCTTGAAGTGTCTTCTGGAGACAATACATGTTATATACATTCATTCAGGCATAAATTACAGGGCTATCTGTTGTGAGTTCAATGTAAATGAATTAATAATATATATTAAATAACATGTCTTTAGGGTACCTGGGTGGCTCAGTTGGTTAAGCATCTGCCTTCGGCTCAGGTCACGATCCCAGAGTCCTGGGATCGAGTCCCACACATCGGGCTCCCTTCTCAGCAGGAAGCCTGCTTCTCCTACTACCCCACCCCGCACTCGTGGGCACTTGCTCGTGCATGCACTCTCTTTCTCTCAAAATTAAATTAAAAAAATTTTTTAAAAGACACTTCAATTAAAGAAGAATTTTAAAAATTCATGGAAACAAATGAAAATGAAAACACAACTGTTCCAAATCTTTGGGACACAGCAAAGGTGGTCCTGAGAGGAAAGTATATAGCAATACAAGCCTTTCTCAAGAAACAAGATCTCAAGTACACAACCTAATCCTACACCTAAAGGAGCTGGAGAAAGAACAGCAAAGAAAGCCTAAACACAGCAGGAGAAGAGAAATAATAAAGATCAGAGCAGAAATCAATGGAATAGGAACCAAAAGAACAGTAGAACAAATCAATGAAACTAGGAGCTGGTTCTTTGAAAGAATTAATAAGATTGATAAACCCCTGGCCAGACTTATCAAAAAGAAAAGAGAAAGGACCCAAATTAATAAAATCATGAATGAAAGAGATCACAACCAACACCAAAGAAATACAAACAATTATAAGAACATA
>CM052894.1:46828901-46850974 GCA_028534135.1 Potos flavus | reverse complement strand
AAATAAATAAATTCTTAAAAAAAAAAAAAGAACAGGGAGCATATTATCCCATAAGGCAGCAAAATTTTTTTTAAAGATTTATTTATTTATTTGAGAGAGCATACACGTGCACACAAGTTGGGGAAAGAGCAGAAGAAGAGAATCTTCAAGAATTCCTGCTGTCTGGGGAGCCCAACAGGGGGCTCGATCTCACAACCCATGAGATCATGACCTGAGCTGAAACTAAAAGTTAGATGCTCAACTGAGCCCCAGGTACACCAAGACAGATTTTAATTTACACTCACCATTCTTAGTTCAATCTCTGATCCAAAAGTAAGCAGATCTACTGTCTCCTCTTTATATAAGCCTTCCAAATATGTAAGACAAAACTCCTATGTTCCCTTAATCACGTCTTTCAGGCTAAATATTCTAGTATGACTATGACTCGGTGTGGTACACAACCTTCTTTATGCCCTTGTGTAATCCCCACTCTTGGAATACAGGCTGGACCTGGTGATTTACTTCTAATAAACAGAATACCGGAAAGGTGATGGGATGTCATTACCAAAATTAGGTTACAGACTCTGGCTTCTGTCTTCTTCACCGACGTGGAAGCCAGGTATGGTGTTTTAAACTGTTCTGTTTTGAATCCCACAAGGCAAGGAACTAAAAAAAGCCTCTAGCCAACAAACCAGCAAAGAACCAAGGCCCTCAATCAACCCATGAGGAACTGAATCCTGCCAATAATCAGATGAGAAAACTTGGAAGCAGATCCTCCCCCAGCTGAATCTTCAGAGGAAACCAAAACTCTAGCTAACAACCTGATTGCAAACTATGAGAGACACACTTTGATTTCTTTTTATTTTTTTATAATCAAAACTTAAGAACTTTATTTTTTTCACATTCAAATAAGTAAATTTTTTTCAATTAACATATTATTAGTTTCAGAGGTAGAGGTCAGTGATTCATCAGTTGCATATAACACCCAGTGCTCATTACATCACGTGCCCTCCTTAATATCCATCATCCAGTTACTCCATCTTCCCATTCCTCTCCCCTCCAGCAATCCTGTTTGTTTCCTATTAAGAGCCTCTTATATTTTGTCTCCCTCTCTGATTTTGTCTTGTTTCATTTTTCTGTCCCTTTCCCTATGATCCTCTATTTTGTTTTTTTTCCCCAAAGATTTTACTTATTTATTTGAGAGAGAGAGAGAGAAAGAGCATGAGCAGGGTGAGGGGCAGAGGGAGCAACAGACTCCCTGCTGAGCAGGCTTGATCCTGGGACTCCAGGATCACAACCTGAGCCAAAGGCAGATGCTTAACTAGCTGAGCCATCCAGGCACCCCTGTTTTATTTCTTAAATTCCACATATAAGTAAGATCATATGATAACTGTCTTTCTGATTGACTTATTTCGCTTAGCATAATACCCTCTAGTTCCATCCACGTCGTTGCAAATGGCAAGATTTCATTTTTTGATGGCTGAGCAGTATTCCATTGTATATATATACACCATATCTTCTTTACCCATTCATCTGTTGAAGGACATCTGGGCTCTTTCCATAGTTTGTCTATTTTGGACATTGCTGCTATAAAGACTGGGGTGCAGGTGCCCCTTCAGATCATTACATTTGTATCTTTGAGGTAAATACCTAGTGGTGCAATGGCTGGGTCATAAGGTAGCACACACCTTGATTCCTGACCCATAGAAACTGAGATAACAAATATTTATTGCTTTAAGACACTAAATTTTGAGGTAATTTGTTATGCAGCAATAGATAAGTAACCTAGCAATTTCACCTCTCATGATAGCTTAGAAAAATTCTCATACATATCTTTATTACAGAAAACAGAAACAATCTAAATGCTCACCAAAAGGAAATTAATACAATGTACTACAATCTTAAGATTTATTGCTATGAAGCATTCAAAAATGGATGAACTAGATCTAATTAAACATTCGATCTCAACGTAATGCTGAGAAAAAACTGTAGAATTACCCCTAAAATATTCCACATGTGTAAAAATTCTTTTTAAGTTTTTATTATTTTAAGTAATCTCTACACCAAACATGGGGTTTGAACACCCAACCCCAAGATCAAGAGTTACATGCCCTACTGAGTCAGCCAGGCACCCCCATTTATATAAAATTTTTATTTTTTTAATTTTTAAATTTTTTTTTAAGATTTTATTCATTTATTTGAGAGAGAGAGAGAGAGAGAGAGAGCATGAAAGGGGAAGGGTCAGAGGGAGAAGCAAACTCCCAGCCCAGCAGGGAGCCCGATACGGGACTCAATCCCAGGACTCCAGGACTGGGCCAAAGGCAGTCACTTAACCAACTGAGCCACCCAGGTGCCCCTTATTTTTAAATATTTTAAAGTAATCTCTGTACCCAACATGCGGCTCAACCGGAGATCCAGAGTCATATGCTGTATGCTCTATTGAGTTAGCCAGCCAGGCATTCCCATTCATGTAAAATTTCCAAAACACATAAAGCACTACTATATATTAGTTGTGGATACATTATATACATATACAAAATTATAAGAAATGGATTGCATTTCTATTTAAATATATTAATTAAACAAACAATTTACCTCCACACCCTCCTAATTTAATTCTCTACCAAAAATAAGCGTAAAGGAATACAAAAGGTAAAAATCCACAAGGACAAAGAAACTGAAAACGGGTAGAATTTACAAAACATTTTAGAAGCTGGAAAGCAGATAAATGTGTGGTAATTGATTAACGTATCAGAGAAAGAACCAGAGGGTAAATGTTGGCAAACAAAAGCATACATACTCCTACAACAGAACCCAGGGAAGGCTCAGGAATTGGAACCGTTTGCAGGAGGGAATGTGGGGTGGAACTTAAAAATGGAAAAGCAATTTCAAAATGTGTTTAAGAAGCAGTCAAATGGGGTGCCTGGGTGGCTCAGCTGGTTAAGCGACTGCCTTCAGCTCAGGTCATGATCTCAGGGTCCTGGGATCAAGCCCCGCATCGGGCTCTCTGCACAGCAGGGAGCCTGCTTCCCCCCACCCCCCGCCTGCCTCTCTGCCTACTTGTGATCTCTCTCCTCTCTGTCAAATAAATAAATAAAATCTTAAAAAAAAAAAGACAAAAATGGCAACAGGCCTCTAGATAAAGATATTGGCAGGGTTACAATTAAACTACTGCATTCCCCTAATGTTCAATTAAAACTGAGACATAAAGTAAGAGTACACAATGTATAATGCTAAAAGAATTCATTATCCAACCTATACTATTCAAATATTAGCAAGGGGGTATGTTTCCATTGAATCACTTAATGTATTCCTATAGTACAGCCAAAGAGACGCACACACATTAACAGTTATCATTACAATGTAAGTATGAACACATCCGCACATATCTCTCCCTCTGTATTTCCTTCTGCCCCTCTGCTGCCAACCTAGTAAGTCCTGACATTTCTCAGAGACAGAGTAACAATTCCATGTCCAAGATGCTCCTTTCCTATCAGTGACAACAAAAAGAAACTTATAAATTGGTTAATTCACTAGCTGTACATTTTATCATACATTGTCACCTCAGGACATCCAAAAAAGCTTAGATATTACAAAATAATGAACCTTGTCCACAACAAACACAGGTCCTTCATAAAAATGCACATACAGACCTATGGTTATAACCTAAAACGGTCTTCTATATGTGGAGATACTAGCAAAAAGCCCTTCCCTTCACCTCTCCTCTGCTCCCTCCACCATTTTAATGACTAAGTATAGGACTACGTCTAGCTCTAAGAGGTGGACTGACAGACACTCCCAGAACAGTCCTTCCTAAATACTAACAAAAGTGCATTCATAAAGGGAGTATTTTACTACCTCTACTTTTAATATACTTTGGGTATTAGGACTTGTTTATCCTTTGACACACAGCAATATTAACTAAAATGCACATACAGAACTTTAAAGACTCATGGCCACAGAACCCTTTTCTCCTTACTTCCTTCCCTGCCCCCATCCCCGTCCCCTAGTGAACCCAGTAAACAGTCAGCATACTCTCCAAGACATCAAGTTTAACAACTCCATTCCCAAAATACCAACATTCCCGGAAAATTAACAATAGTTAAAGGGTGTTGTTACTCTATTTACTTCTAACATGCTGCTCACTTTCAAACATCCAGAAGACTAGATGTTTCAAGTAAGGATTCATTTAAAATTTGCCCACTACATACATAGTGGCACTGAAAGAATATTCTGACTTTGAAACCTTCCTCTTCTCATCTCTATCAACCTAAAACTAGGGAAATTTTTAATTCGATATAAAGTTCAACCTTAAAAAAGCACGAGGAAATTAAGTGAAAGTCTATATACTAAATGAGGAGATCCCCCGTCCCTCTTCTCCCTCTCAGCACTAAACCACTTGTAGTCAGACTCCAAGCTCCCCCAGCAAGAAACTGGAGGACTTCCATCTGGGAAAATTGACAGGCCCAAAAGAATACCTATAAATACATACAGCTGATGGTACTCAAATGGGGATGGGGGAGGGGAGCTTGAAGGAGACCGACAATCCAGGGAATATAAGAAAACTTAAAAATCTAAAATGTATTTCTCAGAAAGGTAAGATTTTGCATCTCTAAACCAAGAAAAAATACAAAGTTCAATGAAAGATTTGAAAGACAAATTTAAGGAAATCTCCCAAAGTGTAAAATATAAAGACAGAGAAACAGAAAAGATAATGGATTAAAAAAAAGAGAATCAATTCAGGCTTTCCAGAAAAAGACAAGAGGAAAGTATCAAAGAAAAAGTACAAAAAAATCCCAGGTTTTAAGATCATAAGTTTTCAATTTTAAAGGAATTATCAAGTCCCTAGCATAATGAATTTAAAAATCGACACTATGGCACAAATAATTCTAAACTGTAGAACATTAGGAATAAAGAGAAAATTCTATAAGTATCTAGAGAGAAGAAAAAAGGTATCATACAAAGGAATGAAATCAGAATGGCATCAGGTTGTACAACAATGTAAATGTACTTAATGCCACAGAAGTATACACTTAAAAATGGTTAAAATGGTAAGCTTTATGTTATGTATATTTAACCAAAAAAAGTGTTTTTTAAAAAAAGAATGATGGAGGGTACATGGGTGGCTCAGTCGGTTAAGTGTCCGACTCTTTGATTTCAGCTCTGGTCCTTTTTTTTTTTTTTAAGATTTTATTTATTTATTTGACACAAAGAGAGAGATATCAAGTAGGCAGAGAGGCATGTGGGGGGGGTGGGAAGCTGGCTCCCCGCTGAGCAGAGAGCCCCATACGGGACTCGTTCAGTCCAAAGGACCCCAAGATCATGACCTGAGCCCAAGGCAGAGGCTTAACCCTGTGCCACCCAGGCACCTCCCCTTTTTTTTTAAGGTTTTTATTTATTCATTGGACAGAGAGATAGAGAGACAACACAAGTAGAGCAGCAGGCAGAGGAAGAGGGAGAAGCAGGCTCTCCGCTGAGCAGGGAGTCCGATGCGGGGCTGGATCCCAGGACCCTAGGATCATGACCTGAGCTGAAGGCAGCCACTTAACCCACTGAGCCACCCAGGCACCCCACAGCTCTGGTCTTGATCTCAGAATCGTGAGTTCCAGCCCCACATACTGGGCATGGAGCCTACTTAAAAAAAAAAAGAAAGAAAAGAATAATGGGGCACCTCAGTGGTCAGATCCCAATTCCTTCATAAGAATTAGTGCATATAGGGGGTGCCTGGGGTGGCTCAGTGGGTTAAGCCTCTGCCTTCGGCTCCAGTCATGATCTCAGGGTCCAGGGATTGAGCTCTGCATCGGGCTCTCTGCTCAGTGGGGAGCCTGCTTCCCCCTCTCCCTCTGCCTGCGTCTCTGTCCACTTGTGATCTCTTTCTCTCTGTCAAATATATAAATAAAATCTTAAAAAAAAAAAAAGAATTAGTGCATATAGGTGCACCTGGGTGGCTCAGTCAGTTAAGTGTCTGCCTTCAGCTCAGGTCACGATCCTAGAGTCCTGGGATCAAGTCCCATATCTGGGCTCCCTGCTCAGTGGGGAGTCTGCTCCCTCTCCCTCTGTGTGCTCACTCTCTCTCTCTCTCAAATAAATGAATAAATAAATCTTTAAAAAAAAGAAATAGTGCATATAAAAACAATACATTCTCTGTAGACTTCTGAAGTAAACGTATACATTGCAAATGCCCAGTTTGTTTTACTATAAATTATATATTTTTATTTATTTCTTAAAAAACTACCATTGGTTTTTGTAAAAATAAAATAAAAAGAATATTAGACTTTTCATTGGAAACACGGGAAGAAAATAGCAATACCTTTAAAATAATGAGGAAATTATTTCCAATAAAAAATTCTATTAGAGTATTATTTAATATCAAGGATAGAATAAAAACATTTTCATATATACAAGATTTCAAAAAATGTAATTCCTATAAATGTTAACTCTCAGAGAGGTTCTAGAGAACCAAGAAAGAAAAGGACATGTAGGGCGCCTGGGTGGCTCTGTGGGTTAAAGCCTCTGCCTTCAGCTCAGGTCATGATCGCAGAGTCCTAGGATCGAGCCCCCTGCATCATGCTCTCTGCTCAGCAGGGAGCCTGCTTCCCCCCTCTCTCTCTGCCTGCCTCTCTGCCTACTTGTGATCTCTCTCTCTCTGTCGAATAAATAAATAAAATCTTAAAAAAAAAAAAGAAAATGATATGTAATTCAGGAAACAGAATTCACAACATGACAGTGAAAGGAAATCCCAGGGTGAGATCTGTAGAGCAGATCTACCTACCAACCAACCCATGCTAGAGCAGAATATAGAAGAATATACAGAATATACAAAGTAGATCCCTAAGGGTTAAAAAAAATTTATAAATTATCTATTAGACTTGAATGAATGGGGCAGAGCTTTATGGTCCTGGCTAAGAATCTGGGAATGATTTAGTAAGCTGAACTTTGAAAACTGAGCACATAATAAAAGCAAGGCAATGAATTATGCCTAAGGAAAATTAAAAGTTGTACAATAATTATAATCATTATACATTATATAGCCCAGGTTCAATATTTGTGTAAAATAAAAAATAATGATTTAGCCCCCCAAAGTTACATAACCATATTGAGAATATAAGGGAAAAGACATACATGCATTTAAAAGAACCAAAGGCTCATCTTCTATGGCATTGTATATAGGTTTAATATTTTTTAAAAGCAAGTGTTATGACTATGCTATTAGAAATATTTAAGATCCGGGCACCTGGGTGGCTCAGTCCATTAAGCATCTGCCTTCAGCTCAAGTCACAATCTCAGGGTCCTGGGATCCAGCCCTGCATCAGACTCCCTGCTCAGTGGGGAGTCTGCTTCTTCTACCTCTCCCTCTGCCTCAACTTGTGTGCAATCTCTTTCTCTCAAATAAATAAATAAAATCTTTAAAAAAAGAAATATTTAAGATATATGACTACGGTTTCCTCTAGAGGTAAGATAACTGCTATTTTTCCTTCTAAGCATATAATACTATTCGAATTTGTGAAACTACGGACATGCGTTACCTTGATAAAAATAAGAAAAGTTCCTTGTAGGAAGGAGGAGGAAAGTTGGGCTTTGGCTTTATCTCAATTTTTTTATTTCTAAAAGAACGGCTAAGAGCAGTTAATTCTGGATGATGGGATTATGGGTGTTCTATTATAATTGCAGTTTTAAAACTTACCAACACTACCTTCCACAAGTCCCAAAAGTTTCCTATATAAATGGCTTTCAGACCATTTACAGTTCTGTCTGCCTTCCTTGGACTGCTCTCAACTTTTGTCAGCAAAATGTGTTTCCAACCTAGTACAAAAACATATTGGGGGGCGCCTGGGTGGCTCAGTGGGTTAAAGCCTCTGCCTTCGGCTCAGGTCATGATCTCAGGGTCCTGGGATCGAGCCCCACATCGTGCTCTTTGCTCAGCAAGGAGCCTGCTTCCCTTCTCTCTCTCTGCCTGCCTCTCTGCCTACTTGTGATCCTTCTCTCTCTGTCAAATAAATAAAATAAAATAAAATCTTTAAAAAAAAAAGTTTAAATATATATATATATATATATATATATGAATCAATACTTTTGTGACCTGGATAAACTTCTAAAAATATAGCCAAAGGTGTTTTTAGCAGCACATTACATAGCCAGTTCATGCTACATTTGTGATTAACCAAAATTTCCAGATAATTTTCCACACTAACTACTACACCCAGCTCTTCCTTGTCCTATTCTTGTACACTTGAGATTCTGAATTTAAACACAGGGATTATCTCTATTAAATTTAATTTCAGGGGACGCCTGGGTGGCTCAGTTGGTTAAGCAGCTGCCTTCGGCTGGGGTCATAATCCCAGGGTCCTGGGATCGAGTCCCACATCGGGCTCCTTCCTCGCCAGGGAGCCTGCTTCTCCCTCTGCCTCTGCCTGCTTGTGCTCTCTCTCTCTCTCTCTGACAAATAAATAAATAAAATCTTAAAAAAAAAAAAAAAAGAATCTGAAAAAATTTAATTTCAGTTTGGATCTACAATTTCATTCTATGGCTATAATTTTTAAGGCTTTATTCATCATCTGTCATATTAACTACTCCTACAGCTTTGCAATACTTACATAATTAACATGGGTTTTTTTTTTATTTTTACTCTACCCAAGGTCCAAAGATAATCCACCAGAGATTTTCCTGGTGAAGCCAACAATCTAAATGGGTCCAATTATTCAATATTCTACACATTCACTTAATTTATCAACCAAACCATATTTTCCTATGTATCAATCATAAATGCATCATGAAAAACTGTGAAACTGTGGGATTATGACTATAACTAGAACAATTCCCTGACCTACTACCTCATACTTCTAAATAGAAGTAACAGAATTCAAGAATAGAAATAGAAGTAATTTTTGATAAATACACCATATCATCTGTTTAATCATTTATAATTTTTCCAGGATTTAACATCCATTTTACAGTTTTCCAACTACTTTCCTCTTTTTGGATATCAGAACATTTGTCTCTCTTTGGTTTTTATGATTTCTCAAAGATTAACAACAGTGGCTCTGAGATCATCAGTTAATTCAGCACTGTGAAATTCAACTGAACCGTAAGATTTAAATTCGTTTTAAAATATTCACTCTTAACATCCTGGGCTACAGTTTCTGGTTTATAATTTTTTAAAAGATTTTATTTATTTATTTGAGAGAGAGAGAGCACGAGTGGGGGGGCGGGGTGGCAAAGGGAGAAGGAGAAGCAGGCTTCCCTCTGAGCAGGGAGCCCAATGCAGGGCTCTGCCCCAGGACTCTGGGATCATGACCTGAGCCAAAAGCAGACACTTAACCGACTGAGCCACTCAGGCACCGCTCTGGTTTAAAATTTGCTTCCTATTTCCTAGTTTGAAATTATCTATTACCCTGGGGTGCCTGGGTGGCTCAGTCCGTTAAGCATCTGCCTTCAGCTCAGGTCGTGATCTCAGGGTCCTGGGATCCAGCCCTGCATCAGACTCCCTGCATCAGACTCCCTGCTCAGTGGGGAGTCTGCTTCTCCTTCTCCCTCTCCCTCTGCCCCCCACTTGCGTGCAATCTCTTTCTCTCAAATAAAACAAAATCTTTAAAAAAATAGAAATATTTAAGATATATGACTATGGTTTCCTCTAGAGGCGGGATAACTGCTATTTTTCCTTCTAAGCATATAATACTATTCGAATTTGTTAAACTACGGACATTTTTGAAGCTCCCTGATCAAAGGGAAGATTGCTTCTCCCTCTCCCACTCCCCCTGCTTGTGTTCCTGCTCTCACTCTCTCTCTGTCAAATAAATAAATAAAATCGTAAAAAAAAAAACTATCATCCTTGTTGCTAATAATAATCTATATAGAATTTATTTTTTAAAGAACTTTACAATTTCTCAAAATCCTATAAATAGGTTAGATAGAAATTAATATACTATTATCCCATTTTATGCATAAGGAAGCTGAAGCACAGAGAAATTAAAATTATTTGCCCAAGGTCACAGAGCTAAAGTGAACCAAAATCTTCTATCCCAGTCCAGGGATCTTTTCATTAAGGCTATGTAGATTTATAATACAAAACTACTTAAGACTGCACATAAAACTTCTTGCTTAAGGGGTGTCTGGGTGGCTCAGTTTATTAAGCAGCTGCCTTTGGCTCAGGTCATGATCCCAGGATCCTGGAATAGAGCCCCAGGTCAAGCTCCCTGCTCAGCTGGGAGCCTGCTTCACCCTCTCTCTCTGCCCCTTCCCCTGCTTGTGTGTGCTCACTCTCTCTCTCAAATAAATAAAGTGTTTTATAAAAATTCTCTTGCTTAGGGTGCCTGGGTAGCTCAGTTGTTTGGGTGACTGCCTTCGGCTCAGGTCATGATCCCAGAGTTCCGGGATCGAGTCCCACATCGGGCTCCCAGCTCCATGGGGAGTCTGCTTCTCCCTCCGGCCTTCTCCCCTCTCATATTCTCTCTCACTCTATCTCTCTCTCTCAAATAAATAAATAAATAACCTGTAAAAAAAGTTATCTTGCTTAAAAACTGATGTTTTGATTAGTGGCTGAGAGGGGTTAAAGAAAGGATGTACAAAGGAAGTGGGTGTAGCTATAAAAGGGCAACATAATGGATACTGTGGTGATGAAAATATTTTGTACTTTCACTGTATCAATGTCAATATCCTGGTTGTGATACTGTACTATAGTTTTGCCAGGTGTTACCATTCAGGAAACCAGGTAAAGAGTATATCAGATCTCTCCTAACTCTACATTAATCTAGAATTATCTCAAAATAAAAATAATTATCTCAAAAAATATCTCAAAATTATCTCAATTAATTATCTCAATTATCTTTTTTTGAGAATTATCTCAAAAAAATAATAACGGATATTTCTTTTTTAAACCAATTTCATTTTTTAAAGATTTTATTTATTTATTTATTTAGAGAGTGCATGTGTATATGATGGGGCAGGGGGGCGGGGCAGATGGGGGAGAGAGAGAGAATCTCAAGCAGACTCCCTGCTGAGCAGGGAGCCCTACACCGGGCTCAATCTGAAGACCCCAAGACCATGACCCAAGCCGAAACCAAGAGTCAGATGCACAACCAACTGAGCCACCCAGATGCCCCTAAAGCAATTTCATTTTAAAGAGCCTTACTTGGGGCCTCTGGGTGGCTCAGTGGGTTAAAGCCTCTGCCTTCGGCTCAGGTCATGATCTCGGGGTCCTGGGATCGAGCCCCGCATCAGGCTTTCTGCTCAGCGGAGAGCCTGCTTCCCCCTCTCTCTATGCCTGCCTCTCTGCCTACTTGTGATCTCTCTCTCTGTCAAATAAATAAATAAAATCTTAAAAAAAAAAAAGAGCCTTAATTAAAGTAAATAGTTTAGGTAAATTAAAACAAAATGAAATAGAATCATGCATACAGCTCTGAAAGCCAGCACAGTGGACTTCAAAAGTAGGATAAGTCCTATCAACCGAAGCTCAAAAAAGCCATAAAGAAAAAAATTTCCACCTATGGAAATTAAAAAGGAGACCCCAGAACTCTTATTTCCTAAAGCAGCAAAATCAAACAAGACAGTATGAAAATCAAATTATTAAGTCACCTCAAAAAGAATCATTAAAGATAGAACCACCAAAGCTTTCCTCGACCCACCACTTTACTGCAATCCTCAACTTAGACAAAGACTGAGTGTCAATGTGTGTCACCTTCAACCTGATATTCACAGCCACGTTTCAAAAGAGTCCCAAAATGCTTCTATTTTTTTTGCTACTCACAAACTGCCTGAAGCTTCAACCATTTCCTGCTTCTCCCAGCTGCAGGACTTGCAATTAGGAAAAAATTCACTCAGCGCGTAGAGCAGGTCTGGTTAGAAGGATGAGCTCATCCCTTCAGATGCGCACCTGATCCTCAGGAAGCTGCTCCTCCTCCAGCAAACAGGTCTTTGTATGTTTAAAGTGACACCCACAAAAAAATGAATAAATAAATAAAGTGACACCCACAACCTGTGCAACCACTTGGCCAGAACTAGAACAAGTCCTTCCCCATACATGCCTGGTGCCATGGAATCATTTCCTGCTCTAGCTACTTCACACAACCACAAAGTTCAGGCAGCAGTTATGGCCTCACTAGAGAAGGATTACATTTTCAGCTGCACTGGAGGTCAGGGTCAGGTCCTTTATGGCTACTCAGTGAACACTGAGCTGTTTGTTTCAAGAGGTCCTTACCCAGAGTCAAACCTCACCAGAATCACCCGTTTTTCCAGAATTTACAACTCATTTTCCTGTACCAGGAATTGTAATGCTTGTACATGTTTGTTCTGTCCAAAGTCTCAATTAACCAAGGCAGCTCAATGTACTATATGCAGTTAGAAATAAATCCTAAAAACTCAAGTTCGCTACTCAGTTTCACTACTTCTAAGAAAACATCTACTCTGCCATAGCTGTCTATTTATTGGTAAAGGACGTAACAATCCTAATCCAAAAGATATGTAGACATCATTTCAAAATAATATATTGGTACTAAATATCTTCAATCAGAAGTACCTGGGTACCAAGTAGTCATTCAACAAATATTTCTGTGTACCTTTATGTACAACCATCTCTGATAAGGAGCTGAACTGGGCTTTCAACTTAAAAAAATGTAAGAAATATCCCTTCCCACCTTAGCCTTCCATAGGACCTCAGCAGTATTTTTATTTCTGCCACGATAAGCTTCTAATACACTAACAGGCTACGGAGTATAAACTAGTCAGAGAAGTATTAAATTCATGAGTGGATACCTTTGAGAGATGACAGGGGACTTGCAATCAAGAAGGGGAAACTTTTGTTCTATAAAAGCCCAGGTGAAATGATGAAAAAAAACAAGCTACAGACTAGAAGAAAATATTTGCAAACCACATATTCAACAAAGAACTAGTACCTAGGCTATATAAAGATTTCTCAAAACTCAACAGTAAAATATCAAACAAGCCAATTAGAAAATGGGCACAAGATATAAAGAGATTTTTCAACAAAGAGGATATACAAATGGCAAATAAGCAATCAAAAAGATGTTCAACATTATTAGCCATCAGGGAAATGCAAATCAAAACCACAATGCAGTATCACAGCACATGTATCAGAATGACTAAAATAAAAAGTAGTGACACCACCAAATGCTGGGGAAGGTGCAAAGAAACTGGTTCACTGATGCACTGCTGATGGGAATGTAAAATTTACTTTAGGGGTGCCTGGGTGGCTCAGTCAGTTAAGCGTCTGCCTTCGGCTCGGGTCATGGTCCCAGAGCCCTGAGATTGAGCCCTGCTTCTCCCTCTCCCACTCCCCCTGCTTGTATTCCCTCTCTCGCTCTCTCTCTCTGGCAAATAAATAAATAAAATATTTTTTAAAAAATAAAAATTTTTTAAAAGTGCTTAAATACTGAAACACGGACTTCAGAAAAGTTCATTCATTGCACACCAAAAACAGGGCTATTAGCTTTTCTCTCAAAAGCCACTTATCTATAAAGAACATTTATATAGCCAAACCGAAAGAAATACGAAAAACTCTGAAAGAGCAACAGAAGATTAAAAACATTTTTGTATATACTACAATTGTATAAATATTTATGTGTGTATCTGATATAAATGAGAATGAGAGAGACAGTTCACAAATTTACTATATGGCACTGTCCCCAAAACAAAAAATTTGGATAGCTATTTCTACAAATGTACTCCCTGGGAAAAAAAAGACTGAAAAGTGAACCTCAACGTGAATTCTACTTTCCCACTAATTCTCATTAAACATAAAAAATGTGTCCATATTTTTCATATTAATAAACCAACTTAAAATCTTAGTGAAGATATGATAAGGCTGGTGACTGGCTCAACATTAACCTGGACATTAAAATCCATTTTAAATATTTCTTCTGGGAAGCAATACTGCTTTTCTAGCGGCTAAATATTCCTTTTAGCACTTCCTATTATTTTCCCAACTCCATACCCATACCATTCCAACTCATCCCAATGCTCAGCAATTCTTTTATGTCTGGAAAATCCCTCAACACTCACAGCTCCCAGAGTGTTATCCTTATTAGCCTCTTTCTTCCCTTTTAGTTGATGCCTTTCACTTGTAAGCACACCCAAACCTAAACAGAAAAAGCCCAGAAGTGGGCTTTCCCATTGTTTTAATTCATAGTTTTATTCACCAGACTTGGTTTAAAGAATTCTAACCCTCTCAGAATTTTCCTAGTGTAGAGATAACTTCAAAGCATTGCAATATCCCATTCTAGTGTTTTACCTACCGACAGTCATGAGGTTTCCCATAAAAACAAACAGCAAACTAAAAAAAAAAAAAAACACTGCAAACTATATGATAAAGGATTAATAGTTTTCTGATAAAGAGCTTTAAAACATGTCAAAATAAGAAAAAAATGTGTATGCCGAAATGAAAACTGCCAAAGACACCAGGTGGAATATATGACTATCTTGAAAATCCAAAAGAATCAAATGAAAAATCATTATATTTAATAAAAGCATTTAGTAAGGAAATCCAATTCAAGGTCAACATAGAAGAATCAATAGCTTTACTATTTGTCAGCAATAATCAATTTTTTAAATGTCATAAAAGATCCCAACAACTTTCAATAACTATAAAATACCTAAAAATTAGGCATGTACAAGATCAATATGAAGAGAACTATAAACTTTTCTGAAGGATTTTTTTTAAGTTGAATAAAGAGAATATCCTGTTTCTAAATGGGAAGTCTCAACGTTGTAAAGATAGAAATTCTCCCATAAAGTAAATATCTGTTTCAACTGAAATCCCAATTACAATCCCAACAGAATTTTTTTTGTAATGAAACCTGAGAGGCTAATTCTGAAAGAAAAAGTCTCTTCTTACATATATTCTAAGAGTGAGAGGGGAACTGACCTTCAAACATACTGTAAATCAGCAATAATTAAAAATGGGTGGTACCAGGGCACCTGGGTGGCTCAGGTTAAAGCCTCTGCCTTCGGCTCAGGTCATGATCTCAGGGTCCTGGGATTGAGCCCCACCGGGCTCTCTGCTCAGCAGGGAGCCTGCTTCCCCGTCTCTCTCTGCCTGCCTCTCTGCCTACTTGTGATCTCTCTCTCTGTCAAATAAATAAGTAAAATCTTAAAAAAAAAAAAAAAAATTGGATGGTACTAGTATACCCGGCTGGCTCAGTCACTGGAGCATGCAACTCTTGATCTCAGGGTTGTGGGTGGGTTATTGGGTGTAGAGATTACTTTAAAAAAAGTTTTTAAAAAGATGGGACTGTATGAATATAAAAATTTTAGTACATCAATAGATACTGTACATAATGCAACACACTGGAGAAAATACATGCTCTACGTATATAAAATACAGATTTTCATCCACATACATATAGAGTTCTTATTAATCAACAGGTAAAAGAAAAAGCTTCAAAAAGGCAAAGAATAGAAAAAGAAATTTCACAGAAGGAAATATCATAGCCAATAAAGAAATTTAAAGATGCTCTAACTCACAAGTAGTCTGAAAACTGCAAATTAAAACAAAAATTTTTTGACTACCATATTGGTAAAAATGTACAAGACTGATAATACCAAGTGTTGGCAAGTAGGAAAGGATATAGGTGCTTTCATAAACTGCTGGTGCAATGCATAATAGTATACAGACTATTTGAAGGGCAGATTGGCAATACCTTTGAAACTATACATACGTTTCAAACAACAATTCTAGGCACCACTCTAGAGATATTCTAGAACATTTACACAAGACACAGAATAAGAGATGTTCATTTTAGTTGGTAAATGCAAAAATCTTAGATAACTTAAATGTCCATCAATAAAAGAATGGTTAAAAAAATTACAGGAATTCAAAATGAAACATAATCAGCAGTTAAAAAGTGTATATTGACAGAATGAGATCTCACAGGTACAGAGCTAAGTTAAAAAAAAAAGAGTTGCAGAAAAAATATATTATTGTTCATAAAAAGCTATAAATAGATACATAAATTATAAATGGCATAGAAAAATCACTGGAAGAAAACGCACCAAACAGAATATTCTAGAAGGGGATTCTTTGCTTCTTAGCCTCTACATAAATTTCTTTAATGTTTTATTTTTTCTCTTTAAGTATACAATTTAAATATTTATAAAAATTGGGGCACCTGCTGGCTCAGTTGGTAAGAGCATACAACTCTCGGGGTTGTAGGTTCGAGCCTCATGTTGGGTGTAGAGATTAATAAAAAAAATTTTTTTTAAAATTTTTAAGTGTTAGGGGCACCTGTCTGGCTCAGTCAATAGAGCACACACCTTTGATCTTGGGGTCGTAAGTTCAAGTCCAATGTTGGGTGTAGAGCTTACTTAAAAATAAAATATTTTAAGAAATGTTTTTAAGTGTTTTTAAGAAGACATAAACCATGAAGTCAAAATATGGAAAAATGTTCAACTTCACAGGCAATCAAAGAAATGGAAATTTAAAATGAGGTTATCACTTTTCACCTATCATGTAAACTGTTTTTACTTTGTTCAAGGTCTATTTATTATTGCTGATGTAAGTGCGGGGAAATTAATACTTTTTCCCACTCCCATCCCTGGATGAGTGTAAATGAATAGAATCTTTCCAGAGGGTATGTGCATCAAAGTAGAAGAAAAGGTCTTCAGGCTCTCCTGTGGAGGTTGAGAGTTAAAGAATACTTTTAGACCATTATCCACTTTACACATCCTCAACTACTCTTTCAGTTTTCAACCTTTCTGGGATAGAAGTTCCATGCTCTGCCCTCAGGGCTCTTCCTCTCATCTCTCTTACTCTAAACCTTTCTTAGAAAATGTGTCAATGCCTCAAAAATAAGTCACATGAAAAACATGGGCACCCAGCCCACTTAGTTAAAAGATGTTAGAAAACACAGAATTTCCCTTCCTTCACACCCACATTCTATTCCAGCCTATAGATGAAGGACTGCTGCAGAAAGTCAGCTCAATGAAAAAACGTCACCTAACTCACCTTCAAATCTGTATGTGTGTCTTAAGAATATTATGTATTACAGAGGCACCTAGGTGGCTCAATCAGTTGAACATCTTGGTTTTGGCTCAGGGCATGATCTCAGGGTCCTGGGATCAAGCCCCAGGTTGGGCTCCACATTCAGCAGGGAGTCAGCTTGGGGATTCTCTCCCTCTGCCCCTCCCCCACCCACTCGTGCACCCATTTACACGCACTCTCTCTCTAAAATCGATCAATCTTTAAGAAAAAAGAATAGTATGTATTACAACATAGTTGTATCCCTCCACTTTTTTTTAAGGCACATCAACATTTGTTAAAACGGGCCAGTAATGCAGCTAGACACAAAAAAGTGAAACAGTAATACAACAAACCAAATGTAAGAAGCTTCTGAATAAACAACCTGAATGCATTTATTCTAAGTATAAGGGAAACAAGTAATCAGTCTGTACTCTCATCTATCAGTAGCCTCCTGACAACACTGGTTTCCTGAAGGTAGCTGAGAGCATCTATACCTCTATTTATAGCAATTATTAAATATAATTTGGCAATGTGATACAGTAGAAGAAACACTTAATTGGAAATCAGGACACCTGGGACATTGCAGCTGTGTGACTTTGGCAAGTCACTGAAAAGTTTCTCTAGGCTTTAGTTTCCTTAATAGAAAAGGAAATGGATTGGACTCATCCACCTCTAATCATTAAAGTCTAGATCTAAGTATCAACAGTGATGGTATCTATCATTCTCACTTAGATTTCTAAAGAAACCATGTACTAAGATATAAAATTTGAATTTCAACCAGAAAATCAAATTTTGGACTTTAGAATACAGTTTTAAAAGTCTGAATGCAAATATATAAATACATGTGATATATATATACATTTTTCTCAGTACAAAAAAAGCAATATAAGAAAGTGTTTGACTAAATCTCTTAGTCTGTTATAATAAAATTTGCCCTACAGTGCATTTGAATATAGATAACCGTTTCCATTATTAAAATGATCACTTTCTAGAAGACTGCAAATGTTAACAATTGCTTGTTACAACTGTTTTCCCAAGCATAGCTCCCTATACAATTATATACAACACAAACATGGCAATTTACTTAATTCTCTGTACAACAATACAAAACTCATATTTAGCATCATGTTAATACTTAAATTAGTTCCCATATGTAGTATAAATATGTGAGGGAGAAATATCTATGAACAAAGATAAAGTCAATCTCTGGCCTCCCAATCCCAAGGTACCCTCCCTGCAAAAGGAATCTTGCTTAGGTTTTTCCAATCCGTAATCTGCCATTTACTAGCTCTGTGATCTTTAGCAACTTCCTTAATTTTTTAAGCTTCCATTTTCTTGTCTTTAAAATTGTAGTACCAGCTTAAGAGTAGAATGTTATAAAGATAAAATGAGATAATGTGCCTGGCACACTAATAATCACTCAACAAATATTAGTTATTATGCTTATTATTGACCTAAGAACATACAGTGGTGTTTATTTTAAGAGTACAAAAGAAGACTTTTGTAGCAGATACTCAAAACTTGTTCTGTCTCCTAAAAAACAAACAAACGAACAAACAAAAACCTTCATCCATTTCTTAAAAGGCAAATAACCTGAACACGCACACTTTGGGAACACTAAGTTTTATATTCAACCTGTGAATTTTCTCAAGGTTTCATTATAATTTTTATCTCTTCTGAGAAACATATGTTCTACTTCTGCAGCACAGTTTAGAATTTGCTTAATGTTTTGTAATTTTCTAAATTATTTCTTCCTTTTTAGGCTTGTCAACTAGGTAAACTCTTGAGGGCAAGAACCTTGTTTCACAAGCTTGGTTTCACATATTGTGCTTATTACATTGTAATTATTTGTTTCTCTGTCACTCTCCCTTCCTAGGTTCTGAGCATTGCAAGACAGAGAGAAAAGCTTAGTTGTATTTGTATCCTGAGGCTTAATAATCACACGAAATAGGTCTCAATAAATGTTTGCTGAATGGGTAAATGAATGAATGAATCTCCTCCCCACCAATGCCTAACACAGTACCCTACACATAATAGGAACTCAGTAAAGCTCCTTAATGGATTCATGCAGAAATCTTTTGGACCCAACCACATAAAGCCGTATCTTGCCTCAGAAAAGCACTTCTACTTTAAAGTTTAACTTCTAATATTACAAATTAAAAGTTTTAGTCTAACACATATCAAATAAATAGGTTCAATGACCACATCAAGGCTAGTGCCAGAAGGATTTAAAAGCCATTATTCTAACTAATGAATTTGTGAACCTCGACATGGAAAATCCAGTTACATAATCAAGAGAGGTTATACCCTGCAAATTTATACCTACAAAAGATAGAGAAAAATTATCAGAAAGTTTGTATCTGCAGACTGAAATGGGTAGGTTATTTTTATGCCTGAATTGAAGCCATTGTTTGCACTAGAAATAAGAGTTGAGGAGCAAAGTGGTCCAAACTCGTCTCCACAAAATAATCCTGAGACTCAGAAACTAAATATTTTGCCCTCTCCTTGATTTTAACTCCTGGGAGATTCCTTTTATTCTCAGATTAGCAGATACTCAAAACTTGTTCTGTCTCCTAAAAAACAAACAAACAAAAACCTTCATCCATTTCTTAAAAGGCAAATAACCTGAACATGCACACTTTGGGAACACTAAGTTTTATATTCAACTTAACTAAATCTATCCCTACTGTTCAGATTGCTGCTGCTGCAATCGAAACACTTTTCTTGGTTTTTAAATTATATTCGTGGAAGGCTTAAGTGTCGTACTGCACATTCTTCTACTGTATCAGCTAAACTGGTTTTACATTGCATATATAATCTCATAAGTACACCGTAAAGGAATTCTATACTTGAATGAATCTGGTAAGAAACGTGATCTCAGCACACACACCCCTTTTTCCAACTCAATACGCTCCAGAGGAAGCACATCTTAGTTTTTTTCTCAAGAATTTCTCTCCCGCCCCCACCCCACACTTTACAGCAGCAATCATTCATTATCCCACTCACAATCTCTCCGCAGAAAGAACCTCACCAACTAATACTAGTTCACCAGGACCCTACTTCCACATCTCATAGTCCGTGGGGAATTTCTCTGGAAGGGGCGGGTTGTGACGGAGGTCCCGGACGCCACCATTCCCGCCACGCCATTTAGGACCCAGGTCCTGGCGCGCAGTCCTAGACCAGCGTCCGGCCGACTCCCAGGAGCTGCGAAGGGTCCGACACCGGCCCCCATCCCCCCATTGCAAAGCAAACCGGGCCCAACCTCCGTGCTCCCGTTCAACATACCCTCCTCTTCGCGATACCCCATTTCTTCCCACTTATTCCTCGATGTAGTCCGGTCCCTTTATCCAGTTCTGAGTCCGCGTAAACCTCTTCCTGCCAATACACACACCCTCCACGCTCCGGCCCCTGCCCCTTGAACCCTACTACACCCGGGTCCCTCCCACTGGACCTCCCGGCAGCTCTAGCCCTCCCTGAGTGCCCTAGTACAGACCGGCGTCAGGTCCCTGTACACACTGGACCTAGGTTCTCCCTCACACGTCACACTTGAGCCCATTCCTCCCTACCTACCCCCCAACCAGCGCTACCCCCTGCACCCCGTTACCTCCGACCCCGCCCCCCTGAGGGTGTCGCACTCACAGCTCCTGCCGCCGCATCCTTAACCGCCGCGGCTGCTATAGCTACAGGGAGCCAAGGCAACCAGCTCTCGCGACACTTTCCTCAGCTAACGGCGAGAACAGCCGAGAAGAGCTTCTCGCAAGAAAGTAAACGAGTCAGGCTCGAGAAGGCTAAGTATATCTCGCGATAATAGTGTGTAAAATGGCGGCCGCCAGGGGTTTTAGGGGTGGCCTGGAAAAGTCTGGTGGTGGTTGAGGGCAAGGAAGGATCTCGAGGGAGACGGTCGGGAAACTATTGCAGGGAGGGCGGGCTGAGCTGGGGGAAGTTAGTACGGCGAACCCTACACTGGAATCACTTCAGGGATGTGGCATTCTCCAGGTGCCTCGAAGTTAGAGCAGTGTCGCCTTCAGTTAAAGTTCCGTTTTCTTGGCATTTTCCTTATGCATACGGAGTGGTTAGGGATGGAGCGAGCAAGGCAGAAATTGACCTTTCCATCTCCTCATAACCTTCTTTCAAGTAGTTTTCATCCGTTCTTCTCACACTGGTTTGCAAATGGTATTTGGTTTCACAGAAATATTTGTTTATACGCGAGTTCCCCACCCCTATCAGTTCGCCAGACCAAAATAGGAAATAAAAGGCTTTCTTTTTCTTTTTCTTTTTTTTATAAATCGAACATAGGCACAGATGTTTGGCGTTGGATGCGGGAAGGGGACCGCTTTGGTCTATGATTTGAACTTTGCACTTGTTGCTTGCCGTTCCGTGGAAACATCCTTAACTCCTGATTCAACATTAAGTTGTAGGTCTTTCTCTCTGCTCTCACACAACTGTAAATGCAGACTGAATAGCATCTGGAACAGAAGATGGATTTAAAGAACGTTGGTGAACTTGGTCTGAAGGTAGTGAATTATCTCAGTTGATTGTTTTACAGATAGAACTCCTTGTTCTACTATTTCCCCATTCTCACTTCTGCACTTGACTTAAAACAAGAAAAAACGTTGGTGAGCAAGGAAGAGTAAAACAGAAAAAATAGAAAGAATAAGTGGGAAGTTCACATTCTTCCCTCAAATAGTTCTCATAGTCTAGATCAATACTGTCTGGTAGAAATATATTGTGAGTTACATTATGCGACTTAAAATTCCTAGTGGCCACGTTTTCAAAAAGTAAGAAATATGAAATTAATTTTAGTAATTTATTTAACCCAACATATTCAAAATACTTCAATATGTAAACAATATTTTAAAATTTTTTAAATATTTTGAAATCATTGAGGTATTGTACTTTTTTCATATTAAGTCTTCAAAATCTAGGGTTTATATTTACAGAGCATCTCAATTTGAACTAGGCACATTTCAAGAGCTCAATAACTACATGTGACTAGTGATTAGTACTGGAAAGGAAAGCTCTAGACTGCGGACCAGAGAATACCCTACCTGGGTAACTGGGGTATGGTATTATGGGCATTCTATTTTTTATAGAAGAAATTCTTTTTTTTTTTTTTTTTTTTTTT
>CM052894.1:46806838-46828401 GCA_028534135.1 Potos flavus | reverse complement strand
TCTCAGGGTCCTGGGATCAAGCCCCACATCGGGCTCTCTGCTCAACAGGGAGCCTGCTTTCCCCTCTCTCTCTGACTGCCTCTCTGCCTACTTGTGATCTCTCTCTCTCTGTCAAATAAATAAATAAAATCTTAAAAATAAATAAAAATAAAAATAATCTCTTTAAAAAAAAAAAAGGATTGCTTCTGTACTCCTTATTCTTCTTCTCCCTTAATACTCCATTCCCCACTCCTAGTTTGCTTGTTTCCCCAGAGCTAATAATGAGAAAAGGAGTCTAATGGGTACTGGATAGAGAGTTTCATGGAGTGTTGTGACTCACACACTATAGACCCAAGGGTCTAAGACCACTTGAAATTACAATGTAGAGACAACCTCCCCTCCCCCACACACTCACAACCCCTAGCCCATCTCCAGTGGATAGCCCTGGCCTGGTGAGAGGAATTAACATTGCCTGGAAAATTCAGGTTACTTAGGATCAAATACAAAGCACTTCTCTAGTGTTTCTCTATTCTTTCACACAGGTCTCCTACCCACAGTCCAAAGAAGCCAAGTTCCAAGAGAATAGGTACTTAAACCTTACTTAAAACTTACCTACTAGAGTATAAAATAGAATCATACTACAAGGACAGTAATGGAATCCTGACCTTGAATGAAGAGAACCTCAAGAGTCCTTTAAACATGTAATATATTATTCCCTTTTTAAAATTTTTTCTTATTTATTCATTTGAGAGAGAGAGAGAGTGAGAGCACGAGGTTCAGACGGAGAGGTAGAAGCAGACTCCCCACTAGCGGGGAGCCCGATGTGGGGCTCAATCCCAGGACCCACCATGACCTGAGCCCAAGGCAGACACTTAACCAACTGAGCCACCCAGGCGCCCTATATTATTCCCATTTTATAGCAAGGCAACCAAGGCTCAGAAGTGCAGTGATTTTCCCATGACCAACACAACTAACAAGTAGTAGAATGAACTAAAATCTTGCCTCCCAGCAACTGTTTCCTTCATCATAGTACACTGTTTCTCTGGGCTAAAGTGACAAAAGCAAAGGCTTTCGATCAGGGCCTCCATGTTCCTTCCCTCCCTCCTCAGCCTCCTTCTGGAACATTTGAACCAAAGTCTCTATCCCAACTGAGGACACTGTGCCACACACTGGAATGCATCTGGTTCCTTCTTCACAACCCCTACCTGTTGAAGGACTTATATTGGGGGAGTTCAGGTTTGGCCCCATAGGCCAGCAGGTCGATGCCAAGCTCCACTTTTTGCTGAGGGTCAACCCCCATGGCTCGCTCCCAAGGGGAAATATAGGTCTTGAACACAGTGATATGTTTTCCTTCTCCACCTGTCTGGTCTCCTGGCAGCCACGGGAGAGAAAATTAAGTCAATAATAATGGTTAGTAGCCAGTGGAAGTTAGTCTTACACCCCTGCACTAAGGAACTTGTTGGGGCCAGAGGCCAAAAATATAACATCCTGTTAACTGCGCTAGTTTCATGGAATAATGATAGCCTGGGGTCAGATCTGTGACTGAAACTGAAAAGTCAGGAAGGCTGAAAGACAAGGCTTCTGGGTGAAATAGACACATCTCGGTATTCTCCTGGTCCCAGAGGGTCCATCTAGGCATCTCAGCAGGCCTCCCTTGCTCCCTAAACCCAGTGTAGGCCTCATTCCTGGGGATATCTCTGGGACCAGACATGTTTCCCTTGGGTAAGGATACTTGCCTGTTCCTGTCTCGCCAGTCCCTGCTGTTCCAGCAGCTCCTCCTCTGCCTGTCTGGCCCCCAGGACCACCCGTACCCCCAGATCCAGATCCAGATCCAGAGCCCTGATGGTGCAGCTGGTCAGAGCCATACTGTCTGGCAGAGCCACTTCCCCCTGCCTGGCCTCCACTGCTGCCCTTGCTGTAGGAGAATCCCTGCCCAGCTGTGCCCAGCTGTCCCCCAACTGTGGGAAGGAACTTCTGGAAGTGATCCTGAAAAGAAAGGACAAAGTGAGGGGAAGGTTAGGCAATGGGTATGGGGAATATACAAAGACATGGATGTGCATAGCAAGGAGGAGGTGATCAGAGAGCGTGGCTAACCAGAAGACACTGAATCCTCTGAGATTCCCCCTCCAACATGTGGACAGTGGATAGCCTGGCTGAGAGGAATTAAACTCTCCTTAAGGGATAGGACCCCCCTGTCTCGGTTCCCCCAATTATACCTTAAGGTGGGGGCAACTCATTCTTTACACTTTCCTTTCCCATCCTTATCAAGACAGAGGGGACCAAGATTTCTGCTCAGCTAAAGTTTAAAAGGATGGGCTTGGGACAGAGAACCCAGGCTTAATTTGAAGAGCCGGAGAGATCTCTGCCCTGTCCCCTTCTTTAATCTTCTCTAACAGGCAGAGCTCTCTTCTTTCTCTTTCTCTTCCTCTCCTTTTTCCTCTTGGTGCCTGTCGAACGGAGACCTCCTGACCGTGAAACTGTAGCAGGTAGGGGGAAGGGTGACCAAAAGGGCAACCCTGGATTCAGCGCCAAAGCCTAAAAATAACCCCACCAACTCCTTCAGGAGGCTCTCCTAGCCACCCCACCATGCACACCCCTCTGCTCCAACCAGTGTAACCAGACCCAGCCAGGGACGAGGGCTTCTGGCCTCCTAAAGTTAGATATGACCGGCTCAGCATTTTTGCTCTGCTCCTACATAAGGACCAATGACAGACACTCCTGCCTCTGGCCTCATGTAGGCATCTATTTCCACTGTCCCCTGGCTGCCCAGTAAAGGTGGAGGGGGAAGAAAGGTAATGGAGAAGATCCCCTCCTTCTTAGCTATAACATCTTGTGCCTGGCACCTTTCCGATCCCTACTTCTCTTGGGAAAAGGATCCTCACTAGGGGACATAGGATCTTAGAGGACAGTTTCATGGAGTCCTTAGACAGATCCTTTAGATAAAAGAATGGTTCAAGAAGGAGATGGTTATAAAAAGCACTTAACTCTCCCTGGGGTTGCCAGATATATCAAATAAAATTATAGGACACCAGTTAAATTTGAATCTCAGATATACAAAAAATACTTTTTTACTATAATTACACTCCAAATATTGCATGGGACATATTTATATGTAAGAGAGTATTCATTGTATATCTGAAATTAAAATTTAACTGGTATCCTGTATTTTTAAAATTGAGTTGAACTGAATTGAATTTTCATGTCTCAAATATTTCATGGGACATACTTTACTAAAAAATTATTCATGCATATCTCAACTCTAAAATACAGAATTTGGTATCCTGAGTCTTCTCAGGCAACCCTCTCTTTAACGCTTAGCCATGCTGGGAAGGAATTTTCTCCCTGAGGGTGTGTACTTTTCACCCCTTCCCCTTCACCAGCTCTAAGATAGAGACTGAATTTCCAAGGTGGGCTGTAACTCGCCCTGGAGCTGTTAGGGGGTTAATATATCTGGGGACTTCATAAGCTTACAAATTTGCAGGGAGGGGAGGTTGGTGGTATTTGGACATCGAGGGCCTATGAAGAAGCTGTCAGAAGAGGCACGAGGCTATGAGAGTTGTAAATTCCCAAACTCACCATTGAGCTGTCAGAGAAGACATCAGGGTGGTTTTCGTAAATAAATTTCTCTACCCGCATCTGCCGCAGTTTGAACATCTTGGAGCCCCTATTAGTGAGCAGCGATAGCTCTTCCAACATCACATCCCTTGGGACACTGATCTTCTTGCCCAGGTTCAGGCCTGAGCTCTCCCGTCCACCTTCCAGGGAGGTGGGGAGGAAGAGACAAGGACAAGAGTAAAGTAGGGTTTTCTAGGCTCCGAGTACAGATGCCATCCCCAACTAAGTTTATTACTCCTGCAGAAATCACAGAGGGAAGCAGATACTGACTGTGACTTCTGGCCAAATTGTACCTTGTTTGTGAGAGATTTTTATTTCCTGAGTTTGGGGTTGGGGATGATGCGTGGGAACTGGGAGGCAGAGTGGAAGCAGTGGGGATACGAGAGCAGAGAGGGTGAATGAGGCAGAAAGGTCAGAGGCATGGGGTGCAGGGCAGAAGGACTAAAGGAACATCATGGATGGAGACCATTGGGGAAACTATCACATGGGGACAAGCCCAAAGGCCAACACTCTGTGGAGTTGACCAAATCTGACGACAGATTTGTCGGGGGCACGTGGGCGGCTCAGTCAGTTGGGTGTCTGCCTTCAGCTCGGGTTGTGATCCTCGGGTCCTGGGATCAAGCCCCACATCAGGCTCCCTGCTCAGCAAGGAGTCTACTTCTCCCCCTCCTTTCTGCTCGTGCTCTGTCTCTCTCACTATCTCTGTCTCTCTCAAATAAACAAATAAATAAAATATTTTAAAAATAAATAAATAAATAGAGATTTGTCTTAACTCCTTCCCCTTCTCTTCCCCTCAGTGAACTCTGACTACGGACAGCTTCTGGGTATTGGGACAGCTCTTCACATGCTTGTACTCCTACTGCCCCCCAGGAAAAGATGCCTGAGTATTTTTCCATTTTAAGTGCTTACACAGGCTCCCTAGCTCTGGGGTAAAAAGTAAGGAAGTTAACCATTTATTGAGACTTTGCTGTGTGCCAGTCTCCATCATATGTATTCTCTTCCTCATACATACCTCACTGACCTGTGAGTCCTCTTGTGCTGGACCTGCACTGGGTGATATGGCAAGGATATATTGTCTCACATTACAAGGTGAAAAGGGTGGAAGGGTGAGGGGTCAGTGTTGAATCCTTTCTCCATTTTTCTTCCTGCCCCCACCCCCAGAATTTCTCTTGTCCCTTCACATCTCTTCGCCTTAAGAATATATAACTTTATGATTTTTCCGGGACTCTTGGGCCTGAGATGATCTTCACAAGAAGTCCCACACTAGGTAGGTGCAAACATGCCATACCTCCAGTGAGTTCCATGATCAGCTTGCTGGATTTCCTCTTCTTGTTGGGGGCTGGGGTTCCTGAGAGCGGCATTGTGGAGGCAGATTCAGCCTGGATAGAGTAGGAAGGGGGAGTTGGAAGATGGACAGGAACTGGGAAGGGAGAGTATCTACAGAAGGCAGTACTTCTTAACCTGGGGTTAAGGGTTTCAGGTTAAGGGCTTTCATGAGATTTTTAAATATATATATTATATATGTATATAATATATATATATATATATATATATTATATATATATACATATTATTTTTTTTTTCCCAAAAGGTGAAAACCCATTGCTTTAGGACTTCTTTTTTCTTAGAGTAGGGGCAGAAAGTATAGATGTACCCTCTGCTCCTACCTTCTTACCCACCTCTTCTCTGCTGTATAAATAGAATTCGTACAGGAATTAGGAACATAGTATGTGTTGGGGGCAATGGGTAAAACAAACAGATAACACACAGACAGGGCACTGCACACAATGTTTCACTGGCTTGGCATGACTTTAAGTTTTTATTTTTATGGGGATCTCAGATTGGGGTTGTCAGTCTAAACTCTGCTCTTCAGTCTTCCTCAAGCCCCAGCGGGGCAGAAAAATGTTCTGCCAGGGTTGAGGAGATTCAGCCAAAAACATTCTCCATAGGAAGGAGAGGTTGCTGCTCCCCTATTGAGCCAGCTGGAATGTGGCCGGGGAGGTCATAGCAGTGTTCCTTGCTCCCTTTCAGTCACTCCTGCCCCAGGCCCCAGAGCTAGAGTGGAGAGGAGGGCCGAGAGCCTTTGAACCCTGATGCACATCAATTCAGCAAGATCATAACAGTTGGGAATTGATGGGGGACAGGAACATAATAATAGAATCTGGCAGTGGAGGGGGACAAGCTGGGAAAAGATGCAGACTCCGGCCCCTCCTTAACAGAAGCTGGCACTCAGCAAAACACTGTCTTCTGCTGAGTCTTGTTTCACAACACGTCTGCAATTCAACAACTTAATGGGGTATGCTGAGGCCAGACTCCAGCAACTGCTAAATGGGCATTCACTATACCTTTCTCAAACCTAACTGGCTAAGTTCTTTTTTTTTTTTCCATCCAGGCTCTCAGACCCCCTTCTTACTATTCCAGTGCCTCCTCCAACATCTCCATTTCCCCCACCTTCCTGGGCCCCTCTCCTTCAAACTCTGTGGCTCCCCTGAACTAAACAGCTGGAAGCAGGGCATAGATAAGGGAGGATCGAGGGTCACAATTGCAGACACAGACACAGCAGTCAACAGAATGGGCTCCAGCCCCTCTGGCCATAGAGCTGGAAACTTACCGGCTGCTCAGGCGGTGGTCAGCTCTCCCTGGGGTCCAGCAGCTTTGGAGGACTGAGCTGCTGTGACCGGAGAACCCGAGCTGGGCAGGCGTGGGGGCAGCACTGGCAGTGGGGGAGGGAGGGTAGTTATTAATAGAGATGGTGAGTACAAGCGGCTCAAATGGCACTGGGGGTACTGAGACCCTGGAACCAAGATCCCGCCCTCCTTGCCCAGAGGCTCAAGAAGGGGAGGAATGGCCTTTGGGATTCTCCCACTTAGCTGTCTGAGCCGGGGATCAGACTGCCCAGGGATTCCCCTTTCTTGGCATCTAAAGTCTGAGAACCAAAGAAGCATTCAGGGAGAAATTGAAAACTGAAACGGAAAGAGGAAGCAAGCAGAAAGTGGTGGATAAAAATGCAGAGTGGGAGAGAAAGAACGTGGAGAACATGTCTGGAGAGCCACTCAAAACCAATTCTGGCTGGAGCTGGAGGGACATGTGGGTGCATTTTAGGGGTGGGACGGCGTTAGGTGCTATGTTTGAGGAAAGGAAGTCTGTACACAATGGAGCTGGCTGCTCATTGAAAGTTCCTTGATGGGTTGGTCTTTCCTGAAAAGCCAGATCTTGGGAGGCTAAGGGACCAAATTAACCAAATCCCGTGCTTCCTATGTTGTCAGAGATGATGTGGGGAAGACTTGACCAATTTTTGCCTTTCATCCCTATTTGCTGTTGGGGTGCTCAATTCGGCCTGCTTTGCAGGACAGATGTTGATGTCTGAGAAGTACATGTATGCCAGGTCCTTACTCTCCAGGGTTCCCACCTGGGATTTTCTTCAAAGGGAGCACACATCCCCTCGGGTCTAGATTGTCCCATTCATACTCTTCCAGAGGATCCCCTGGGCAAGGGCACAAGTTTGATAGCTTCCGTGAGGGAAGCCTGTCATTTACCCAGACCTGTCCTCAGTAGCTGCATGAACATCCTGGATCCTCTTCCACCTGCTCAGGTTCTGGAACCAGCTGCTGCTGCACCTTTGTTGTAATCACCACCATCCTGTTGTGGCAGCTTTAGGAAATGATTTTGCAGCTTCCAGAATGCCCTTCTGTCACTCTATGAGCTCTCCACTATTCCTGTGTCCTTTTCCCATCCTGAACTTTTCAGGCTCAGGCCAGGACTGAAAAATCATCCCACCCTCCTCTAGTTGGCCTCTGCCCAGACCAGTTTAGCCTCCAGATCCCTCATCTTTCGTCCTCCTTCTCCATTCCCTCCCAACCCAAAGAAGCGATTAAAAGAAAAAATAAAAACGGCAAATGGTGATTTTGTCATCACCACCAACCTACTCTCAAAAACAAAAACAAAAACAAACCAAAATTTTGGTCTCCTGTGATTGAGTACCTTAAAACTATCAATTGGATAAAGACAATATTCAACCTATGGCTCAATGGGCCCTTCCTTTGGAATTCTGAGACTGTACACGGGACCATCAGGGTCTGGGCCTGGTTATTTGCACAAATATGCCCCCTGCTGGAGTAATAGCACTTTCCTTCTCAGAAGTCCTTAATTCTATCCTGCCTCCAGTGCCTTCTCTCCTATATTAGACTCAATCCACGCTGATCCACCCTCTTTCTCCTTCCCTCTCCCACCCCACCTTCACCTCCAGGCATTGCTTTCCCATGGAAACATCACTGCTTCCTCCAGAGAGCTAGGAAATGATGATGGCAAAAGCTCAGAGGGCCTTTCCACTCCTCTTGGTTCTGAAATTCAAGAACTTGCCTGGGACGTATGGAGAGGAGATGGAAAAGGGAAGAATCTGGATGAAAAATGTAGGGAGACAGAACCAAAGGGAATGGTGGAGGTGGCTAAATCAGAATGGGACAGAACTAGTAAAGAAGAGCAAAAAACCAGGGGGTGAAGGGCAAAGGGTGAAAAATAGGGCAGGAGTGGAGAAAGAAATCAGGAATCAGGAGATCGGGGAATGGGTTAGAGAAGATGGAGGAGAAACAGGATTTGGGTATAAAACTACAAGAGATGATGGCAACAGAAGGTTTGGAGTTTAAGTTTATTCTTGTGCACAAACCAAAGTACTGTGACTCACACTCAATATGCAAAGGAAACGATCAATCCAGATCAAGCAGCAAACGTGGCTGACTGGCGGTGGTCATGGTGAGAGGGGAGTCCATACCCATCTAGGATCAGAGATCAGGACCTGAGGCTGAAAAGGAACAAGAGCTAGGGTGCGGGAATGGGGTCAAGCTGAAAAGAGGTTTTGGCTCTGAGTATTTCCTTGCCCTTTCCCAGGTCATCACGACAAGCTGCAGAAGGTAGAAGGACAGACTCAAAGGAGGTAGAACAGACACTACCTATTCTTTCGACACTCAGCCCACACTCTCACATCCCCCAACCATCATCCGTCCTCACTCTAACAAATGCTTTCTTCTCTCTCAAATTTTTCCCTAATCCCCCTGTTGTACACGGTGAGTTTCTTGGAACCCAACTCTCCTATCTGCCAACACTGCACTCTCTCCCCATGCTCCTCCCTGTGGCTCAATCAATTTCACTCATTCCACTCTGCTCCTGTTTCTGCCTCACTTTCCACACCATGGCTCTTTTTGCCCTCCTTTCTGTTTCAGGTGCATGAGGCAATGAAGCCAATGATTTTTTCATTCCAGAGGAAATTTTCTGCCTTTCTTTTTCACTTCCTGGATGCTTGTAGCTCGGCATGGGCCTCTTAAGTGGCTAAGTTTCTGAAATCCTGACGAATAGAACTATTTATTTATTTATTTATTTATTTGAGTACTCTCTGCCCCCAGTGTGGGGCTCTAACTCACAACCCTGAGATCAAGAGTCACATGCTCCTCTGACTGAGCCAGCTAGGCACCCCCTGAATAGAATTCTTAGTTCTGTTCCTGGTCTAGCTGGTATAACTCAGCCCTTACAAACTGCCCCCCTTCAAGTCTTCTCATAATCTGTGAGTTTCACAAGATGCCATACCCCTGCTACAGGCACTGGTCTTTAATTCCAATCAATCTTTTCTCCTCACTAGACTCTCCATGAGGGGTATCCGACCCTTCCTTAATCAGTACAAACGGAAGACCCAGATTGGGTCTTTATTTAGACCACTCCTCTTACTCTTGCCTCAGGCATAAGAACACATCTGTGCCCAAACACACTTGCACACACACACACACACACACACACACACACACACATACATGTCTAGATATATGCCAGCCAAGCTTGGGAAATGAGAGTGAGGAGTAGCAAGCGACTTAGTGCAAACAGAGATCAATTCAGTTCCTTTGAGTCCTGCCTGATGGTGAGCTTCTTGCCTGAGGTCTCACTAGTAACTTCTCCATGTGCTTCTCATTGAACGTTAAAATGAGGCTCACAGAAAGCACAAATGTAGAGAAATAGAGACCAGTGGAGGGGTATGGGTGCAGACTGAGATAGAAAGATCCACGCAAGGAACTACGGAGACAAAGAGAAGCACAGATAACAAAGCAGAGACAGTAGGTTGCAAAGCAGCAGGGAGGTTGGGAGCCAGGAGGATGGGACATCAACTCCAAAACTATCTCTGGCAGGAGGGGATTTAGCCTCCAGATGCCTGAGAGAGGACATGGGATGGGTAGGAGAAGCAACTTTAGGAACTGGATGTTCCATCTCTCCTTGGTCCTGGGAGCTGTGCCCTGCTCAGTGGTGGCCTGCCCCTGGCCTCCACACGTGAGCCTGCAATCCAGTTCTGGTGGCTGAGAACCGGGGCCTGGCTACCTGGAAGCCACAGGAGCTGGGGGAAGTCCCAAGACCCCTGGGGGACTCTGGAGGAGGGGCTGGGCTAAGGACAGGGGTCGAGGCCAGCTCTGCTCTCCAGATGGGCTCATCTAATGTAGTGGCCGCTCGGGGGGCAAGCACAGTGGGGGCCAGGGGTTCTGCAGTGGGCTGTGGTGCCGGAGTCGAAAATCGGCGGATCTCCTGGACTCGGGCAGTTTTGGGGGGCCCTAAGGAGCTGGGGCCAGGAGTCTGGGGAACCTCATCGAAACAGAACATGGCAGTTTTAAGTTGGTAGGGCTGGTGCCGCATGAAATCCAGAGCCTTGATACCCTGCTTGGGGGTTGCCCGAGGACCCTGGGATTGGGCCTTATTAGGGAGAGTTCGAGCAGCCTGGGGGAAAAAGGGTGAGAGCAGCGGGTTGTAAGCAATAGGAGGGGGGGCACGGATGTTGGGTGAATATTTCCAGGAAGGGGGTAGTGAGGGTGTAGGGGAAGGGCTTCTGGGTCGAGGGCCAAGGCCAAGGCCAGGACTAGGTGTAGCTTCCACCACATACCTGTCTGCTCGGCTCTGCCGCTTGGCAAACAGCTCCCCACCCCTGCCCTGAAGCCTTGCTGGCTCAGGGATTGCAGCCAAAGGCGCTGCCCCATTCACCAGCCCATCAAGGAACCCTCGAGACGGGGGCTTCGGAGCCACTGGGGGTGGAGTCTTAGGAGCCATTGGGGGCGGGGTCTTGGGAGCCATTGGAGGCGGGGTTTTAGGTGTCACGTGAGACGGAGTCTTGTAACTCCTGCCCCCTGGTGGCTGCATGAAGTTGCAGGCTTCAGCCCCGAGGCTCAAAGCATCCTCCTCTGGACCAGATTCCGCTCCCCCGGCCCGGGGTTTTTCATCCAGGTTCTGCACCAAAGATAGCAGCTCGGGGTTGGGCGAGTTCTTCGTCTCCTCCTTTCCCGGCCGGAACATCTGCTTCCGGGTTCCCCGTCGCCGAGCCTCCTGGAGGATGCCAGTGCGGGCAGCTGGCACGGAGATGCGCTGCTCCCGAGCGCTGGGGGGTTCACGTGCCCCGGGGCCTGAGACGGGAGCCTCTGGGCGCGCAGAGGGTCGCACAGGGGTCGATAGGAAGATAGAAGCGGTGGAGGTCATGGCAGTGGCGCTAGGGGGAGCGGGAGGCTCTGGGATTCCTCCTGGCGTTGCAGGACGATTGGGGGCTGGGATGTACAGGGAACTGGTGGCTGTCACGGGGCCCGAGGAGCGTGGAGTGCTGGGGGAACCGGAGGCTGGCACGTGGCTGAGCAGAGGGGTGGGCCCCTGTGGAGGGGGCTGTAAGGGCGGTGGGGCGGGGCTGAGGCCTCCCAGGCTTTCGCTCGCCCTTTTGGGAGCTGAGGGCCGGAAAATAACCGAAGTGGTACCTGGCCGCTGCCCTTGTAACCCTGGGGTAAAGGGCCTGGCTGACCGGTTAAAGATGTTTGGAGCTGGGGTTGGGGCTCCACCACCTGGGAAGAAGGGTCTGGGGCTGGCTACAGGGGCTGGCGAAGGGCTCAATGGGAGCATAGCCGCCTCCGGAGGAGCACTCTGGGCCCGAGGTGGTGACTGCAGGCCCTGCCCATTGGGCACGGCCGCTGGACCATCCCGGGCCAGCTCCTGGGTGCTGGAGGCTGTGCGCTGGCGCTGCTGTTCAAAGAGCTGGGCCCCTCTGCCTGAGGCCTCACTCAGCTGCCCGCCCTGGCCCTCTGCTGCAGCTGAGCTTGGCCTGGCCAGCTCCATGTCCAGATAGGGGCTGTCCCAGTCGCACTGGTTGGTGAGGCTGCGGGCGTCAGAGAAGGCCTCCTCGTCCAGTTCGGACTCGCTCGTTGGAGGGACCCCGTCTTCTTCCTCAGCGCCGGTCCCAGCCGCAGCCCCGAAGCTCACTAGCGTGTACTTCTTGGCTCTCTGCCGTCGTTTCTTAAACATAAGCACCCCCTTGGAGTGGGGATTGGGGGCTGCAGTTAGTAGGGATGCAATCGTCCGGCATTTGGTCTTGGCCTCCTTCACACTCTTCTCTTGGAGGCTCTCTGCCCGTTGCAGTTCTGAGGAGGCCAGGAGGGAGAATGGTCAGTGAACCTCTTCTAGTCCTGTTCCCTACAGCTTTCACCCAACCCCACCCCAGCCAGTTTCTGCAGTCCTCCCACCTACTGTCTTTTTACTGGCCTGATCCACAGTATCTCTTGCCTGTGACAAAGTCCTCTGACTTGGGGGCAGAGTGGTAGGTGAAAGGTGAAACCAAGGACAGTTCAAGGGAAGGCAGAGTCTAGTTGGCTCCCTGACACCACTGATCACAGCTCTCCTTCTAACCTCTCTCCCATCTACTCTGCTTCTATCTTCCCAGAAATGTGCTCTTACCCACCCCGCACACATTCTTCCCCTGCCTCCCACCATTCCTGGCTGGCAATGCTGAGGAGGTGGGTAGGGTGGAGGGCAGTCACTTCCCATGGCAGCCAGGGACATGAGGCAGGTCCCAGAGAGAGATAAAATGAGACCATGTTAGGGGGTTTTTCAGCAACTTAGGAACTTATCTCCTCTTCCCACCCCTTACCCTTATGATAGGGACACAAAGGACCCTTAGGGGAAAAGGATCTTCATTCACAATTCCACCCCCATTATGTAGTGCACATCATACACATTCATGGAAATAACACCCACCACACAGTTCAGCAGGAATATGGGTCTAGTGGAGGCAGTTATGAGCCTATTTTTTCATATGTACTTTCCTCTCTCATTCACGTATATCCCAGTTTATATACACCCTAGTTCACATATACGTATATAAATACACATGTGCCCACACAAAAACACAGTCACTCAAATACCTTTACACACATGCGTACTCCTTCCCAGAGTTGCCCCTGCAGAGACTCTGTTGCTAACAGTTTAGACAAAATTTTACAACTGATATTGGCCTTCCGACCACCAAGGCACGCCTCTGTGCCTCACACCCCTGCTACTCACAGCCAGGGATAGCCTCAGATCCGAGATGCAGGAAAAGCCAGAGTGCTGCTCTCCAGTGCAACCCCCCAAATCTTTAGGATATCTCAAGGTCACCAGCTAAATATATTCCACCACTAACCCCCTTCCCCCGAGCTGGGGTGGGAGTGGGGTAGGCTTCTTTGGAGGTCAGCCTTCCAGGTAGAGAGCCCAGGCAGCCACTAACAGGCAGCCACACAAGGACTATGTACTAAGGGGAACCTGGGCTGGGCTTCCCATGCCATGTGGGGCCTGGGAGGTGGGGCCAGAAACGGGAGAGCCTGCCCTGCTGCTAGGACCCTGCCTTGGGCACAGATTCTCTCTGATCTATGATCCCCAGTTCCTCCTGAAAAATTCTTGAAATTCCATCCACTTTCCACTGAAGATACCAAGCTCCTTTCTAATTAGGGTGTTCACTCCACCCATCCCAACGTTTGTACCACAGAATAGTACTGTGCATGAGAGATAGGCACTGGAGTCAGAGTTCAGTTCAGGTTTGGTTCTTGGTAGAGTTACCTCACTTCATTGAAGTTCAGTTTTCTCATTGGTAAATGAGCATGATAATGGCTATCTCATAGGATTGCTATGAGGACTAAATGAGATAGTGTAGGTAAATTTAGCATTTCATGGCAGCCCTAAGTAAGGCCCACGGTGAGTAACTATTACTGTTAAAGCTTTCTTGACCCCAGGTACACACGTATACAGACACTTTTTTGTTCACACATATATTCTCCCATGGATTCCCGTATACATGCCTTCATGTATTCACAGATTCACACTTTCTCTCACACACACTCCCTCCCCATGAGTTTTCTATAGCTCACGTGGTCACAAACCCCTTTGACATGTGGCCATAGCATCAGCCCATTCTGAGAAAGGGTAGTGAAACTCTCTTGAGAAAAGAAGGAAGAAGTCAAAAAGGTGGAAGGGATAAGGGAGTAAGACCTTTCCCAAAGACATCCCTTCCTAAACTGTTGATGTATTCCCCTCCGTTCTAAATCCCAGAACTCTCTTGGCTATGGGAGGGTAGTACCTGCATAGAATGGGTCCTGGAGCCCAGAAGCTGGATCTGGGGCTTTGTTGCAGCTGGCTTGGCTGAAAGGCTCTTGGCTGATGGGCTCAAAGGTCTCCATGCCGAGAAACGCAGTGTTGGCTGGAGCAGGACCAGCTTGAGCCACCCCCCACGCCTTTTAAAGCCCCTTTGTCTTGTCCCCAGAGCTGGCAGCTGAATGAGGTCACTGTGCTATTTTTGGAGCCTAGCCCCCTCCCTTCTCTCTGCTGCCCCACAAGCCCCGGTGTGATGGACATGGACACCTGCCTACCCTTCCCCCCACCCCCACCCCACTGGACAATGAGGTCTGCTTGGCTAAAAATATCCCTGAGCCACTAACTGCAGTCTTACCCAGCACCATAGGAAGGGAGGGGTGCTAAAATGAGGATTGGGGATAAGCATGGGATCCTGGGCATGCATCTGGAATTTCTTTGTGGGATATTGGACATTCTCAGGGATGTCAGACTCTAAATCAATGTCCTTAGCCTCTGTTCCAGACTTAGACACACAAAATTCTATGGATCAGAAATCTGAATGGTAGAGGGGAGGAATGAGAGATGAGAACTAGAGGGGTAATCCTAGATTTTCAGGGTGACAAGAAAGGTCTCTGGAGTAGAGACATGGGACTGGGAGAAAGCTCACCCTTAGACCTTGTTCTGTAGCTCACATCAAAAATAGCAAAGAGCTTGAGATAAGTCGAACTGGCTTTTTCTGCCCAGGCCTACATTCTTGCATGAGATAAGGAGTCGAAGATCCCTCCCTCTACCACTTCCTAGGGATCTCATGACTATCCCATAGGCTCCCAGTCCCCAGGAACCCAGCTGAATTTAGAAATGTCAAAGGTAGCACGGATACTATGCCTGAAATTAACACTGAAAAGCCCCTGCCCTGCTTCCAAATACTCCCCTGCATCATGTCTGCACTCTGCCCTCGCCCTGTCTGACACTTAACAAAATCATAGCAACAACAACATGATTTGTTGATCTCACTGCTCTCCAGTGCAACCCCCCAAATCTTTAGGATATCTCAAGGTCACCAGCTAAATATATTCCACCCCCCCCCAAGCTGGGGTGGGACTGGGGTGGGCTTCTTTGGAGGTCAGCCTTCCAGGTAGAGAGCCCAGGTAGCCACTAACAGGCAGCCTGTTGTTATTTTGTTGATTTCACATCCCTTTCCAACTTCCCTACTCACTCTGTTCCTGAGTTGAGTTGAACCACCTACACCTTTTGCCACACTGGTTCAAACAGTAAAAATAATAGGGACTGTGAGAATAATTATTTTCCCCTTCTACTCATCATTCTTCTCCTCTTGTCCCCAGGACTATACCCAAAGGAAGCAAAAGTATGGTTACGGAGGGGTAGATTTAGGACTCAGACCGAAAGATCCTGGCTAGGGAAAAAAGGGTTTGGGCACTCACTGGCTTGCTTGGCCTTCTGGGTGTAGGTAGTAGTGAGGTCTTCTGCCACCGGGTGGGGAACAGGCCCCACCATAGGGATGAGATGAGGGCCAGGCCGGAGGGGGCCGTGGGGCAACAGCAGGGCCTCGGCTGCGGGTAGCTGAAGGGTTGTCCCATCCTCCCAAGATGGGGAGCTCACACGGCTGTCACCCTGACTGGGAGGACCAGCGACGGCAGGTGCTGGCTCTGCAGGGCTGTCAGATAGGTAGACCTCATCAGGTAGGGCTCCCGGAGGGGACGGCCTCGTGGGGCCTCTGCGGCGGGGTCGGCGGGGCTTCTCCTGGGTGGCAGGGCCATCAGCATCACTGTCTGTCTCTCCGTAGTAAGCCTCACTGTCAGGGGGTGAGAGGAGGCTCCCAGGTTGAAGAGGCTGGGGAACTGGAGCACCAGGGGGCTCAGGACTCAGTGGAGATAAGGGTGACAACACCTGAAGCTCACCAGGGGATGGAGACCGCACAGGCCCCTCATCCTCTACCCTGGATGGGAAAGAGGACAGAACTTGAGAAATGGGTTGGGTGACTGACAGCTAGTGAGATCTAGAGGGCATGGGAGAAGGAAGGAAGGGAGAGAGGGGACTGGCATATGGGCTGAATGAATGGGCAGGGAAGAGTGGCGATCTGCAGACAAACCGGGAGGCAAGTGTGCTTGAAGGGCTGTGAGTGGACATGGGCTTAGAGGGAGATGTGATGGTGAGGAGAAAGGCAAGGGCTTGAAGTAAGCCCGTGCACTCAAATACCCACTTGACATCGCCAGCCCTTAATTGCAGATACACTGAAACCCCCTGGGAGGCATAGACAAACATCTATACTCCAGCACAAACTTACAAGCAGAAGTGGGTACTTAGTAGCAACTGAAGCCAGGCCAGTGAGACATAGAGCTGAGACAGCCATTGGGAGCCCTGGGCTAGGGGGATGAGGTGGGCTGGGGTGGGAGGGGTCCATACCGCCGCACCGTGAGGACCAGCTGATTCCCTGAGGCATCAATGAGGCTCATGGCACTGGCATGAGAGAGGCTGGTGCAGGAGACCCCATTGATGGCCAAAAGCTGGTCCTTCTCTCGGAGTCCTGCTCTGCCCGCCTGGCTCCGTCTTCGGATCTGAGGAGGTGTTGGGAGGAGAGATTGTAGGTGAGGGAGGGCTCTAAGTGGGAATAGAATGAAAGGAGTCAGGACAGGAAGGACCTATGCATGGAGGGGATATACTTTGCAGGGTAAGAAAGGGTGGGGAGGAACAGGGAGCTACAGTTGAGGGGGCCTATCTAGAGGAAAGAAGGTGAAGATTAGAGGGAGTAATATATATCATATGAGGGGAGGTAGGGTAATCACCAGATCAAAGAGGCTTGGGGAAAACTGCAGAGGGGAAGTACTAGAAATGGCAGTTGGATCCCCTAAAGATTTCCCTTCAAGGGCACTATCTTTACTAGCCAATAGTTCTCTTCTAGGCCCTTACCTACACAGTCAAGATTTTAGAACATTATTCCAGATTGGAGGGAGTCCAGCAGATTCTGGGAGATTGTAGTTGTGTGTGTATATGTGTGCCGTGCATGCACACACACGTACATATGTGGAAGTAATAATAATAGTAGTAATGGCTATCGCTTATTGAGTGCATTTAGTAAAAATGTTAGGTATGATGCCAAGCACTCTACATGTATGATTGCATTTAATCCTGAGAATGGTTCTATGAAGTAGGTACTGTTATTACCCACATTTTATAGTTGAGAAAACTAAGCCTATATAGTGAAACCAAACACATAACAGCTTCCTCTGACAGGCCAGATCTTGCCATAACCGTCCTAGCACCTAAAAAGTCTTGCCTCATGACAGAAAGGGTCTGGTGACGCGAAACAGGAGCATGGATGGCCTGGGCAGGGTAGGGCAGGGTAGGGCAGGGTAGGGCAGGGCAGGGCAGGGCTGAGTAAGACAGCCTCAGCTCATCACATACCAGTATAGTTAAAGAAAAATTAGAACCTTCCCTATATTCCTGGAATTTGGAGTAGAGACATAGACTCAGGAGAGCAAAGACTGGATGGCCAGAACTGGGCCTCCGCTTCCAGGGTGCCGCAGGGAACTGAGGCAGTCTTTCTTTTTTTCTGCTCCCAGAAACCAGGAATTCTTTTCTAATAGCCCCCAATCCCTCGCAAGAAGCTTGTGCTCAGAAACTACTCCTCCCACCAGACGAGCATGCTTCCCTGCCCACCTGCCCACCCCCACTCCTCTTCTTCCCAGAATCCCACCTCTCCCCCAAAGGCCACCACATGACTCTTCCCAGATTCCCCTGGGTTCCCCTTTCCCTGAAACCTCCACAACAGGGGCTCTCCCTTACCTTGGACACCTGTAAAGGTTTCCTCTGCTCGGCCCCCCCCTGAAGTCGGAAACCCCAGGGGGCTCCCCCTGACAATGTGACCAGCACCTTCTCCTCAGCACCCATTGCTCAGCTTGGCCTATGGCCCTCGGAGTTTGGACAGTGTCCCAGGGAGAGAAGTCGAGGCGCTGCTACCCCGTCCGGCCTGTCTATATGGCTGTCCTACTCCTGCTGCCCCAGGCCTTCCCCCTCACACCACACACCACAGGCAGGCAACTTGGCGCTGGGATCAGTACAGTCCAGCACACATGTCCTGTCAATCCGAGCCGTGCTCAAAATAGTTGCAGGCTCTACTGCCTTCCCTCCCCCAGCTGCATTACATCCAAAGCTAATTATAGTAAAAACTTCTGCCCTCCCCTTTCCCGCATTCTCCTACATGGGCCTTTCACTCAGGACTCAGAGTACTAGCTCTAACTAATATACATACTTTCAGGGACTGGGCCTTCCCTGATAGGATCACGGACTAATCCCAACTGCTTTCCTCCAAAGCTCATTTCAAAGTGGCAGCAGCGGGGGCTTCAGTTCCATGGCAAGGAATGGCCGGACTTGTCTCATAAGTTCACAACCTCCCCAGAAGCGTGCCCCCTTGCTGTATGAATGTGCCTGTTAATCAAAATGGAGATCCATATCCCACTGTTGTGCTGGGTGCAATATAGTTTTTAAAGCTACTGGTTTCCAAATATAAGACAACATATAAGATTAGATGATTATATAATGAAATAATCTATTAATGTATATATATATAATGATTCCTAGGCCTCAGCTCTAGGAATTCAGAAGTTATTGGTCTGGTCCCTGGTATTGCCATTTTATTTCATTTCATTTTTTTAATGTTTTCCCAATTTCGGCAACTGTTGTAATTGTCCACTTTGTGATTCCCTGTTCATTTAGCCCCTGAATTTTAGGGACTTGCCAAAGATTAGAAGTAACTGCCTTTTCTGGTGTAAGCCTAATTATACTTTTAAAATAAGCAATGACGGAAGAATGTCTAGACACCAAGAGTTTTACAGTACAAAACATGATTCTTATGCCATACCTTTATTTTATGCAAACCAGTACCACAAAACACTAAAATGGTCTAATAATGGGTTCTCAATGTCCTAAGTCTATGCTACTTCTTTTTTCTTTTCTTTTCTCTTTTCCTTTCCTTTCCTTTCTTTTCTTCCCTTCCTCCTTCCCTTTCTTGCTTTTTTCTTTTTTTCCTTTGGTATATCCAAGCAGATCCAGACTCTGACTAATGTCTGGGAGGTAGACACAGAGGCTTTGCCAGCCTTCCCACTCCAGGCTCATGATTCCGGGGTATCTGGTTCTTTTTATATGCCCTCTTGGGGAGAAACCATTAGTAGTGTAACATTGAGTCATAACTCTAATACCTCATTCAGGTTGGCATCATGGACAGGCTCTCTCTATTCTTTCATAGCAACATTAAACGGGTATACTTTGGGATCACAGTATACTTTGGTTTTTGTTTTTGTTTCGTTTTGTTTTTTACAGAATATTTGCAAGGATGCATGTTCCATTTTTGCAATAATATTAAATATATCTTGCCCCCCAAGATCTTATTGGCATTTAAACAAATTTTTTATTTATTTACTTGAGAGAGAGAGAGGGAGGGAGCACTAGTGGAGCAGAAGGGCAGAGGAAGAGGGACAAGCTGACTCCCTGCTGAGCAGGGAACCTGACACTGGGTTCCATCCCAGGACCCTGAAATTATGACCTAAGCTGAAGGCATATGCTTAACTGACTGAGGCACCGAGGTGCCCCCTTATTGGCATTTTTATTGGTATTGTGAACTTTATAGATTAATTTAGGGAGAATTGACATTTTTTAAAAAAGATTTTATTTATTCACTTGACAGAGAGAGATCACAAGTAGGCAGAGAGGCAGGCAGAGAGAGAGGGGGAAGCAGGCCCCCCACTGAGCAGAGAGCCCGATGTGGGGCTCGATCCCAGGACCCTGAGACCAGGACCTGAGCCGAGGGCAGAGGCTTTAACCCACTGAGCCACTCAGGCGTCCCAGAATTGACATATTTTTGATGTCAGGTTTTGCTACCTACTGGAATATTAGTTCCTAGATGGCAAGGATTTTTCTCTGTTTTGTTCAGTTTTGTATCTCCAAAGCCTAGAAAAATGCTTGGCATGTGGTAAGTGCTATTTTTACTGAATGAATGAATGAATGGAATGCCTTTACATTTGTTTTGATCTTATGTTCCTCAGAAGTGTTTTAAACTTTCTTTGTATAAATCTTGTACATTTTTCTTTCTTTTAAAATTTATTTATTTATATTTCGGTTTATTTATTTATTTATTTATTTTAATTCCAGTATAATAGTTAACATACAGTGTTACATTAGTTTCAGATGTATGATATAGTGATTAAACAATTCTATACATTACTCAGTGATCAATACTTCATCTGCTTCACCTATCCCTCCACCCACTTCCCTTCTGGTAACCATCAGTTTATTCTCTATTGTCTTTTTTTTATATATAAATCATATATATAATACTTATATATAATATATATATGACATAAATATATAAAGTCTATATATAGTCTTATATATATATAAGTCTATTATTACTCTTTTTTCTCTGTTCATTTGTTTTGCTTCTTAAATTCTACATACGAATGAAATCATATGGTATTTGTCTTTTTCTGACTTATTTCAGTTAGCATTATACCTTCTAGACCCATCCATATTGTCGCACCTACTATTGCCATTTAAAAATGTACCACAGAAGGGGTGCCTGGGTGGCTCAGTTGGTTAAGTGCCTGACTCTTCCTTTCAGCTCAGGTGATGATCTTCCTGGTCAGGAGATTGAGCCCCACCTTGGGCTCCCTGCTTATCAGGGAGTCTGCTTCTCCCCTACCTCTCCCCCTGCTTGTGTACTCTCTCTCTTTCTCTCTCTCTCAAATAAATAAATAAATTTTTAAAATAAATAAATATTTAAAAAAATAAAAAGTACCACAGATGATTCTAATGTGCGGTGCTGGGCAATGTAGAGGAATTCTAATCAGCCCTACCCCACTTGAATTGTTGCCTCTTCCATAAGTCTTTCCTGCCCATCTCCCAATTTCCTTCCTATAGAATTAATCCTTTCTTCCTCTGGGCAACATATGTATCTCATTCGTATTTTTATTGCATTTCTCAGCCAATATTGTCGTTTGTTTATAGGCCTGTCTTCCTCTTAGATGGTGAGAAATTTGAAAGGACTATATGCAATAGCCCATCAACAGCCCAGAGAGCAATGCCTGATATGATGGGTGCTCAATAAATGTTGGCTAAATTAAATAACTTCTTATAGTGTACAGGTGGTCATGGAAAGATGGATACCGATGGTGTGCCATAAACATGCCAACCCATGTTAATAATAAAATTTCTACTTATTTTTAGGTTTCCATTCAATGAATGTACTCAAAGAGATCTCTTTCTGTTATAAATCATAACATAATGATGCTGTAAGTAGAGTTATCAAAAGCTACAGAGTTTCCTGGAATAGCTGCTCTACTGGTGTGCTAAATGCTGTTTGCTTTGGTGTATGATGTAGTCATAGAAAACACTTGGGGCTTAATGTCTAGACTGGACTTGGAATCTTGTTCCACCATTTATTAGCTGTGTAATCTTGGGCAGTTACTTGACCTCATTAGTAAAAAGAGTATCTAAATGTCCTTTTTCAAAATTTAAATTTTATTGTTATTATTTTTTTAGAGAGAGAGAGTGAGAACAATCTGGGGGAGGGGCAGAGG
>CM052894.1:46780246-46806738 GCA_028534135.1 Potos flavus | reverse complement strand
GAATTCTTCATATCAGAGAGATCATATGATAATTGTCTTTCTCTGATTGACTTACTTCGCTTAGCATAATACCCTCCAGTTCCATCCACGTCATTGCAAATGGCAAGATTTCATTTCGAAGAGAGAGAATCTTAAGCAGGCTCCACAACCAGTGCAGAGCCCGATGTAGGGCTCGATCTCACAACCCTGAGACCATGACCCCAAGATCATGACCTGAGAGGAAATTAAGAGTCAGATGCTTAACCGACTGAGCCACTCAGGGGCCCCTCTAAATATCCTTTCACTCACTAGTCAAATATTTATTGCTTGCTATTGTCAGCCATTGTGCAATACCAGTGACTTTCAATTAACCTTGAGTGCACATCAGAATCACCTGGCCAAAAAAAATTATTTATTTATTTATTTATTTGAGAGAGAGAGAGAGAGAGCATGAGAGGGGAGAGGTCAGAGGGAGAAGCGGACACCCTGTTGAGCAGGGAGCCCAATGTGGGACTCGATCCGGGGACTCCAGGATCATGACCTGAGCTGAAAGTAGTTGCCTAACCAACTGAGCCATCGAGGCGACCCCTCCAAAAATTTTTTTTAAAGATTTTATGTTTTAGTAGTTTCCATACCCAGTGTGAGGCTAGAACTTACAACCCTGAGATCAAGAGTTGCATGCTTTACTGACTGAGGTAGTCAGGTACCGCTCACCTGGAAAAATTTTATTATTTTATTTTATTTTTTAAAGACATTATTTATTTATTTGACATAGAGAGAGCACAAGTAGGCAGAGCAGCAGGCAGAAGGAGAGGGAGAGGCAGGCGCTGAGCAGAGAACTGGATGTGGGGCTTGATCCCAGGACCCTGAGATCATGACCTGAGCTGAAGGCAGACACTTAACCGACTGAGCCACCCAGACCTGGAAAAATTTTAAAGCTACTAGTTCCCTAAAATAAGACAGTGTATATAGGATTAGATGATTGTGTAATGAAATAATCTACTAATATATTTTATATATTTAATACACATAGCAATTAATATAATTAATTACATATAGTAATATATGTACAAGTAATATATGTATTGATCAAATAGTAATATAATTAATTACATGTAGTAATGTGTAATCACATGTAGTAATATGTAATATAATTAATTACATATAGTAATGTGTACAGGATTAGATGATTGTGTAATGAAATAATCTACTAATATGTCATATTACATATATAATATATACATATATATTTATAAGTATAATAAATATTTTTCCTCTGAGAGTTAAATGGGATAAATTACGTGAGAATGCTTAGCAAAGGGCATAGCCTAGAACAGGTGCTCAACAAATGTTAATTGAATTTGGCAAATTACTAATCTAGACTAGTAGGTCTCAGTCTTCAGTATGCTATTGAATTGTCTGGAAGACCTAAAACCTTGACTTGCTGGGTTTCACCTCTCAAATTTCTGATTCAATATGTCTAAGGTGGGTCTGATATTTGTGTTTCTAACAGGTTCCCAAGTGATACTGATACTGTTGCTCCTAGGATCATGCTTGGAGAACCATTGACCTCAACTATAAACTCTTTAGGACAGGAATAATTGGCCTGCTTACTAAAGCATGCTCAGTGCCTAATATAGCTTCCAGCACAGACTAGAAGTGCAATTTTTTTCAATGAATGAACCACTTCATGCCTCAGAATAACTGTTACTTACTGTCAATCACAGGAGAGCAACAACTTTTTTTCACTACTGTATTTCCAGAACCAAGAACATGGCTTGGCATACAGCAGTGCTAAAAAAATAAAATAAAAATTGTTAAATGAATAACTATTATTGAAAAGATTAAGTGAGGTCATGTATATTTTTAAAAACCCTACAACTATTAGCTACAATATTGTTATTCATTAAATAGGATAATAATTACTCCAGGAATTGTAGCTCTTTCAACAGGCCGGGGGTCTTCTGAGTGCAAAGACCATCAGGCTTTGGCTGAGCTCTGCATCTAAACTAAGCCACTGTATAAAAATGGTTAACTAATAACATCTGACATTTACTGAGTGATTGCTACGGTGCCAGGCAATCTATGTGACTTGTCTAAATCCACCCTCTCAATAAATTATTATTTGAAGGGCATTTCGTATTCTCTCCCATTTTATAGATGAAAGAAACTAAGGCAGAGATAGCTGCCGAAGCCGGTGCGCTGCAGAGCCTGAACTCGAACACATGAAGTCTGAAAGCCGAGTTGGTACCCTTTATTTTAAAACGTTCCGTAATCTCATAACCAGCAAAAGTATAGGCGAAAGCAACTTCGTAGAAGGAAATCAATGGGGTCAGGGGTCAGCAGGAAGTGGCTACAGGACTCTAGATCAGAGGTCACTAATGCGTCATAGGAGGATTGTGGGGGCGTTACTAAAGATAGTTTGACCTCGCCTTCTCGATCGCGTCTCAGTGGGACCGTAAAGTGACCAGAACATCTGCGGGTAAATAAAAGGCAGAAATGCATAAGAACCTGCGGGGGCAGCCATGATAGGAGGGGGCGGTGGCGCATGCGCGGCATCCGGGTTCTTGAGCTCGTGTCTATTGCAGACGTGGCAGAAGGAGTGTCCGACCCCGGAGCGTGGGGGAGGAACTTCCGGGGACGACGCTCCGGCCCCCTCGGAACCGGAAGTTGGGCCTGGGAGCCTTGACGTTAGGAACGAAGTCGAACCTGGATCTGGAGCCGGGTGAGGAGTGGCATCGGGAGGTTGGTGGGTAGGAAAGCAGGGGAGAGGCCGGAGTATCACTGGCCTGATCGGGGTCCGGTCTGAGAAGGAAGGGAGGAGCCTGGGGGCGGGGCACAGGGAGAGACCCTTACCTCACGCATTCAGAATCGTGGATCAGTTCTAGACCCTCCCTTTTTTCCTCCCGGCCCAGATTCCAGCTCCCGCTTCCTGCTCTGAGCTTGTTGAAGGGCGCAAGTCGCTCACTCTCCATGCTTAATGCACCAGCCCTCTCGTCGTGGCCCGAGAAGCTAGTTTGGCGTCTTGGTCTTGATCCCCAGCGCTCCCAGCCTCCACAAGCTCGACTACTTTCAGAGTTCTAGGAAGCTTGCCCCGCCCCCTGGGTTGTCACCCTCGGCTGTCTATCCAGAATGAAGTCCAGACTTGAGCCTTACTCCAAACTCTTGGGTGCGAGATTATTTCCTGGCGAAGAAGCTCCTTTCCTCCGACCCGCGCCCCCACACTGACTTTAGGAAGATACAGGGGAAGGGGTCATCTGTCAAGCTTAGTGTTGTGACCTGTGCAAGGTTTAGAATTTGGAAGAACAGTTCCTGGGGTGGCTGTAAGTTTAGAGAATTCTAGTCCAGAAGCAGCTTAGCTCTTCTATAATCAAGATGACCCTCTCTAGCAAGTGGGAGAGGCCCTTCGTTCTACTGCAGCAGCTGTGAACTGTCCTGCCTCTTGAGCCCCATCTGTCTATAGAATAGTTGGAATGATCAGGTTGTTTAGATGTGATTAGATAGTCTTATTCTTGGAAGGACCCGGGAAAGGCCCTCTAATTCATTCCTCTGTTGCTGGGCAAGACTGTAATAACGTTAGTGTTGGCCTAGATTCATGACAGGCATATAAGGAAAGCAGAAACAGAATAGTTGGAGAAGTGCATGGGATTTGGGGTACTCCTAGCTCCTCTGCTTGAAGGTTAGATATATGATCTTTTTTACATGAAATCTAACTTTGTCATTGATCCTCGAACTCTTTTCCTAGGTTGTTGTGAGAAGTTTTTGTGCCTGACCTGCACTTAATAGTGTCTGGTACCCTACTGGAGTTTTTGAGTGTCCTTTACATTTAATGATTTTAATGCTTCTGTTCTCATATCCAACATTCTTTTGGTGGGAAGACTGGAAATGGAGTAACATTTGAATTGTTGCAGCTCAGCCAAAGAATTTCATTTCTCTAACCAGTTACTCTAAAATTTGTCTTCTGAGGAGGAAGGAATTTAGCTGATCTGTTTTATACGTGTAGCCTGAGTGATTACAAATGACTGGCACATTAGAGGGTATTCAGTGTTTGTTGAATGAACCCATGCTAGAGTGAATGATTTGGAAATGGGAACATTGTTTCATTTACTTATAATACCACAGTAGTTCATCAGTGGCAGGACTCTGTGTGACTAGACACTAGAAATCATTACCACTGGGGAATGGAGGCTGTTGCCCCATTCCATTGGGCCTGCCTAAAGTTGAAATTTATACCCTTTTGGCAGTGACAAAGCATGGGGTTCACAGTAACAAATCTTTACTTTGAGGAGGTAATCTGGCTACTGGCGGGGCAGAAAATTACAAAGATCCTGTGGTAGTATGGGAACAATTAGGTTGATAACTGCCTGATAAGGTTAGTCCTTTTTTATGTCTACTTCCTATCCTGTATAGTTGCTCTGTCTTTAGAAAGTTGATTTTGACTAATTTCTCTCTTCTATTTCATCTTTTAGGTGAGACCGAGTTGGGGATGCACTCATAATGAACGTCAACCAGTCAGCTCCACCTCTGCCGCCATTTGGGCAGTCCCAGCCTGTCTACCCAGGATATCATCAATCCAGTTATGGTGGGCAACCAGGGTCCACAGCCCCCCCAACTCCCTATGGAGCCTACAATGGCCCAGTACCAGGCTATCAGCAAACACCTCCACCAGGTATGTTTCCAAGTTTCCTTTGAGCTAAGGAGGGGAATCAGTAGTGTTCAGGTTGGGTGGTATTGCCCTACCTAAGCTCCCTAGAGAGCTGGGATTGAGGAACATGACTCTGGCTCTCAGTCACTGAGAACTTTGTGGGCAGTCTTCCCTTCCCTGTTTTTAGATGAGTTCTGCCATAAGACATCTAGTGGAATCGCATCTTCCAGTTTCAGTGGCAGTTCACCTCATGCGAGTGTCACCCTATACAGCCTCAACTCTCTGCTTTGTTCACAGCTGAATGGAAAGGTTGTGTTCACAGCCGGATGGCAAGTTGTGGTCACAGCTCTTCCAGAGCCTGTGACCAGGATTGAATCTTTCCTATTGACCTAAAGTCTCCCTGAAATCACTTGTTCTTCATATATACTGATAATGCCTCTCACTGGATTAATGGTTCTATCCATAGATGACCCTGTGACAAGGAAACTAATTCATGGATAAAAAGTGTGTTTGTGTGCTTCTCCTATCTTTCTGCTCATATCATTCTTTGCCTTTGCCTGAGTTTCATTTGCTTCTTAGATGCTCTGTAATATCAGGGCAATAAGAGAAGACTAATCTGCTCCTGTCTTAGGATCAATGTTTGGCTTTCACGTTACTTTTTCAAGAAGAGCAGCTGGTACTTCATAGATTGTCCATATGGGTTTTTGGGAAATGGCTAATAGTAGATCTTTGATTAGGCTAGCTGAAGACTTAGGGTATGCCAAGCATTTTATGCTTTTTAAGATAGTAAATTCCATACAGGGATATGGGGAAAAGAAGGCACCAAGGAGGCATAAGTAAGATTTGGGAAATGAATGAAGTATCACCATTTTAATTATAATTTTGAAAAAAAAATTTGTAAAGTGGTGAGATTAGGTCTCAGGTCTTTGGAAGAGCCTTATTCTGGGTTGAGACTTTGGCTGGACAGAGTCCACCTCCGATTTCTCAAGTCCTGGCTTATCAGGATGGAGTTTGGCATTGCCTCAAGAGGAAGTTTTGTTATTGAAAGGAAAATGTGTCTGGTCCTGTGATAGCTAGTGAGCAGGTTCAGATTAATAAACCTGTAGGCAGGTTCTACATTGTCTAATCTCTACCAATTAACAGAGCAAAAGAAAAACAACTGTTTGAACAGGGGTCAGCAATATTTCCAAAGTAATGTGCCAACTTACTAATTCCCTGCATTTCATCTGGGAAAGATGGTTGGGGATGGTGTGCACAAAGGTTGTTAGGGGGAAGTAGAAATAGCTTTGATGCATCTCTGATGAGCAAAAGGATGGAGTACAACTTTTGTGAAGACAAAAGGTGGCAGCACTAATGGGAGGGCAAATCAGTTGTCTTGACTGAACCACTGGGCAAAATCTCCAAACTGTGAGAACACTTCCCTGAGCCATGTGATATTGGAAGCATCAGCAGTTAGAAGTGGATGAAAAGAAGATGGTTAAGATAATTAGAATATATGAAAAAGATTGACAGAATGGTCTCCCCAAGAGGAGCCTTTTTTTACAATCTAGTTTGATATATTACTTGATCATCTTCTGCATCGACTTTCCCATATGCTCTAAGTTTCTGAGTTCTGGAGTTGGATCTTCTCCTTAAAAGAGTTGACTTTCTGGGGTGGCTAGCTGGCTAAGTTGGTGGGGCATGCGATGCTTGATCTTGGGGTCATGAGTTTGAGCCCCATGTTGGGTGTAGAGATTACTTAAAAGCTTTTTTTTTTTTTTTTTTTTAAGAGGTGACTTTTTGTCTAGGGTAAGAACATGAGACTGATCTGGATTGAGTGAGAGTGTATGGTGATCACAGGAAGCCTCTACATTCTTGTAGCTCTGCTTACAGCTTCACCTGTAGTATATCTGTCTAGGAGAGTGGAGACGCTGACTGGTCATCCATGTTCAGAATCTGCTGTAACTAGAGTTGCATGTTCATGGCATCCTTTTGAATGCAAAGCTGTAGTATTGGCCAAGCGAAGGTCTGAGTTTATTTATCCTTGCTTTACATTCCTTGCTCAGGGTGGAGAAGAAAGTTATTTCCCAGTCATTTAGTTTCTGTCCTTTACCCTCAGGTGTGTCAAGAGCCCCACCTTCTTCAGAGGCATCTCCAGCCTCAACAGCACAGGCCCCTTGTGGCCAGGCTGCATATGGCCAGTTTGGCCAAGGAGATGTACAGAATGGGCCAAGCTCCACTGTTCAGATGCAGAGGTATGTACTTGGGTAAGCTTAAAATTGGTCTGATGAAGCTAGAAGAATTAGGAATGGATGAGGGCCTGTTTCCTCTTCTTTTTTCTTTGCCTTTCTCTTAGATCCTCTTTTAACTTCCCTCCACTTTTTTGTATTTTGTTTTCATTTTTCCAGGTTACTGGTGCTGCTGTTGTCCACTCTGTAGACCCATCTTCATACCTAAGTTCTGTGTATTCTCTCTCTTTCTGTGAACTTGAGTTTTTTTCTTGACGAGACGTATATCTTCAATAATTGTTACAATTCTACTGAACCTATCCTCAGGGAGAAACAGGAAAAAGGGATCTCAGATTTATGTCTCTCCTGACTTCTTCCTTTCCTCTTGATCAGCAGTTAGTAAGACTTATTGGTTAATAAGTTTGGGTTTGAGCAGTTATGAAAGGAAAGATATTCAAAGAAAAACCACATAAATGATAAAAACTTTGGTGGTGCATGATCCAATAAACACCTGTCTTTGTATGGAAGTCCATTAAAGGAAGGCAGTCATCTCTGTTGGACTGTTGTTTATTTCTTGGTAAACAAAGAATAAAGTATAACTGTGAGTGGGATGTGTGGTAATGGAAGAGTCACTTTGTGGCATTTTTATCGAGTGTCCAGAATATACAGTTTTAGCATAGGACGTTAGTCTGGAGAAAGAGCCTGGGAAATGGTCCCCAACTTTGTGTGTTGGTATGGGGAATTCATTCATTCATTCATCCACTCAAAAATATTTATTTTGTATTATTATGTGTTGGCTGTTGTTCCAGAGGTTGGAGATAAGGGCAGTAAACAAAACAGACCAAATCTCTGCCCTGGTGGAACTTATAATCTAGTAGAGTACACACAGAGGGAACAAGTAGACAAATATAAATAAGAAATAAAACAGAGTAAGGCTACACAGAATGCCTGGTGAGGAGATAGGGAGCTGTTTTAAATACATTGGTAAGGAAAGCCTCTCTGAAGTGATATTTGAAACCTCAGTGAAATGATGATGAGGGAGCTATTTGAAGAAGGAAGAGTGTCTCGGGTAGAGGGAAAACAAGTGTAAAGGCCCTGATGGAGAAATTAATTTGGTGGATGTGAGGAAGAGCAAGAAGGCCAGTGTGGCTAGAACAGACTGGAGAGTGGAGGAGATAAGATAGGAATATAGGCAAGAGCCATATCATGTAGTGCTTTGTAAGCCGTAGTAAGAAGCGTAAATTTGGGCGCCTGAGTGGCTCAGTTGGTTAAGTGACTGCCTTCGGCTCAGGTCATGATCCTGGAGTCCTGGGAACGAGTCCCATGTCTGGCTCCCTGCTCAGTGGGAAATCTGCTTCCTCTGACCCTTCCCCGTTTCATGCTCTTTCTCTCTCTCTCTCCAATAAATAAATAAAATCTTGAAAAAAAAGATTTAAGAAGTGTAGATTTTGATTTTAGTTGCAGTGAGAAGCCATTGGTGAGTTTTGAGCTAGGGAGTAACATGTTTGCAGTTATTCATTCATTCATTTATGCAACGGATCTTTTCATTGTAATATAAAACAAAAAAAACCATACAAAACAAATGCGTGGCTTAATAAACTATTATAAAGGCAACCCCTTGTAACTACAACCCAGATGAAGAAATAGAGCTCTGTCACACACCCCAAAAGAAGCCCCTTCCATGTGCTTCAGTTCAATCGTAACTCCTTATCCCCATAAGTAATGATTATCCTAACTTATAGTAACCACTTTTTTTGTGTTTTTAAAAATAGTTTACACCCAGATGTACATCCCTAGACACTATGGTTTAATTTTGCCTATTTAAAAACAACAACAACAACTTGATGAGTCTTTTAAGTCTATAGGTTCCCCCTCTATCTGTTTCTTTTTCTTTCTCTTTGTTGAGGAACTGAAGCCAATTGACCTGAAGTGCTTCCTACAGTCTCGATTCTCCTGGTTGCAAATTCATGCTGTAGTTCAACGTGTTCCTCTTTTCTCTGTATTCTCTGCCACTTGGCAGCTGGATCCAGAGACTTGTTATCTTAATGCCTTGGGGTTTTTTTGGTGATAGTAGTTTTGTGTTAGCAGTTGTTGGTGCTTATTAATACATATGTATATGAATTCATTGGGTTTACAAAATGGTGATACTTCTTAATTCTCTTGTTTTTCATTTATTTATTTGTTTGAATACCTTTATTGACATTTCTGCTCATGTGTTATTTGGTTACCACTTGTGCAATTCATTTACCTTTGGGTTTGCCAGTTTATAAGGGAATGAATTGGTCTTCTCTTATCTACTGAAGATGACCAGTTCTCCCTTTTTTTGGGGGGGGTAAAGATTTATTTATCTATTTGAGAGTGTGTGGGCGAGTGAGGGGGAGGGGCAGAGGGAGAGAATCCCCAAGTAGACCACCTGCTGAGCACGGAGCCTGATACCCAGAAATCATGACCTGAGTGGAAACCAAGAGCCAGATTCTCAACGAACTGAGCCACCCAGGTGCCCCATCTCTTCTTTTTCTTGAGGCCATGGGGATGATAGAATTAGAATATTGAAATATGCCATAATTTCTCATTTATTTCATCTCTTATATACAACAATCTCAGTACAGTAGTACTAACACTATCACAAATGTGATTACTAAAAACCGTATCTTTTAAAAATTTTGCATATACTCTCCTCATTCTCTAATAATTTTTTAAAAATATTTATTTTTAAAAATAAGTGACTTTGATGGATTCAAGAGTAGAAGTAGGGAATCAATCCTATTAGGAGGTTGTTGTAGTAGTTCATGTTTAGGATGGTAGTGGTAGAGGTGGTGAGAAAGAGATTTGGGATATGTTTCATAGGTAGAGTCAATAGAATTGGATGTGAGATAAGAGAGAAAGAATAAGTCTGAATGTCTTTTTTTGTTTGTTTGTTTGTTTTGAAGATTTTATTTATTTATTGCAGAGAGAGAGAGTAGCAAGGGAGAGGGAACACAAGCAGGGGGAGTGGGAGAGGGAGAAGCAGGCTCCCCGCTGAGCAGGGAGCCCGATATGGGACTTGATTGCAGGATACTGGGATCCTGACCTGAGCCGAAGGCAGACACTTAATGACTGAGCCACCCAGGCGCCCCAAGTCTGGATGTCTTTTAACCTGCTGGCTTAAGCAAGTGGATAAATAGTGCTGTTTACTGAGGTGAGGTATATTTGAGGAGGAACAGATTTTGGGGTGCATTGAAGGGTTTTATTTTGTACATTATAGGTTCAAGAAGCTACCAGCTACCAAGTAGAGATACTGAGGGGCACCTGGGTGGCTCAGTCATTAAGTGGCTGCCTTCGGCTCAGGTCATGATCCCAGGGTCCTGGGACCGAGCCCCACATCAGGCTCCCTGCTCGGCAGGAAGTCTGCTTCTCCCTCTCCCACTCCCCCTGCTTGTATTTCCTCTCTCTCTCAAATAAATAAGTAAATAAAGTCTTAAAAAACAAAAAACACCAAGTAGAGATATTGAATGTGTAGTTGTATATACACACCTGCAGGTGAGGAATGATGTCAGGACTAGAGATAAAAATTTGGGAGTCTTCAGTGTAGAGATGTTATTTAATGGCATATAACTAGATGAAGTCATTTTAAAAGTGATCACTGACAGTAAAGAGCAGAATTGAGGCGACGCCTGGGTGGCTCAGTCGGTTGAGCATCGGCCTTTGGCCCAGGTCAAGATCCCAGGTCCTGGGATCAAGTCCTGCATGGGGCTCCATGCTCAGTGGGGAGCCTGCTTCTCCCTTTGCCTGCTGCTCTCCCTGCTTGTCCGCACTTGCTCGCTCGCTCTGACAAATAAATAAAATCTTTAAAAAAAAAAAAGAAAAAAAGGAGTATTGAGGACTGAGCCTTGGAGCCTTGGAGCTTACCAGCATTTTAAAAGGAGGTCCGAGGAGGGGCCATCAAAAGACAATGAGAAAGAGCAGTAGTGAGATCAGAGATTAGCCAGGAGAGTGTGGCATCCTGAAACGAGGTGAAGAAAGTATTTCAGGAAGGCAAGAGAGTAATCAGCTGTGTTATTTGCTGCTGAAAGGTAAGACGGGGACTGAGAATTGATCATTGTGTTGGGTGAGGTTTGGCATCATTGACAAATGTGGTTTAATGAGATATGAAGACAGCTGTCTAGTTGGAGTGAGTCTAAGAGTTTCAGTTGGATAGTAGATTAATATAACCTGAAAACCCTTTTGCTACAAACATTTAGAAAGGAGAGAGGAAATAGAAGCAAAAATGTTTTTCAAGCACATAATCAAGCTTAAAAAGAAAGAAAGTGAAATCCTCAAGTGCCAGAAACCAAGTGGGAACTGAAAATCAGAGTGGTAAGTAGACACCATGGCTACCTGTGGAGAAGGCGGGAATGATTGTTTTGAGAACTTGAGGACTTCAGTTTAAGGAGGTACTGGGGGTGGGGGATGAGTCCTTGGGCTTTTCTGAGCTCAGGTTTGGTCTTGAGACCTTATTTATGAATTGTGAACCTGCGCTGCACCTTCAGTGAACAGGTAGACTAGGAAAAAAATCTGCACATCGGCACTAGGGAATATTAAGGAATCTTATTTCTTGTGGGCTGACTGTGGGTAAGTGGTAGGAAAAATGTCTTAGGACTGCAAATGGACACAAGGGAACTTCTTGGGTAATGAAAATGTGCTAAAATTAGATTCTGGTGATAGTTGCACAGCTCTATAAATTTACTAAAAATCATTGAATTGTACACTTAAAAGGAATAAATCTAATGGTATGGAAATTGTATTTCAAAGTTTTAAAAAAAATGTCATCTTGGGCGGCAATACTGTTGGAGTATTTTATAGAAGGAAATGTGAAACAACCACACTCCCTCAGCTCAGACTGTAAAGGATTCTCAGAGGAAAAAAAAATTGATTGGGCTAAATAGAGACTATTAGAGGAAAGCAGATAGTGGACTAGTACCTTGAAAGCATTAAGGGAATACAGTTGTCATTGTAGAATTATGTACCTAGCTGAGAGAAAGCACAAATAAAGACATTTACAAATAGACTCAGAGTTTACCATGTAGAGTCCTTGGCTGAGAAAATTATTAAGGGATAGAGTAAGGAAAAAAAGGAAAATAAACCCAGAAAGAAGGATTTTCTTTTTTTTAAGATTTTATTTATTTATTAGAGAGAGAGAGCACAAGCAGGGGGAGAGGCAGAGGGAGAGGGAGAAGCAGGCTCCCCGCAGAGCAGGGGAAGCCTGATATGGGACTCGATCCCAGGACTCTGGGATCATGACCCGAGCCGAAGGCAGTGGCTTAACCAACTGAGCCACCCAGGTGCCCCAGAAAGAAGTATCTTTAAAAAGAAAGGGAAAAAAGAACTAAAGACATAGAGATAGAGCATAGACCAATTCTTTTGTAATGTTTGGCTAAACGAGGAGCGAAAGCTTGAGGGAGGTATGAGGTTTTAGGGCAATTTCATTTGGCTGGATTTTTATTTTTTATTTTTTTTAAAGATTTTATTTGAAAGAGCTTGAGAGAAAGAGAGCACAAACAGAGGGGACGGTTAGAGGGAGAAGCAGACTCCTTGCTGAGCAGGGATCCCGATGCGGGACTCGATTGCAGGACCCTGGGATCATGACCTGAGCCGAAGGCAGACACTTAACCGACTGAGCCACCCAGGTGCTCTCGCTGGATTTTTAAAAACAACGTAATTGAGGTATAAGTCACATACCATGTAGTTCACCCGTTTAAAGTGTACAGTTCAGTGGTTTTTGGTATATTCATAGATATGTACAACCATCACCACAGTTTGAGAACATTTTCATCACCTCAAGAAGAAACACCACAGGGGCACCTGGGTGGCTCAGTGGTTTAAAGCCTCTGCCTTCAGCTCAGGTCATGATCTCAGGGTCCTGGGATCGAGCCCCGCATCGGGCTCTCTGCTCAGCGGGGAGCCTGCTTCCCCCTCTCTCTCTGCCTGCCTCTCTGCCTACTTGTGATCTCTCTCTGTCAAATAAATAAATAAAATCTTAAAAAAAAAAAAAAAGTGACAGAACTGAACTATGGCTTGTTGTTGTTTTGGAGTGAGGGAGGGACAGAGAGAGAGAGAGAGAAAATCTCTTTGCCCAGAGGAGGGCCTGACCCTGGGGCTCTATCTTACAACCCTGAGATCATGAACTGCGCCGAAATCAAGAGTCAGATGCTTAACCAACTAAGCCACCCAGGCGCCCCTGAACTATGTTGTTTTAAAGACAAGGAAATGATTATTAGGAAGTTAGGAAAGTAGTTACCTCTGGGAGAAGAAAGAGGGCTGTGATGGAGGAGAGGCACGCAAGGGCTTTGGGTCCTAGTGTGTTCTATTTCTTGACTTGGTTTTTAGTTACATTGGTGTTTGTATAATCATTGAATACATATTTGTTTTATGTATTATTTCTATTTCCATTATATTTTACAATTAAAAGTAAAGTACATTGAACTAAGATCAGGTCTGGGCTCTAGTTCTAGCTTGGTTTGCTACTTATACTCTTCATGTCTTAATTTTTCTATCTGCTCTGTCCTCATTTTGCTGTGAGGATTAAGTTAAAGCACTTAGAGATGTTTTGTAAGTTGTAAAGCTATTTACAGATAATATTACTAGTGCATGTGGTGGAGTAACAGTGGGTAGTTGATAGTATTATCCATATTAATGGAGGAGTAACCATGGAATATAATTATTCTGACAAGAATTTATGAGGATTGGCCATGGAGCTAATAATATGTGTGGTGGTACGGAAAACAAAAAATGCAAAGCCCACCAAAGAGCTTAGGGAGGTGTGAGGTTCACTAGCATAACACTCAGAAAATAGTAGTTGAATGAATGAATGAGTGAAAAGTGTTAAACTGCAACACTGATAGGAACTAACCAAATATAATAAAGTAAAAGTTATTTATAGAGACAAAATAAGCAAAAAGGATAAATTAGAATTTCGGCGTGACTGAGTGTTGTGAAGAATTTGATTCATTCATGAAATCCCATATGGACCTTGTTATGTATAATAATCTATGTTGTAGATATCTATGGTAATATCACCATAAAACACCAGTGCAGTTACTCGTTGATATGTAATGATACTGGAATGATTTTGTATTTATATTTTAATGTGCCATCTAATACCATGGGAATGTCCAGTGTAGCTATCCAAGTAATGAGGCTTTTACTAGATAAACCCAGCTAGAAGGCTATCTGGTTTACGTCCTGTTTCTCTAGTCCCCTTCTGGTAGAGTTGGCATCATCTTTCTGATTAGTACAAAATGTCAAACTCAGCTGACCTACTTTGCTTTTAACACTTTTGCCAGGATGAAGTAGTTAAGTACTTTGGTTTAAAAGTTAAACAAACTGCATTTGTTTGATCCCACATTGGTTAAGTGCCTGTTGTGTTAATGCTTCTGCTTACTTTCCCTTTCAACTTCTTCAGGGCTTCTACTTAACAATACTGAGGTATTTTGTTTGTTTGTTTATTGAGGTGGTTTTTCAACACAGTGATTAAGTCAGAGGAGGTGTTAATCTAGTAAACATTTGATCTGAGGGTACTTGGCATATGTTTGTGGAGTGAACCTAATGGAAAACAAGATTTGCCATGAATAATCATAGTGCAGATCATCAGGAGCATAATATATCTACAAGTATACAAAAGTACAAAGCCATTAAAGAGCCCAGGATGACAGTAAGATGCTGTAGAACAGTACAGTTTCTTGTTGTTGTTGTTTTTTTTTAAGATTTTATTTATTTATTTGACAGAGAGGGAAAGATCACAAGTAGGCAGAGAGGCAGGCAGAGAGAGAGGGGGAGGCAGGCTCTCTGCTCAGCCCTTGCGGGGCTCCATCCCAGGACCCTGAGATCATGACCTGAGCCGAAGGCAGAGGCTTTAACCCACTGAGCCACCCAGGGGCCCCTAGTACAGTTTCTTGTATGATGTGGAGCTCTTGCCAGCTTTGAAGGGGGTCCCAGCCTGCGTGTCACCTCCGCCTTCCTTGTCTTCACAGGTTCCCTGGGTCTCAGCCCTTTGGGTCAGTCCCACTGGCCCCTGTGGTCAGCCAGCCGACTGTGCTTCAGCCCTATGGCCCTCCCCCGACGAGTGCACAGGTGACTGCCCAGCTGGCTGGAATGCAGATCAGTGGTGCTGTGGCCCCAGCCCTTCCCCCTGTGGGGCTGGGCTATGGTGAGTAGCTATGACCACAGGAATGTGACTGTCCCCTTCTTTTTAGAAGCATCAGACTCTGGGGTATACCTGCATCCCTGTTATTTCTTGTGCTTCTGAGTGCCATTCCTGTCCTTCTTATGTGGAAAGGGAGTGATTTACTGAATAAGAAAGCAAAATGATAGGGATCTGACTCTACCTCTTTTGCTTCTCAGGCCCACCAACGTCACTGGCCTCAGCCTCAGGAAGTTTCCCCAACTCTGGTCTGTATGGCTCCTATCCTCAGGGCCAGGCTCCTCCCCTTAGCCAGGCCCAGGGTCATCTTGGGGCCCAGCCTCCCCAGCGATCTGCCCCACCACAGGCCTCCAGCTTCACATCTCCAGCTTCAGGGGGTCCTCGGATGCCTTCGATGACTGGTCCACTCCTGTCTGGACAGGGTTTTGGGGGGCCCTCAGTGAGCCAGCCCAACCATGTGTCCTCACCTCCTCCTCAAGCTCTGCCTCCTGGCACCCAAATGACCGGGCCCCCAGGACCACCGCCACCTATGCACTCCTCCCAGCAGCCAGGCTATCAGCTGCAACAAAATGGTGAGTTTTCCCCAAGGTTTGTCTAGGGGCAAAGGCTTCAGCTAATCAGGTGTTTTGGTTTGTTTGCTTTTAGTATTGCTTGCTAGGTGGTGAACTAGATGGACAGCTTCAGGGTATTATTACTAGGGAGCAGGGTTTATAAGACATTCTCTTTTCTTTTAGTTCAGATAGTGTGGTCTTTCTCCAAATGGTTATTACCTCATAATTCTACACTTATAGGATTCTGGTCATTTTCCTGAGGCCTTAAGAGATAGGGAGGGGACTTTGAATTTATCAACCTTGTGCCCTTGTCTCTCAGGTTCCTTTGGACCAGCCCGGGGCCCTCAGCCCAATTATGGAAGTCCCTACCCAGGAGCACCCACCTTTGGCAGTCAGGCTGGACCTCCTCAACCACTGCCTCCTAAGCGCCTGGATCCTGATGCCATCCCAAGCCCTGTAAGTAGATACTTACGTGGTCCTAGGGACAGAGTTTGTGGCTGCCAGATAAGTGAGTCAACCTAGATGAGGTGTTTGCCTAGCATTTTCTGATTATTTTCCTTTTCGTTCATCTTGTAGGTATAGAACCTAGATGTAATTTGTGACTCTTTGAACTGGAACTTGAGGCCCCAGAAGTCTTTTGGGGTCACTTTTACGCCATAGCTGGGCAGGGAAGGAAGGGAAGCCAAGTGTGATCAGTAGTGTCAGTAGAGCTCTGGGTTGAGTGCCGCGTTCTGTCACTAGTGGACATAGCATGGTAACCTCTGCCCTTGGAGTAGTAGCTGGGTCCAGGTCTTGTCCTCTTAGATTTGGTAGGATAGCAGTCTTCTTAATGGGTAGAGCTGGTGGGAATTCTCTGATAGTAGGTGTTAAGAGAAGGAAAGCCTCACTGGTTTCTCTCTGCCCCTAGTTGGACAGTGTTTTAGGAGGAAACCTCCAGTACTTTTGTTGGCTAGAATCCTGCCGTGTAGATGAGGAGAAGTGATCTACAGTTTATAAGGGCAATGTGGGGAAGCTGCTTTTCCCAGGAAGAGGGTGACTCTCACCCTTAGAGCCTTCATCAGAATCCTCAGGCCTTCCTTATCCTACTTGGAATAGAGGTTGAGACTGTACTCCTAAGCGGGGGCTACTTTATAGCTTTGTCTACAACATTTGCTATGTCAGTTACCTCACCATGCTTAGCCATTGTCATATTCCATTCTGTTCTCTTCCCTCTTCCTTTGGGGAATTACCATGGTGAAGGACCCTGTTGGCTAAGAGGGACCCTAGAGGATTAAGCAGCCTCTCCTTTTCCCCTCCTTCAGGGAGAACGAGAGTCGGGTCTGATGTAAGGAAAGGCTTCTTTAAGCATAAGCACAGTCCTTAGATGGGAGGTTTGGCCTTTTGGAAGAAATATCCCTCTTCCTCCTCCTTAACATTTCTCCCCTTCAGCCCCTCCCTGTAAAACCCCTGCTTGCTTCCTGTTTGCCCCCTTATTTTTCTACATCATGGTCTGAGCCATTAAAGCCTCTGTGTTGGGCCAGAGAGACTTGAAATTTCTGACCTAGAGAGGGCCTGATTTCGGCAGTATGAGCTGGGCTCCAGCTCCATTCATGTCTAACTCATCAGGGTCGAGAGAAGTAACATCTGCTTCTTGTTCTTTTGTCTCCCTCCTTGTATTCCCCTGCTGCCTTTATTATTAAAACACTAAAAGCAACTCAATGAGCTGCCTCCTCAGCAGAAAACCAGGCACAGAATAGACCCCGATGCCATTCCTAGTCCAGTAAGTGCAGGGGGTGGTGTGTGTGTGCGTGTCATCCCTGTGTCAATGCCACCCATGCATGCCTGTGACCTCATCTTCACCTCATCCACCATGTTCATCCCTCTCCATCCTCTTCCCTTAGTTCTTCTAGACCCTCGCTTTTACAAACCAGAAGGATGTGCATGTCTCAAGTCACCGTGTAATGAAATGACAAGCTGTTAGCAGTGCCTTGAGTATGGGGTGGCAGATCAGGCTCTAAGGGTGGGGTCAGGTGGCATGTTAAGCTTTGGTTTTAGTCCTGCTGGGTCCTCCAGGAGCCTGCATGTGACATTTGATAGGACAGGACGAAGTGGAGTGGTAGGTTCTTCCCCTTTGGGACTGATTTGTCTACAGCTTGTGGAGAAACTTTGGGTAGGTGACTACAAACGTACTAAGTTTGGGATACTGGCATTTCTCACAGGGGAAGAGACTGCTGGTTTGGGAAAGTGTGGGCCACTTTCTCATCGGGAGAGTCTGTTTGACTCTGATATATTTCTAAGCTTCAACTCTTTCTGCTATGGGATATGGAGTCTTACTCTCCGTTCACTTTTCCTGGTTTTACCAAACCATCTTGAAGTAACTGACCAAAGGTCATCAGCCTACACAAAGATCTGATTGCCAACTTTGCAAAATCTTTTTTTTTTCCCCCTTTACTGGGTCTGTCAAAATGTGGGGGACTGAGGATTGGGCTTGTAAGGATCAGGTACTTAATCCTCTTCTCCCATATTGACACACACTGATGCTTACCTGAAAATAAGGCAGCATCTGCTTCCTCACCCTACCTGGTCATTTCTGTTTAATCCTCTCCTCACCCTGTCCCTTCTACTTTCATTGAGTGTAGAGTCATTCCAGGTAGATTCATTTTTACATGGTTACTGTTGTCTGTTTTCCTGCTCTGACTCAGAATGTGTCTTGGTGAGAGGAGGGGGTGGGGAGGCTTGCTGGGGGAGGGAAGTGGAATCCGATCATGTTGGAAGGTTTGTGATGAGACCTGGAGCTTTCCTGGAGTGGGGGGAGTAGTGGGGGTGGTCACCACAGATTGGGGGTCAGGGTAATTCATAAAGAAGCCCATTCTCAGTGTTGCCTGCGCAGCATTTTGCTGCTGACAGTAGAGTGGAAGATTGGCCTTGTAGCATTCTATGTGATCTCCAGAAGGAGAGCATACCTAGTGCATGAGGTATTCTTGGCAGATGACTAGTTTCCGTGCTGAAGCTCTGGCCTTTCTTTCTCCTGGCTCTCCAGGACCTGGTACTTCCCTTTCTTTTGTCACCTCACTCATTTTACTTCTTCCCTACAGATTCAGGTTATTGAGGATGACAGGAACAACCGGGGTTCAGAGCCATTTGTTACTGGAGTACGGGGACAGGTGCCGCCCTTAGTCACCACCAACTTCCTGGTGAAAGACCAGGGTAAGGAGGGTATTAATTCCTCGCTAGAGGGCTTTTTTTTCCTATGGATAAACTTCCATCAGGTTTTTTTTTTTAAGATTTATTTTATTTATTTGAGAGAGAGAAGTGGTGGGGAAGTGCACACAGGGGGAAGGGCAGAGGGAGAGGGAGAGAATCTCAAGCAGACTCTTGCCGAGCATGGAGCCCAACGTGGGGCTCTACTGTGAGATCATGGCCTACACTGAAATCAAGAGTCGGGTGCTTAACCGACTGAGCCACCTAGGCGCCCCACTTTTGTCAGTCTTTAGTCAGAGATCAGTCCCTCCTTGGTCTCTAGGGGGAAAAGCCGCCATCAGCTCTAGCATTTATTGGGGCGATGGGGTGGATCAGCAATGGAGAGCTGGTGTCTGGAGGGATTCTTTGATCTGACCCTGGTTTTCTTCCTCCTCCAGGGAATGCAAGTCCCCGATACATCCGATGCACATCCTATAATATCCCTTGCACATCTGACATGGCTAAGCAGGCTCAGGTGCCCCTGGCAGCTGTCATCAAGCCACTGGCAAGGCTGCCACCGGAGGAGGTAAGTCAGGGAAGGGACCAGAGTCTAATGAAAGGGAGGAAGAGGGGGAAGAAGACTTCTTCCTAGAAATGATTCTGGCAGTCATAATGGAAGAAGTCTTGGGTGGGAAGGGAGAGTATCTTCAGTAGCTTACTGTCCCAGGGCCCATGCCTGACGGGTGTGGTTGGGATGAAGGGAAAAGCCCAAGAAATTGTTGAATGGGAGCAGGAGCCATGTGGGAAACAAACTATGAAAAGAGGTAGGGCCAACTTACAGAGGAGGAGATGGCTGAATGCAGAAGCCGCTCATGGCATGGTCATCTCCAGATGAATACAAGTACATTATCCTGTTTTTCTTCTACGCTATCATCCCAGCCTAGTTAGGGAATGTTAGGACAGCATATAAGAAAAAAAGGTAGATTAGGGTCTAATAGTCCTTCTCTTACCCGACTTGGGCCCTAATTTATCCCCTTAGTACTTGAAATCACCATGAAAAGAGAGAGCTTGTCAGCTGCTCTGCCAGGCTTTGGTAGGATACCCTCATGTTTATGCCTAGCTTATTGAATTTAGGGTAGATTTCTCTGTAACTGGAAGCTCAAGACTCAGTTTATATCCTGCTTCTTTCCGTTTTGCTCTATGTTTTTCTCTGTCTGGGTCTCAGTGGGGATGGTTAGACACTTGGCTGCTGATCTCTTACCTGTAGGACGACATCTACTTGGGACATTGGTAGGTGTCATAGAAACCCAGGGATAGGGGAGGATCAGTGTTAGAGATACTTGGCTGGGGAAGGAAGCAGAGTTAAGATCCTTAAGGCAAAGGGGATTAATGACAGGCCCAGAAATGAGAATCCTAGGTAATCTTTGCCTTTCTCCTTATATGCCTATGGCAGCTCCTGATTTGGTCGGGCCACTTGCACAGTTCTTTTCTTTCAAAAAGTGCACTTCTGGAGACGAGGAATAAGAAGAGGGAACTATAGAATTTGGACTCTTATGGATGTTCCTGTGACCAGTACCCTCATCATTTATCTTCATTCCCCTTCACTGTACTCCTTCCTCAGGCAAAATATCTTAGCCATGCCCTCCTCCCTTCAGGTTGTTCCTCTTCATCTATTGCCACATGTCTCAACCCACTGTAGCTTTCCACTGTCTGAGCCCCTCCCCTTTGCTCCTTAGGCTTCACCGTATGTCGTGGACCATGGGGAGTCTGGCCCTTTGCGCTGCAATCGCTGCAAAGCATATATGTGTCCCTTCATGCAGTTCGTTGAGGGAGGGAGGCGCTTCCAGTGCTGCTTTTGCAGTTGTGTCAACGATGGTATGTTCATAGGGGCTGGGGTTGGGGGGATATTCTTCTGTATTGCATCTTCATTATTCTCTTTCTAGTAAGATAGGTGAGGTTCCCTTATTTAGGAACTGGGGAAGTAGGGCACATATGGGGTTGTGGGGCAGTAGAGTGAGCTCAGCCAGAGTCAGACTTACTCAGATTGAGAGTGGACATTTGAGTGATAATCTGCCATGCTCCCCACAGTTCCCCCCCAATATTTTCAACATCTGGATCATACTGGCAAACGTGTGGATGCTTATGACCGTCCTGAGCTATCCCTGGGCTCTTATGAATTCTTGGCCACTGTAGATTACTGCAAGGTAAGGGAAAGTAGCATGGGGAGGGGCAGTGGGTGGAGGATAGTGAGACAGCTGAGCATTGCTGTGTTCACTTCCCTCATTCTTTCATTGTCCCCTTTGGTGTTGACTTCTCTCTAGTCAACTAGCCTGCTTACCAATCCCCCCTCTCTCCCCAACATTTCCTTCCTTTGCAGAACAATAAGTTCCCCAGCCCTCCTGCCTTCATCTTCATGATTGATGTCTCCTACAATGCCATCAGGAGTGGTCTTGTTAGGCTCCTCTGTGAGGAGCTCAAGTCACTATTAGACTTTCTACCTAGGTGAGATTTATGGAGACAAGGTACTTCCGTTGGGTAATCGCTGGGGTGGGGGTGGTTCTGGGTTGTTGACTCAATAGGTAGAGCTTGAGGTCATGACATTGGCTGGTGAAGAAGGTGGCAACTATGGGTAACCATGTTACCTTCTACAGGGAGGGCGGAGCAGAAGAGTCAGCAATCCGTGTTGGCTTTGTCACCTATAATAAGGTGCTCCACTTCTACAATGTGAAGAGCTCATTGGCCCAGCCACAGATGATGGTTGTATCTGATGTGGCTGACATGTTTGTGCCACTGCTGGATGGCTTCCTTGTCAATGTCAGTGAGTCTCGGGCAGTCATCACCAGGTAAGAGCCAGATTGTAGAGGTAAAGTGGGAATGGGGTGGAAACAATCAGAGAAAGCCCGACAGTTGAGTAGAGGGGTCAGCAGATGGACAGGGACTGTGCCTCAGGAGTTTTCAGTCTAGGGGGGCCACATGATTCTTCAGAGGATTGAAGACTGAGGAATCGAGTCTGGATAGCAGTTTTGATTGCTTCCCATCACCTGTCTCTTCAGCTTATTGGATCAGATTCCTGAAATGTTTGCAGACACAAGGGAGACAGAGACAGTATTTGCCCCAGTTATCCAGGCTGGGATGGAGGCTCTAAAGGTAAGTTTAGAACCCTGATTAACGTCCTCTGCCTCGCTTTCCTCTGACCATCTTATACCCTGGGATATAATTCCTGTTTCTTTAGTGATTGAAGACTGTCCAGTGAGTCTGCATATCTGACATAACTGGCACTGAATAATGATGAGGGAAGGGATAAAGGAATAATAGCTGAATAAAGGAAAGAATGAACAAGTAGTCCTCTCTTTCCTAGGCTGCTGAGTGTGCAGGGAAGCTGTTTCTGTTCCATACCTCCCTGCCCATTGCAGAGGCCCCAGGGAAACTGAAGAACAGAGACGACAGGAAGTTGATCAACACAGACAAGGAGAAGGTGTGGGATTGGGAGATGGGGGGAAGACGTTCCATAACAGAGGAAGGTGGTGATTCTTCGCAATGCAATACTCTTAACTTTCTTGATTACTTGGTACTGGGACTAGACACTCTACTCTTTCACATTTCAAGTCCATGACTGCCAGTTTTCTCCAGTGCTCCCACACCTCTCTACCCCATTTCATCCCAAAGCCCTCAATAGATTCTTTTTTTTTTTTAAGAGAATGTTCTACTGTTGCAAATACCTATGAAGTAGATCTGAAGTCTTACATATATTTGAATATCCCATATTAAATACATAGTTCTCAAGTAGGGTGGAACTGAGATATTTGAATACTTTCTTCTGTTCCTCTCCAGACTCTGTTCCAGCCTCAGACGGGTGCCTATCAGACCCTGGCCAAAGAGTGTGTGGCCCAAGGCTGCTGTGTAGATCTCTTTCTCTTCCCTAACCAGTATGTGGATGTGGCCACGCTCTCTGTTGTACCCCAGCTCACTGGTGGCTCTGTCTACAAATATGCTTGCTTTCAGGTAGGGCATGGGACTCTGGGTAGCAGGTGGAAGCGGGACTGGGAATATCTGCTTACACGTGGAGCAGCTCTTTAGCTGCTGACTCATTAATAGGAATCCTGGTGGTAGAGAAAACCCTATAATATAAAAAAGAGAGCCATAAGGGTAGTGGTTAGGAGCATGGGGCTTGGAAGCCATCCTGGGTTGTTATTCTGGCCCTCCCAGAATACTAGCAATATGACCTAGGAGAAATTACTCATTTATTGCTTCTTGGTTTCTTCATCTGTAAAATGGGATTTTAATACTGCTTAATTAAGATTTGTCATCAGGATCAAGTAGTTATACATAAAGTACTTAATGTGGTACTTGGCTTAAAAGCTGTTATTATCATTATCATCATTATTATCATCTTCACTGTTATTGTTATTACGATTCAGCAGCTTGTAGAGTGGAGGGGATGCAGGGAGATAGTCTGCAGGTTGTTACGTAGTCAGTGATGTGACTCTGGGCCTGGGGGGCTGCAGGTGGAGAATGACCAGGAACGGTTCCTGAGCGACCTGCGTCGGGATGTACAGAAGGTTGTTGGCTTTGATGCTGTGATGCGCGTTCGGACAAGCACTGGTCAGTCCTGGTGGGAGAAGAGCAGGCGGGGGACTAAACCTGGGAGGGAGACAAGTGGCACCGGTGATATATGTAGCCCTGACCTTATCCATGTGGCCTCAGGTATCCGTGCTGTAGATTTCTTCGGGGCTTTCTACATGAGCAACACAACAGATGTGGAGCTGGCTGGGCTGGATGGGGACAAGACGGTGACTGTGGAGTTCAAGCATGACGATCGGCTCAATGAAGAGAGTGGAGCCCTCCTGCAGGTAGCAGGCGGGAGGCAGGGGCTGGGGAGAAAGTGTCAAGTATCACTGTACTGGATATAAATAGGCTACAGGGAAGAGGGTAGGAGGGGCGTGGAGAGGACTAGAAGAGGCTGGAGGAGGGATGGCTCGTCTTTCTTCTAGCTTAATAATCCAGCAAAGGAGCGGTTTTTCAGAGGGCTTTGGTGAGGGAGGGGTATGAGTTCTCCCTTTCTCCCTTCCCCTAGTGTGCCCTGCTCTACACCAGCTGTGCTGGGCAGCGACGGCTCCGCATCCACAATCTGGCCCTGAACTGCTGCACCCAGCTGGCTGATCTGTATCGAAACTGTGAGACTGACACGCTCATCAACTACATGGCCAAGTTCGGTGAGGGCAGAGGCAGGGTGAAGTGGGATTGGGGCTGAAAGGTGATTGTCAGTGATTCAGGATTCCCAGGTAGGTGCGGTGGCAGGAAAGCAGGTGCGATGGGGTGGCCAGCCAGTGACTGTGCTGTCTCCCTTTCCTATTCAGCATACCGGGGGGTCCTCAATAGCCCCGTGAAGACTGTTCGTGATACTCTCATCACTCAGTGTGCCCAGATCCTGGCCTGTTACAGAAAGAACTGTGCCAGCCCCTCCTCTGCAGGACAGGTGGGCAGCCATGCTGGAGGAACCGTTGGGACAAATGTTTGCATTTGGGAGAGACTGCTCATGATCATTAACTTTATTTTGATAACCCCTGCAGCTGATCCTTCCTGAGTGCATGAAGCTACTCCCAGTTTACCTGAACTGTGTGTTGAAGAGTGATGTCCTGCAGCCTGGAGCTGAAGTCACTACTGATGACCGTGCCTATGTCCGACAGCTGGTTACTTCCATGGATGTGGCTGAGACCAATGTCTTCTTTTATCCTCGGCTTCTACCACTGGTGCGACTGAGGGCTGGATGAGACATTGTGTGCTGAGAAAGGGGCATCATAGGAGGAAGGGAAGGGTTAATATTATCTGTTGTCTGACACTAGTGAATTTGTTTTTAACCTGCATTATATGATGTAATTTTCACACTGAAGAAGTTACTGAGAGATTGAGCTTTCTGAAATTTCATGGGGGCAGGAGGCACAAATGTGTCTTTTGGTCCTTGGTCAATAACCTTTTGCTCCCTTCCTTTTGTCTAGACAAAGTCTCCCATCGAGAGTGCCACTGAACCACCAGCAGTTCGAGCATCTGAAGAGCGTCTAAGCAATGGGGATATATATTTGCTGGAGAATGGGCTCAACCTCTTCCTGTGGGTGGGAGCAAGTGTCCAACAGGGTGTTGTCCAGAGCCTCTTCAGTGTCTCCTCCTTCAGTCAGATCACCAGTGGCTTGGTGAGGGCAGGGAGTCAAGGGGAATATGGGTGTGGAAATGCATTTTGTGATATGAGTGGAAGCCAGTAAAGTTTGTGTGCTAGTCCACTTTAATAGCAGGGAACATTTGAAAAGGAGGGACAGTGCTGTCATTATTCCTAGGCTTGTTTCAGATGATGAATAAACCTGTGCTGCCCCATTTTTTACTGGACTCAGAATATCTTACCATAAGGATAAATGAATTTTGTGTTGCAGAGTGTTCTGCCAGTTCTGGATAATCCGCTGTCCAAGAAGGTGCGAGGCCTCATTGATAGCTTAAGGGCACAGAGATCACGGTACATGAAGGTAACACTGATCTAAATCCTGGACTTCTTACCTTGTCAAGTCCTCTCCTGGAAGGGGGGTGGGAATAAGTGAATGGATAATGGGAATTTAGGGCATGTTTAATTTCTTCTGGCCCCGCCTCATGACCCTGTTTTCTGGCCATAGCTTATCGTGGTAAAACAGGAGGACAAGCTGGAGATGCTGTTCAAGCACTTCCTGGTGGAAGACAAGAGCTTGAGCGGGGGAGCCTCCTATGTGGACTTTCTCTGTCATATGCACAAGGAAATTCGGCAGCTACTGAGCTAGACCAAGTGGGTAAATGGCATAGGGTGCCAGGCCAGCTTCCAGAAAGTACTCCAGGATGGCAGAGAAATTGGAACAGTTCCATATCTAAGTCATGTAAGCTGACCTCAATCTCTTTGGGGGGAGGGGGAGGTATAAGGAGACACCTTTCTGGGATCAAGTATCCTACCACTCTGTCATGTCCTGCTGATGGAAGGTGCCCCTATCCCCTCGCATTACCCTCCTTTTCCTGCTAATCCTGTCGTAATGAATGTAGTTTCTCAGTTCACTGTATCTGATTCGGTGTTGGGGGATTTGGAGGCACCCAGACTCTGGCAATATTACGTGTCCCCTCGGACCAGCCTCCAAGAAGAGAGGGGCAGGCAGGAAGGAGTGGGAATCCTAGGGTTACCATGGGGGGAGAGGGGCTAATTCAGCTCAGTGTCATCAACAACTTCCTATATTAGGGATGAAACATACAGGTGCACAAGAGCTGGGGTATAGGCCATAGATAGTGGAGAGAGAAGTGGCTGGTCAGTCCTTCTTGGGCCTAGAAGTCAGCAACCAAGTCAGAGTTAGGGAGAGTGGTTGATTAGCTTTTTCTCTCTCCTGCAATGATTGTTGATCACTCAGTGGATAGAGGCACATTGTCGGAGATGAATGAGCCTGGGAAATGAGTTGCAAAGAATATTAAGATCTGGGAGAGGTACCAGCCTCTACTCCAGTTGGAGAGGCTCCAACACTGGATGGTTCTGTAGAGAGCCTGGTCATCAACTTGCAATACCTCACAGAGCCAGCCCCTATCCCACTCTGAGCTCCCACTGGAAACTCTGCTTCTCCAAGCTGGGAGTTGGGGAGAGAGGCAGTGGCGGCTGGAGCTCTGTTCTCTCCTGCCGGGACACCACTCCAGCTTTGGTATTGACAGAGTGGCTGACAGTTATCTTCCAACCTGAACTGGCTGGGGCAGGACAAGGGCTAGGCTTGATGGTGGTCAGGCTTGTCTGCTCCCAGCCTGGGATG
>CM052894.1:46688142-46779746 GCA_028534135.1 Potos flavus | reverse complement strand
CCCTGCTCTGGACCTCTCATTTCTCCTCATTGGTTTATTTTTCAATGCATCTTTAATTTGTAAAGAAATAAAATAAATTAAGATGTAACAATTAGTCTCATTTTTACCTGGGATTTGCCATGGTCCCCTCCATTCATTCCTGCTAGGCCTAGCACTTCCTAGGAAGTGGCCGGCTGAGTAGAACTGCGCATGCGTCACACGCACCGCCGGCGTAGGACCTTGTTGGGGCGCGGCTCACCGCAGGGCGGGGTCTGGTGCTGCCGGGTGGAGTTGCGGGTGGGGGGGAAGGGGGCAGCTGCCAGTGGACATGGCGGCGGGCCGCAGCAGGGCTGTGCTTGCCGTCTTTGGAGTGCTAAGTGTTTGTGCGGTCAGCGGCTCTGGGCCCGTAGCTGAGGGGGAGACCGGCGGGGAGGCGGGCTGGACGGAGCCATGGGATGGTGCGGTTTTCCGGCCGCCCTCAGCGCTGGGCGCGGTGGGGGTGGCGCGCAGTCCGGGGGCCCCGCGGCCAGGAAGGGAGGAGGCGGTGGACTTGCCGGTGCTGCTATGGTGGAGCCCAGGCCTATTTCCGCACTTCCCGGGCGACTCGGAGCGCATCGAGTGCGCGCGCGGTGCGTGCGTGGCGTCCCGGGACCGACGGGTGCGGGGGCACTCACGGACGCGCGCGCTGCTCTTCTACGGCACTGACTTTCGCGCGTCTGAGGCGCCGCTGCCGCGCCTGGCACATCAGAGCTGGGCGCTCCTGCACGAGGAGTCGCCCCTCAACAACTTCGTGCTGAGCCACGGTCCGGGCATCCGCCTCTTCAATCTCACTGCCACCTTCAGCCGCCATTCGGACTACCCGCTACCGCTGCAGTGGCTGCCCGGAACCGCCTACCTGCGCCGCGCGGCGCCTCCGCTACAGGAGCGCGCGGAGTGGCGCCGCCGCGGCTACGCGCCCCTGCTCTATCTGCAGTCCCACTGCGACGTGCCTGCGGACCGGGACCGCTACGTGCGCGAGCTAATGCGCTACATCCCGGTGGGTGGGGCCGGGGCGGGGCTGGGGGGGCGAGGGGGCGCGAGCGGATGAGGCCAGGACCCTTGGCGTCCCGGCCGACTTGCAGCACCCACTTGACGGCCGTACTCTACCCCGCTCAGGTGGACTCCTATGGGAAATGCCTGCAGAATCGGGAGCTGCCCACTCCGCGGTTACGGGACACAGCCACAGCCACCACCGAGGATCCAGAGCTCTTGGCCTTCTTGTCTCGCTATAAGTTCCACTTGGCCCTCGAAAATGCCATCTGCGATGACTACATGACAGAAAAACTGTGGCGCCCCATGCATCTCGGGGCTGTGCCTGTGTATCGCGGCTCTCCTTCCGTGAGGGACTGGATGCCCAACAATCACTCTATCATCCTCATTGATGACTTTGAGTCACCTCAGAAGCTGGCAGAATTTATTGACTTTCTGGACAAGAATGATGAGGAATACCTGAAATACCTGGCATATAAGCAACCTGGGGGCATCACCAACCAGTTCCTTCTGGATAGTCTGAAGCATCGGGAGTGGGGAGTGAATGATCCTTTGCTGCCTAACTACCTCAATGGCTTCGAGTGTTTCGTCTGTGACCATGAACTGGCTCGGCTGGAAGCTGAGAAAGCCCACGCAGCCTCCCCTGGGGACATCCCTGGCCCTGAACCTCACATTGCCCAGCCCTCACACATGGACTGCCCGGTGCCCACACCTGGCTTTGGCACTGTGGAAGAGATTCCTGAGAATGACAGGTAAGGATAGCTGAGGTCCCTGTGGCCATCAAATCAAATGACTGACTGACTTGCTTGCTGTGGGCAGTGAACTAGTACTAGATGCTTAGGGGATTGTTGTATAACAAAATTATGACATGGGCTTATTCTGCCTTTAAGGTGTCAAGAGTCTAGTTGGGGAGATAAGACCAATTGAAAAAGCTCAGTAAAAGATGCAAAATATAATTCAAGGCAACAACATGAAGATCAGCTTACGTGAGCAGTGTGCAACAGTGATTCAAAAAAGGCTTCAACCAGAGCAGAGGGGGCCTGTTCAGACGAAGTGATGAGAAACAAAGTTGGGCAGATAAACTGGGGACAGGCTATACATAGCCTGAATACCAGGCTCAGGAGTTGGACTCTCCTGAAAATCAACTCAGCTGTTAATTTAGCACCTTCTAAATGGGTGGGGGTGGGGATGAGCAATACAAAGATGGGTATTTTGAGAGAGGTTTGTTTGCAGTAGGGTTTATATCTCTTAACCTGGCATAATTATTAATAGCACCTCCTTTCACTCTTAAAAGTACCCTGATTTGGATGATAAATTATACATTGCCCTAAACAAGATAGAAGGACTGCTTTTAATAGATAATAATGAACAATGGTGGGCAGTGTGAATTAGAAGAGAAGTGAGGAAGCCTGTGCAGTTAAGTGGCAGAAGGTGATGCACTGGGAAACAAGGTCAGCATGGGAGGTAGGAAAATGTTGAAGCCACTTGCAGCAAACCACATCTGTTCTCGGAGAGGTGATAAAAAGATTATTAAGCTTAAGAAAGCAAGGTTGCTAGACTGGCCTGCAGAGACCGACTTGCACAGTGGATGGCAGCAGAGGGCTGTTTATATACACTGCTGGCAGAGTGGTTCTGGGAATGGAGTCTTCCATCAAGTAATTTGTATCTAGTTTATGCTGGACATAATATTATGATTTACTAGAAGAAAAGTGTAAAACATTAAAAAAAAAGAAAATGTGTTTTATCTAGACATTGGGCAGCACAGCACCTTCATTCTGATTATTGAAATAAAGGCGCAACTTATAGGGTAACCATCTAAAGAGGCTCCCTGGCTTTTCTTACAGACAAGTCTGGCCCTTGCCCTCCCTTCCTCTGAACTCCTTCCACATTTGGGAACCTGGAGCGGGCAAGTCAGAAGTTTCACTCATTGTGGGTGGGCTGTGTGACAGATACGTGTTTGCAGCTTACTGTCACCTGTACTACTAGACTTACTTCACATTTCCTTCCCTTCAAAGCAGAGCCCTGTCCCAGCCAGAGATTACTGTATCTGCTTAAGATTTCTTTGACCTAGTCAGAGAAGTTAGGACCATAGCTGTGCAGAGGTTCTATAATCCAACTCCCATTTTGATGTTTCAGCTGGAAGGAGATGTGGCTGCAAGATTATTGGCAAGGTCTGGACCAGGGGGAAGCTCTCACTGCCATGATCCACAACAATGAGACAAAGCAGATGAAATTTTGGGATTACCTACATGAGATCTTCATGAAAAGGAACCAAAATCTCTAATTACCCTTGCAAGAGCCTTTAACTTCGTAGAGTTAAGGAGCTGGAAGTCCTTATTCTACTGTGGGACATGAGGGGCATCTGCTGCTACACAACTTAAATGAACACTGTCTTATCATGAGTTCAAGGAATTCCATTTATAGCCACTGATATTTTATCCTAATGATGTGTATGTACCCAGTGTCTCAGCTTGTGGTAATAGGGCCTGTCCTCAAGGAGAGGTGGAGGCCTTGGATTAGTGGGAAGCAAAAGCCTGAAACACCCACTTGCTTCAAAGTGCTGATCAAACAGAATTTTAAGAGAACTCCATCTTTTTCTAGCCATTTTACCCTCTCAACTGTGATTGGAACAACACCTTGGTACTTGTCGTAGAATGAGGTAAGATGGGTCAGGGCTTAAAACTTCAATGCTCTTCCTTGAAACTCTTCATTATTCAGTACCTTTCCTAATCTCTTTTTCTCATCTCCTGCTTTATAAACTGTTATGTTGATGGTGAAGCAAAACTCTTGGTGGGTTGTATTCTGGTTCTTAGAGTTGTATTTTTTTATATCATTTACTTGCCTTTGATGTCAAACTTTTTATTTTAAATGGATTTTTCTTTCCTGGTTTTCCACAGTATCTGATGAAAATGAAGTAGCCTTGCCACCATCCCCACATTCATTCTCCCCTGTGTTAAACTGGCTATTGATTTGACAGCTATTTTTACTGCTGTCTTGCTTTTTTTTTTTTTTTTAGGAGTCTATCTCAAATTCCTTCTCATCTCATGAACATAAAGATTCAATGGCTAATATATGCCATGTCAATTTAATGAATTGTCCTGCCCTATTTTAGGTTGGAGATAGAGACCAAGGCTGGAAATGATGACAGAGTATATATAAATGTCATTCATATATATTTAAATGATTTTGAAATGTTAAAAAAGACCAGTGCAAATCAAATTGCAGATTTTTATAGGTCTTTGGTCTTTTCTGTCTGCCTAATGAACTCTTCTATTTTATTATTTTTATATGCTAAAAAAGTCTTATTTTCCCCCAAAGAGTCATGAAAATTATGTTGGAAAAAAACAGTCCAGCAATATAGTTGTAGTAATTACCTCATATTATGTAGCATTTTTCACTTTACGTGGAGTGAATATTCAAACTTCATTCTGTTACCAATATCCGTCTGTACAACTTTATAGTTCTTACTGAGACTACATTTTGATGGAGCCCACCTAAGGTCCTACCCTCAAGGGGAGGTGAGGCAAGAGATGGCCACAAGTGGCTGACTAAATAAAAAATTGTTAGGCAGATTTTGGGGTATAGCCAAACCCTTTTATTGCTGTGGTTTGAATATAAAGCTTAATGGGCAGGGAGACCGTTAGGTTTTCTGGGCCAGTGGAACAAGAAAGAATACTTTGGACCTTAGCGCTACTCTGGTTGTAATGTGGTATTAAGGAATTGTCACTACAGAAGTTCCATAGCCTATCAGTTTATCTGTTTGTGAAATAATGTATGTACTTTTATATACACATACACTAATTTACAACCAGAAGTGTGTGTGCGTACGTATGTTAGATGCTTCAACAACTAGGGTCCCACCCTTAATATTGTGACATCTAAGGACATGGGGCAGCTGTAATTGGGGCTGGATTTCACTGCCAGAGTGGTTCTTTTTCCATTTTATTTTTTAGTAAAAGATACCCTTTACAACAGCATGGAAAGTTTGCTTAAACTGTTTGAGCTTGTTCAGAAAAGAACAAGAGGGAAAGACAGACCTTCAAACATACTTATATTAAAATAGTAGCGACCCAAAAAAGAAGTCAAATTCAGGACTCTGATTTCTGAATTTGCAATCTATTTAAATGCAGGCGCTGATTTATAGTACAAACTACATATTACTCAAGTGCGAACTAAGGTTAGGAATCAAGTTTTATTATGTGCAATAAAAAGGTAAGTGCCAAGTGTATAACCATTCTTACCTCTTCTAATTAGACCAGTTCACAGTGGCATTCCTTTAGCACTTTTATGTACCAAGTGGGCCAGTTTATGAATGATTGTGGCTGGGGACTCATGCCCGCTTTGTGGACAGTGCTTTCCAGACTTTCTCCTTTAATCCTATCACAATAGAAGTATTAATAAAAGAGCACGGTAAACTAGGTGCTACGTTTCCACAAGAGAAAGCAGAACTAGTATGAAGAGAAAGCAAACAATGTGAATTTTCTCTGGTTTGGGCCCAGCTTGCTCTGTAAACAGCAACAGGCTCAAGATTATTGGTGGTAGAAGTGTCTGATTAGGAATCAGTTTTATTTGTGCTGCTGGGGTGGTGGTGGGGCATGGGACTGATGCCTTTATTACTCCATATGTTGCAGTTCTCTATTTTTCTCAGGTTTCATTTTGTATAATAAATGACTTCTTTTTAAACAGTGTCTTCTGCTTGGCTATATTTCTGGGCTGAGTATGATACACTTGGAGACTTGGAAAAACATGTCAAAACATTTGTTCATTTAACAAGTATTTACTGTCACTATTCTAGCCACTGGGGATTCAGTAAGACAGGGTCCCTTTTCTCATAGTGCTTATTTTAAATGGGTGTCACTGGTAAGCAAGGCTGTAAACAAACAATAAATGAACAAGATAATTCAGACTGTGATATGTGCTATGAAAAAAATGTAACAGCTTGGTGGGGGGTGGGGAGCATCAGGGAAGGCCTCTCTGACAGGAACTGAGACTCAACAGAAGAAAAAGAACCAGTCATGCAGAGATCAATGGGAAGATCAAACATCTGTGATAAATGATTTTAACTTTAGCAGTGATAAAATGATTTTAATTTTAGCACACTAAATTTTACACAACCAAATAAATATTGCTCCTCCAAAGTAGTCCTCTTGTGAACTAAAAGCTGTTCAAGTTATGCTTCCATTACCAGAACCATTTCTTAAAGCTCATTTTTAAAGGCCCTAAGAATCCCTGGCACATCTTTGAGTTTCGTAAACAGCTAAAAGACACTTAGAACCAAATCTGATGAAGCTAGGCATCACAACTGAAGGGTCAAGTCTATTAATAGTAATGATACCACCAAGTATCTTTACAGGATTGGAGAGAGGATTAAATTAGATGATAAATGCCGAAATGCTTAAACCTCACCCTACCCAATGAGATCATTACAAGGGAGAGCAAAGGATATATGGTAGGATACAGAAGTAGTAGCAACTTTATTTTTATTTATTTATAAGTAGGCTCCACACCCATTGTGGAGCCCAATGGAGGGCTTGAACTCACAACCCGCAGTCAAGACCTGAGCTGAGATCAAGAGTGGGACGTTTAACTGACTGAGCCACCCAGGTGTCCCATTAAAAGCAACTATTTAAATGAGCCTAGTTTTTCTTTACAGTTTTGGGGTGATTTTAAAGGTAGTAAAATCCAACTGTTCTTGAAGACTTGCCAAAACATAGTAAGAATCTGTCCAAACCTAACATCTTGAAATCTCATATTTTGATTGGCTCCCATCCTCTGCCCTTGCTTATGTCAATCATCCTCTAGTTCAGCCAGCTCCCACCATAAACGAGGGTCCTTTTTATCAGGTCTTTTCCTAGATGTTCCCAGCTTAGTACCGCCCAGAGACTTCTTGGCCGCGAGCCCACAAAAGAGCGATCTAGATCAGCGCACGAGCCCCAAAGACTCTCCTAACCTGCACACAGGTTTCGAATGACGGGTGTTGGATCCCAGTGTCAGGCCTAGAGGGCCAAGAGACCAAGCGGGCCTCCCAGCTTCCCGCGGGTTGCGCGCCTAGAATCGTTGAGCTCGTAGGGGTCACGCAGGGTCACGTACGGCGACCACGCAGAGCCTGCCGGGAGCTCGGTGCGCAATGGCGACGCCCAGCCTGCGGGGTCGCCTACCGCGGCTGGGAAACCCGAGGAAGCCTATACTGAAGCCTAACAAGCCCCTCATCCTAGCTAACCGCGTTGGAGAACGACGCTGGGAGAAGGGCGGTGAGCAGTCGGAGCCTGGGAGGCTCCAGAGCGGAAGCCGGAGGGATGCAGCGGGCGGCTGGGTGGGAGGGCCTTAAGGTAAAGGGTTTTCTTGTGACTGAGGGTGCTCTCGTTCTGCTCCTCCAGAGGCGACTTGTATCACAGAGATGTCGGTGATGATGGCGTGTTGGAAGCAGAATGAATTCCGCGACGAAGCATGCAGAAAAGAGATCCAGGATTTCTTCGACTGTGCTTCTAAGGCTGAGGTGACGGAAGGCTATTAGTGTGCCCTCTTGGAAGGAGAATGGGGGCGGGGATACAAGTAATTGTTCTTCTTGCCTCTTGCTAGGTGATAGGAGGACCTCATTCTAAAAAGGCGAGGAAAGTTGTGGGAGCGATTTCACTCACGCTAAAGTGGAAAAAGTTGTTTTGAAGGCATTGTGATCTTGAGCGGTTTCTTTCACTGCTCTAAGCTTTAGCTATACCAGATGAAAAAGGAGGCTCAGGGGCGCCTCGGTGGCTCAGTGGGTTAAAGCCTCCACCTTCGGCTAGGGTCATGATCTCAGGGTTTTAGGATCGAGCCCCGCATCGGGCTCTCCGCTCAGCGGGGAGCCTGTTTCCTCCTCTCTCTCTGCCTGCCTCTCTGCCTACTTGTGATCTCTCTCTCTGTCAAAAAAATAAATAAAATCTTAAAAAAAGATTAGAAAAAGGAGGTTCATATAAATACCTACCTTACAGAATGTTGTATTAAATGAAAGAATGAATGGGAAAATTTAAAGTGCTGCTCAAATAGATATTATTGTCTGAAATAGAGCTAAAGATTGTGAAGGGCAGGTTGTTTGGATTTTAGCCTAAAATTAGTTGCTAGCTGGCATGGTAGCTCAGATCATACTGTCATCTGTAGGTTCCAAGTCCCTTTTGAAAGTGGACTGGATAGATGACACAGATAGTTCCAGGCTGGTTAATATGTCAATGTGGTTTGTGGCATCCTAAGAACTACTGGCCTAGGTCAGGATAAACCGTAGAGCTGTCATTTTTGTTTTTGTTCTGTCTTTTCAGAGGGTGCGAAAGATGAGATCAATCCAGGATACAGGAGAATCTGGGAATTTACCCCCCACGAAACTGAATAAGTTGTTACAGAGATTTCCTAATAAATCTCATGTCAGTTGAAAATGGAGAAGCATTTTCTATGACTGGACTGTAGCTACTGAGAACTATACAGAGGTGTTTTAGAGACGTTTGCACTGCCATGCTCTATTTGAAAGGTGAAAGGAGGCAAGACACCTTTTTCATCCTTTGGAATCATTGTCAGGGTGGAAGTTATGCTTTATCTTGAAATAAAATCCTCTGAAGAGAACTTGGCCTTTGTTGTAGATGAGATTCTTCCTTTATACTTGAACTCTGTATCCTTCCCGAGACTGGAAGTTCTTTGTTCCCTGATTTGCCCCAGGATCAGGACAAATTTATTCTTGGTATGCATTTGAAGACCTTACACCATTTAGTACCCTTGCCTTTGGATGCAATAAGGGAGTTGAAGTCTGCCTATATGCAGGTTTTTTTGCCATCATCTGTAAGTATTTAGTGACTGCCTATTTCGTGCATAGCCCCTGCAAGATGCTCCCACAATAATCAGAAGTTCACAAACTGGTGACCAAAGTTACTGCAGATGTATTTTATTTAGCCAACACAATTGAAAATTTCTTTTTAAATAAGATGACCATCTTCAAAATAGGAAAAATATCATTAAAAATCCACTTAGGAGCTTTTCATTAAAAAAAATAAAAAGATCTGGCAACACCAATTTCTTATTCCTGCATTGCAATAATCAAGTAGAGCTGATTATCATTTATTTGTTTCTATTCTCCAGGTACCTAGCATTGGCCTCTCCCAAATGGTGAAACTGAAACTTATTTGGCAGTTACCTTCTTTGTGTATCACCTGTTCACTTCTCTCATTAAGTTATCCACTTACTTGCTGAAGGCATTAACCTCTGTGACCCCTTGATATTAGAAACAATTGTATAGCATTTAATGTGTACTCTGCCCTTTCAGGCATAACTAACTTAACCTTTCCTATATACATTAGAGCATTAAATAGACAAAAGGATTAGTGGGGTTTCTAAATCTCCAATGGGATAATTAATCAGATAAAGAAAGGGTCTTGCCTCTCTGACCCCCGCAGCTACCTCTTCCTATAGTACTCATACCCCGTGGGTATAGCGCTGGGCAGTTACCTGGTCTGAGAACTGAGGCTTTTAGCTGTAGGAAGAAGCTCGGTGCTTAGGCACTTTGGACTGGACTTACGAGTTCTTACCCTAGGGTCAATAGATTCCCAGTAAGAGGTCTGTGGACATGAATGAGAGAACAAATTTTATCTTTAGCCACAACTGAAATTTAGCATCTCAGTTAGGACTGAGGGAAACAAACCACAGTATCAGCAATTCTTATGTGAAATCATATTTTCATACAGTAGGTTGCAGATACCTCGATACCATACCCATCACTAGCTTCAAAATTATGGTAGTTATTACACTTGCTGCTGGATCTTACTTAATGTGTAAATAAAGAAGTATTACTGTTACAAGTTTGTTTTATTATTTTTAAAATTGTATTTCATAATTGGTTTCCTTTGTAATTTTTATATTTTATATTTTGTGCATTTACAAACAATCCGAGAAGGGTTCCAGAGACTTCACTAGGCCGCCAAAGGGTCTGTGGCACAAAAAAAGGCTAAAAACATCTGAACTCAAAGGACCCACTGACAAAACAGTACAACCATTTCCTGAAATCAAGTGCATTCTTTTCGCGGTGCTTCCCTGATGAGACCCTGTAACAAGTTTGATGGAATGTAGGCTTCTGAACTACAACTCCCAGAAGGTGATGCGGACCCAGGGCCTATCCGGAGTTAAAACAATAACTCCACCCAATAGTTCCTGTGTTATCGCTTGACAGCCTACGATTCCCGGCATTCATGGCGGCTGTTTATTCCTTGGAGACATTATGGACGCCGAGTTATTGCTGGGATCTGTAGTCATTTCATATACCTCTGGGGGTTGGCTGCCTCTTACAGTATCTGAGGGTGGGTTCTAGGAAAAAAAAAAAAGGGCAGGAAATGCAGCAATTAAACAAACAGGTCCTCTACATCTGCCCGTAGAGGGTCTGGTTCCCAAGCACGTGAAGGCGGAAGTGGTGGTGGCCGGCGCGGCCGGAAGTTCAGATCAGCTGATGGGGGAGGCGGCGCCGCAGCAGCCGAGAGGCCCCGGCTGCCGAGAGCTTCGTCCGGGCCCTGAGTCTCGGAGACTGGCCACAGTCCCCGTTCGCACCTCGCAGTTGGGCGAGGCCGGGTTCCATATCCCTTCCAGTCTTGAGATCCTCGTCCGGCACGGCCGCCCTGAGCGCCCCGGCCACCCCCAGCCCCGGCTCGCCCCTCAGGCCCCGGGCCTCCCCTCAGCCCCCGGCCGGCGGCCCAGGCCCCGGATCCGCGGGGGGGGACCCGGCCCCGGGGGGTGCAGGCCCCATGGAGCTGATGTTCGCGGAATGGGAGGACGGGGAGCGCTTTTCATTCGAAGATTCCGACCGCTTTGAGGAGGATTCGCTCTGTTCCTTCATCTCCGAGGCCGAGAGCCTCTGCCAGAACTGGCGGGGATGGCGCAAACAGTCCGCGGGGCCCAATTCCCCCACTGGCGGCGGTGGCGGAGGTGGCAGTGGCGGTACCAGAATGCGAGGTGAGAGTGAGCGGAGGGGGAAGGGAGCGGGCTGGCTCTGCTCAGGCCTTGCTGGGGAGCTGTCCCTGTTCGGGAGCTGTCCCGGACCGCGAGCTGTCCCAAGCTCAGAACGACTTCTGGACTCGCTTTTCCAGTCTTCCTGGGGTTGGCTTCTCCAAACCAGCATGTGTGCGTGTGCGTGTGTGTGTGTTGGAGTGATGGCTGGGAAATCCTGGGTTGGGTAGGATTAGCGACAGAAAGTAGATCTTTTGTGGTTCATTTGCCTTAGAGATGGGGTAGGAGAAAAAACTCCACTGACTTGGGAATACTCACCGAGTTCAGCCCGTGGCGAGCCAGAAAATAGAAAAGAATGTGGTTAAGAGGTGGCTTGTGAAGAAGGGACCACTTGAGGTGTGTCAGCCCCATTGCAAAGTGCATTGAGAGCTTCCTGTTAAGGGTGATGACGATCTCTGATCCTGGCTGCACCAAGAAGGGATTCCGTCCAGAGGAAAGTGGAGCTGAACTGGCCTGTGAGAGGAAATTCCGTAGTTAAATAGGTTCACATCAGAGGCTTGGTTCTCGGCCATGTTGAACATCTGTGAGGAGCCGAGGCTGGGACTACTGGATTAGAGCTTTACATTTCTATCATCTGGGGCCGGAGAAGAGTGTAAGTAATTGTCTCTAGATCTCCTTATGAAACACTCTTCCTGCTGTAAGTGTCTTTCACTCTTGGGTCTTTCAGTAAATTAACTGATTAGTGCTGTGAGGAATTTTCCACTTATGAAAGGGGATTGAGGGGACAGTGATGATAAGTGAAGCTCCACAGGCTCAAGACTCACCACATCCTTTCCCTGCCTTCCTCATGGCACAGTTTTTGTCCTGGGCCTCAATGCAAGCTGAGGCCTTTTTTCAGCAGTTGGCGTTGTGATTCTACTCCGGCCATTCCAAGAGTCCTGTTTTCCGAACTGCCCTATGGAGATTTTTAGTACCCCTTTGGGACAGAGAGAAATGTACACTTGTCACTTGTTAGGAGTGGTAGTGTTCAACTTCAGTTGGAGTGGTGGCGTATGTTCTGTGTACACACACCCACACGCCCACAGAGATCATAGGCAGTTTCACTGTGGGTCTTTTATGGTCTCTTTTCTTCTTTCACATTTGCATGTGTGGGTAGCCTTGGGGCTTAGAGCTCCTTCGCTTTGAGGGAAGTAACCGAAGTCATGTTGGTGAAATTTTTCAGCGTATAGATATTTTCCTGAGTGGGTTAAGATCTAGGAAAGCAGTTCATTCCCCAAGCCCCCTGCCCTCCTGGGCTACCCTCAGTTGCTCACTTGTAAAATAAGGAGATTAACTTTTTGAAAAAAGGTTTCTTTCAGCTCCGTGATTTTCTGATCTGTTTTCTAATCTGACTAGCAATTTGGGGAGATATGCATGCAGTCTATTGTGTTTTACCACTATTTGATTAAAACGCTTTAGGAAATCTTGAGTACTCCACTTGGAGTACTCCTACTCCAGGTGATAACAGGAGCGGTCGCTAGATTCCCTTGGGATAACTCATCTTCCTCCCCACCCCCGTTCCCAGGCTCCCATTGTAGGAAGCCAAGGTTCAGGTGTGCCACAGGACGTGCAGCCTCTCTTGTACCGGAGCTCCCTCTCTTAACTCCTCTGGGCTCTGGCCCTTCTTCACTCCTTGGGTAGAGGTGTAGAGTCATCTAGAGAAAAAGGGATAGTAAAAAAGCAGAGAAGAGAATGTCAGAGGAGAGACGTTAACAACATAATATGAATCTAAAGTGCTAGGGATAAGGGAAATTAGATGCCAAGCCATGTGAGAGGGGTTACTTGCTAGGATCCTGGAACACACCTGTTTGGCCAGGAGTTTCTAGGCTATCCCTGGTATCTTCTGTTCTAGACCTTAGGTAGCAGGCTGTGGGCTGCGGTTGATTAGTTCCCCTCCCCCAGACGGGAGTCATAAGGGTTAATGAATCCTAACAGGGTCCCTTGGTTTTTCATCCAGCTGTCCCCTTCCTTTCCTAGTGAAGTGGGGCCCAAGAAGTTAGGCATTGGCATTGGTGCCAAGTAATCATGGCCCTTTTCATTTCCCCTTCTCTTTACCCTCACCCAAACATTTGTTTCCAAGATGGACTGGTGATCCCATTGGTGGAGCTATCAGCAAAGCAGGTGGCATTTCATATCCCATTTGAAGTGGTGGAGAAAGTTTATCCCCCAGTGCCTGAGCAGCTACAGCTCCGAATTGCTTTTTGGAGCTTCCCTGAGAATGAAGAGGATATCCGGTGAGGCTAAAGGACTGATGGTGGGGAGTGGGTCCTGATATTCCACACTGTGTACCGGGCTTCCTACAGAACAAAGGAGATACTGTATTTGGGGCTGTGGTAAGAAGAAGACAAGGGGAGGAGAGTGCCTGGGATTTTCCCCAAGAGGGAGTGACACTGGGGAGAGAGTGCCCAGGGCGTTGTGGTCTCTGACAGGGTCTCTAGAAAGTTATTCGCTGAGTTGTGGCTGTGTCCTCTTCTTCACTACCAGGCTGTATTCGTGCCTAGCCAATGGCAGTGCGGATGAGTTCCAGCGAGGGGATCAGCTGTTCCGCATGAGGGCTGTGAAAGACCCCCTGCAGATAGGTAAGGGTGCCCTGAGGGCAGCCCCTGCTCCTCCCACCCCCTCTGTTAGGAATGAAGGACCTCCTGCAAGGAGCCAGAGCAGGTTGGCAGAGTAACTGCAGGGCTAGGGTTGAGGGCAGAGAATGATGTCTTGCTGGCTCTCCCTGACTATGCCCGTGTTTCTCCCCAGGGTTCCACCTGAGTGCTACGGTGGTGCCACCTCAGATGGTCCCCCCCAAAGGGGCCTACAACGTGGCTGTGATGTTTGACCGCTGCCGGGTCACTTCCTGCAGCTGCACCTGTGGGGCTGGGGCCAAATGGTGCACTCACGTCGTGGCACTCTGTCTCTTCCGCATCCACAACGTGAGGCCCTCCCAATTTATCCTGGCCCTATCCTACGCTCCATCCCCCCCTTCTCTGCTGCATGCCTGGCCACAACGTGAGCCCCCTCGCCTCCCTTAATCTGCCTCTCTTTCCCCAGCTCCAGTGTCAGCAAGCCTTTTCTCAGCTTGTTCTATTTCTCTCCGTGTCCCCTGCAGGCTTCTGCAGTCTGCCTGCGTGCCCCAGTCTCAGAGTCCCTGTCTCGGCTGCAGAGAGACCAGCTGCAGAAGTTTGCTCAGTACCTCATCAGTGAGCTCCCTCAGCAGGTGAGGTTGGCACACCCTCCTCCAGCTCCTGGCTCCGGGACCGCATGTGAGTCTTCGCGTTAGACACTGCCTCCTTGGGTCACCGATGCCTTTGTCCCTTTCCCCCTCAGATCCTCCCCACAGCCCAGCGTCTTCTGGATGAACTCCTCTCTTCCCAGTCAACAGCTATCAATACCGTGTGTGGCGCCCCCGGTGAGTGTGGAGCGAAGGCAGGGCGGTAGGAAGGAAGGAGGCAGGTAGTACAGAGCACCACTTGCTCAAAGCGTGCTGTTGTCAGGCGAATCCAGGTCCCTGTCTCTAGGCAACTGACTGCCTGTCACCCCCAGACCCCACAGCAGGGCCATCCGCCTCTGACCAGAGTACCTGGTATTTGGATGAATCGACCCTCACTGACAACATCAAGAAGACTCTGCACAAGTTCTGTGGCCCCTCGCCGGTGGTCTTCAGGTACATTGGATCTCACGCCTGTGTCTGCGGCGGAGGGGAGCATCCCTCAGGCTGTCGAGAGGCCCTTTGTTGTAGGAATACCCGTGCTTCAAGAATTTTTGTCCTGGGCATCCTTTTCCCCCTACACCCTGTATATCGGGTCAGGACCCCTTTTGGGTCAAAGCTCTGGTGCACTTTCACTTGTCGAAGGCAGCCCCATCTCAGGGTCAGCATTTCCCCCCCCACTGCCTTCACAGTGACGTGAACTCCATGTACCTGTCTTCCACGGAGCCTCCGGCTGCTGCCGAATGGGCATGTCTGCTGCGCCCTCTGAGGGGCCGCGAGCCAGAGGGTGTCTGGAACCTGCTTAGCATTGTGCGGGAGATGTTCAAACGGAGGGACAGCAATGCTGCCCCCTTGTTGGAAATCCTCACTGACCAGTGCCTCACCTACGAACAGGTAACCCTCCGAAGCTGGCTAGCCCCATTGCGGTTCATTTTGTCCTTCCCTGGACCTCATTTCCCTCTTGCTGACAGGGGCGCCGGGGAGGGCTGCTCTATCTTTCTCTTTGTTTCCAGATCACAGGTTGGTGGTACAGCGTGCGCACCTCCGCCTCCCACAGCAGCGCCAGTGGGCACACGGGCCGGAGCAACGGGCAGTCCGAGGTGGCAGCCCACGCATGTGCCAGCATGTGCGATGAGATGGTCACACTGTGGAGGCTAGCTGTTCTGGACCCTGCACTCAGCCCCCAGCGGTGAGTCTCTCCCCGGGCTCACTGCAGCGCACATACCGGGCCAGCCCCGGCCTTCGTCTCCGGTACACATAGAGATGTCCTGTTCTTCTGGTCCTCGGGAAATGGCAGGTGCTGAGCGTTAGGGTTACCAGTGACTTAGGAGTCCTTTTTCTGAGAGGCTTTCTTCCTTCCCTCCCCTAAATAGCTCCCACTTTTCCCAGTACCTGAGCGTTGGACTGATGTGTATGGGCTGGTTCAAGAAGTGCTTCCCTGGACCCTTCCCTGGGACCCCCTCCTGGGGTTTATGGCTGCTCTGTCTCCTTCCATCGCTTCTCAGGGCAGAATACAGCCCCCCTGCAGCCTCTCCGACTTTGTTCCCACAGCCGCCGGGAACTGTGTGCACAGCTACGCCAGTGGCAGCTGAAGGTGATCGAGAACGTGAAGCGGGGGCAGCACAAAAAGACCTTGGAGCGGCTCTTCCCCGGCTTCCGGCCGGCGGTGGAGGCCTGCTACTTCAACTGGGAAGAGGCCTACCCGCTTCCCGGTGTCACCTACAGCGGCACGGACCGGAAGTTGGCCCTGTGCTGGGCCCGAGCCCTGCCCCCTCGGCCAAGTGCCTCCCGATCTGGGGCCCTGGAGGAATCCCGGGAGCGGCCCCGACCTCTTCCTTCTGAGCCAGCTGTGCGGCCCAAGGAGCCTGGGGCCAAGCGCAAGGGATTGGGTGAGGGGGTCCCCTCGTCGCAGCGGGGGCCCCGCCGCCTCTCTGCTGAGGGGGGAGATAAGGCTCTGCATAAGATGGGTCCAGGTGGGAGCAAAGCCAAGGCGCTGGGTGGGACTGGCAGTGGGGGCAAGGGCTCAACAGGCGGTGGGAGCAAGCGACGGCTGAGCAGTGAAGACAGCTCCCTGGAGCCAGATCTGGCTGAGATGAGCCTGGATGACAGCAGCCTGGCCCTGGGTGCGGAAGCCAGCACCTTTGGTGGATTCCCTGAGAGCCCTCCACCCTGCCCTCCTCCCAGTGGCTCCCGAGGTCCTTCCACCTTCCTTCCTGAACCCCCAGATACTTACGAAGAAGATGGTGGTGTGTACTTCTCAGAAGGGCCTGAGCCTCCCACAGCCTCTGCTGGCCCCCGCAGCCTGTTGCCTGGGGAGGTCTGTACGCGGGACGACCTCCCTTCCACAGATGAGAGTGGCAATGGGCTCCCCAAAGCTAAAGAGGCAGCCACTGCAGTCGGAGAGGAGGATGATGACTACCAGGCCTATTACCTGAATGCCCAGGATGGGGCTGGGGGCGAGGAGGAGAAGGCCGAGGGCGGGGCCGGGGAGGAGCACGACCTGTTTGCCGGGCTGAAGCCACTGGAGCAGGAGAGCCGCATGGAGGTGAGCAGGAGGGTGCTTCTTGGCCACAGCTGGGAGCGGGGCCCGCTGGCTCCAGTTGGGGGTGTCAGGACCGTAAAGCATGGCTGTTAGAATCCGGCAGTGGGCTACTAACTGGCCTCCCTGCCTGCAGTCCGTTCTCTTCGCTGCTTCAAAACTGATTTTCCTGAACTGTCTGGTGGTGTCACTCTGATACTTAAAAGTCCTCAGTATATTTCGTTGCCCTGAGTTTAATAACGAAGGTCCTTGGCATGACCTGTGAGGCTTCACTTGTTCTGATCTTTGCGTGCTTCTCCTGACTCATCTAGCTGTTCTGGCCTTCATATTCGTCAGCTGAACCATTCCTCTAGCTTGCCATATGATTTCTCTTGCATTCTTACATGTGCACAGATTGGCCTTTCTGCCTAGAATGTTCTTCCCTCACCTTACCTGGTCAGCTCCTGTTCCTTCTTCAGGTCTCAGGTTCTTAGCGATCACTTCCTCGAGGAAGTTTTCCCTGAGATTGCTCCTCTGCCCCAGGCCCCAGTGAGGTATCTTACCCACCTGTTTCCCTCTTGACCTTTCCCTGTGGTAGCTGGCTTCACGCTGGTTTGTGTGTTCGTGTGTTTGTTTCTCTGATCAGACTGTGAGTTCCTGTGGTGTCCCCAGGACCAGTATAGGGCCTAGCATGTAGCAAGTACTCACGGGAGGTCTGCTGCGTGAGTGAGCATGGTGTCCTGCCCCTGGAAGTTAGGGCTTCAACCTGTGTGCTGCCCATGTGCTCTCCAGGTATTGTTTGCCTGCGCCGAGGCCCTGCATGCGCACGGCTACAGCAGTGAGGCCTCCCGCCTCACCGTGGAGCTTGCCCAGGACCTGCTAGCCAACCCACCCGACCTCAAGGTAGAGCCGCCCCCTGCCAAGGTGAGAGACCCCCACCTACCTCCTTCCCCACTTAGCCCTAGCCCTCTTCTGTGCCCCAACACCAAGCGAGAGCCTCCTCCTCCCTCTACCAAGATGAGTCCGATTCATCTGCCTGCCTCCTTGTACTTCCCTCTTTAGGGCAAGAAGAACAAGGTGTCTACGAGCCGTCAGACCTGGGTGGCCACCAACACCCTGACCAAGGCAGCCTTCCTGTTGACAGTGCTAAGTGAGCGTCCAGAGCACCACAACCTGGCCTTCCGAGTTGGCATGTTTGCCTTGGAGCTGCAGAGGCCCCCGGCTTCTACCAAGGCCTTGGAGGTCAGACAGAGGTTCTTTCTTTCTGAGCCTTGTGCTGCCATCTCAGAGCCTTGCAGCTTGATCTCCATGGAAGTATTAGAGGTCTGAGCTCCTTCCTCTACTGTTAGGTGAAGCTGGCATACCAGGAGTCTGAGGTGGCTGCCCTGCTCAAGAAGATTCCTCTGGGTCCGAGTGAGATGAGTACCATGCGGTGCCGGGCAGAGGAGCTTCGGGAGGGGACGCTCTGTGACTATCGGCCTGTTTTGCCTCTCATGTTGGCCAGTTTCATCTTTGACGTTCTCTGTGCTCCAGGTATGGCGCGTGACTCTACAGCAAGTAGGAATCTTGGGTAGGAGTAGTTTTCTCTAAGGAGAAACCAAGAGCCCCAAGGCTCTGAATTGCCTTTAGGACCCATCAGGCAGCTTCATGAGAGGTCTGGAATGATAAGAGTCTTGGGTTCCCTACATTTCATTCTTTCCCGTGATGCTTCTGTCTGACTGACTGACTCCCAACTTTTATCTAGTGGTTTCTCCCACGGGTTCCCGGCCTCCGAGTCGTAACTGGAACAACGAGATGCCTGGGGATGAGGAGCTGGGATTTGAAGCAGCAGTTGCTGCCTTAGGTGAGTCTGGTGTATCTTGAGCACATCTGTGAGCTAAGCCTGGCCCAGGCCATGAAGGGCGTGAGACATGGCCCTGTTTTGAAGGGGCTGTAGGGTAGCGGGACAGCCAGAATGACACATATGAGCCAAGTAGTGCCTATGAGACAGTCAAGAATTTAGGAACAAAATGTGTGCTATGGCTGTTGGGTATTATAAGGGCAGCAAAACAAAAATCTAGGAAAAGGACTCAGGGAGGGCGTAGAATATGGACTGTGGGTTAAAAGATCAGTTAAGTTTTTGATAGGGGAACAAAACACCATGAATAAAGACACAGGGGCAATCAAATCTTAATGAAAGTGAGGAGTCCTCAACATCCTTGAAGTGATGGGTATGCTGTGAAGGTAGAGTGGGTCAGGTTATGAAGGTCTTAAAAAGCAGATCGAAGCTAAGGCTGGATGTAATAGGCAATGGGGACCTTCCACAGGGAATGTGGTTTGGACCAGGAGACCACCTCATCTCAGATGCTGGTGGCTCAGTAGCCCTGGCCTGTTCACCTTTGCTATCTTGAGAGTTATGGCCATTCTCAGTCCCTATGAGACCCTTCTTCTCACAGGCATGAAGACAACAGTGAGTGAGGCAGAGCATCCCCTCCTGTGTGAAGGCACACGTCGGGAGAAGGGTGACCTGGCACTTGCACTAATGATCACTTACAAGGATGACCAAGCCAAGCTCAAAAAGGTAGGGACTGAGGTACTGGGATTTTGACAGGCAGAGAGCAAATTTTACCACCTTTCTCAGGAATTCCAGTACAATGAAGAAAGGGCTGTACTGCTCATAGGAGATTAATGGAGAATCTTAAGGATTCATAAAGAACAAATTGCTGGGGATGGGGTGGGGGGACTAGGTGGCTCATTCAGTTGAGCATTCAACTCTTGATTTCGGCTCAGGTCATTATCTCAGGGTTGTGTGACTGAACTTCATGTCTGGCTCTGCGCTGGGTGTAGAGTTGGCTTGGGATTCTCTGTCCTCCCTCTGCCCCTCCCTGCCACGCTTGTATGCACACTCTCCCTCTAAAATTAAAAAACAAAACTAAAAACAATAACAACAAAAAAACCGACTAAAAAAAAAAGTAAGACCAAATGGTTGGTGTTTTTTTTTTTAAAGATTTTATTTGTCAGAGAGAGAACACAAATAGGCAGAGTGGCAGGCAGAGGCAGAGGGAGAAGGAGGCTCCCTGCTGAGCAAGGAGCCCGATGTGGGACTCGATCCTAGGACCCTGGGATCATGACCTGAGCCGAAGGCAGCTGCTTAACCAACTGAGCCACCCAGGTGTCCCCCAAGACCAATGGTTCTCATAGGAGTGCTTGGGCAGGGGATGGAAGAAGAGAAACAGAGAGCATAAAGTCAGTTATACATTTATTTCAATATTTATTGAATATCAACACAGTCCTGTGATTAAATCTTAGGATATCAAGGTATGTAAGCTAGCCCCTATCTTGGGGGGTGTGGTTCTTCTATGGTTGTAACTTAGGGAAGGCTTCCTGAAGAAGTAATATTAAGCTGTTTCAAAGTTGAAGGTAATAGTAATAGAAGTCAGGAGATAAAGGGCATCTTGTCACTGCTTCTCTTCTCCAGATCTTAGACAAACTCTTGGACCGAGAGAGCCAGACGCATAAGCCCCAGACACTGAGTTCGTTCTACTCATCCAGCCGCCCAGCCACAGCCAGCCAGAGGTCTCCTTCAAAGCATGGGGGCCCATCTGCCCCAGGGACCCTGCAACCGCTGACCTCGGGCTCTGCAGGGCCTGCTCAGCCAGGGAGTGTGGCAGGGGCTGGGCCAGGCCCCACTGAGGGCTTCACAGAGAAGAATGTGCCTGGTGAGGTGGGGGCACTGGGCAGGGGGGATGAATGGTATGGAACCATGTTGGGGTCCCCTTTCCTGAGCTCATCCCAGTGTCCTATTTTCCCCACCTAGAAAGTTCCCCACATTCTCCCTGTGAGGGTCTCCCATCTGAGGCAGCTTTGACCCCCAGGCCAGAAGGGAAGGTTCCCAGCCGCTTGGCACTTGGCAGTCGTGGAGGCTACAATGGACGGGGCTGGGGCTCCCCAGGGCGGCCTAAGAAGAAACACACAGGTATGACAGCCTGTGGGATGACATGGAGGGAAGGATATTCCTGAAGTCGGAATTCTGGAACTTCTGGCTTCTGAGACTGACTTGTCTTGGGGATTAGGCATGGCCAGCATTGACAGCAGTGCCCCTGAAACCACATCGGATAGCTCCCCCACCTTAAGCCGGAGGCCACTTCGAGGGGGCTGGGCCCCCACCTCCTGGGGCCGAGGACAGGACAGTGACAGCATTAGCAGCTCTTCCTCGGACTCTCTGGGCTCCTCGTCCTCCAGTGGAAGTCGCCGGGCCAGTGCCAGTGGAGGGGCCCGGGCGAAGACCGTTGAAGTTGGCAGGTCGGTGGAAGAAACACCCATCTCCTCTCATCTGGCCCACCCTCAGAGCCACATCCCTAGTGTAATCTAGCTGTTGTTCCCCCAGTGACCCTACTTACCCTGGTCTTTCCCAACCTACCTGGATACCCATTTCAGAGAAAGCCAATCCCCGTCCCTACCCCATTGCCCCTTCAGGTACAAGGGCCGCCGTCCCGAGAGTCATGCCCCCCATGTACCCAATCAGCCATCAGAGGCAGCTGCACACTTCTACTTCGAGTTGGCGAAGACGGTGCTGATCAAGGCAGGGGGCAACAGCAGCACTTCCATTTTCACACATCCATCTTCCTCAGGGGGCCACCAGGGTCCTCACCGCAACCTGCACCTTTGCGCCTTCGAGATTGGGCTTTATGCCCTCGGCCTGCACAACTTTGTTTCTCCCAACTGGCTCTCACGTACTTATTCTTCCCACGTTTCCTGGATTACAGGTACACCCAATGTCTTGACTTGGGTATGGGAGGGGGGTTAATTGAAGAGCTAAGAGTCTTATCCTTGTGGAATTACTGATCTGATAGAAGACACCATTCCCGCTCCCAGCGGTGCCCATAGTAACCCCATTCTGATTTTTGCTCCTTTCCCTGAAGGTCAGGCAATGGAGATTGGCAGTGCAGCTCTGACTATACTGGTAGAATGCTGGGATGGACACCTGACACCCCCTGAGGTTGCATCCCTGGCTGACAGGGCATCACGGGCGCGAGACTCCAACATGGTGAGGGCAGCAGCGGAGCTAGCCCTAAGCTGCCTGCCTCATGCCCATGCATTGAACCCCAATGAGATCCAGCGGGCCCTGGTGCAGTGCAAGGAGCAGGTATTTCTATAGGCAATCTGGGGACCTGCTTTGAAGCATCTGGGCAGGGGCACTGGGCATGGGGAAAACTAACGGCCCAGCTCTTGATTCCCATATCCTGAAGTTCACAAATTGTCCAATTTGTCCTGCTATGGTGATTCTTGACATACTAATATTAATGCATTTTAACATCCATTACTTTTTTTATAACTCTGAGATTAGGATTATTCCTGTTTTATAGATAAGGAAATGGAACCCTATACTTTAGGGACCAAGGGGATCACCAGGCTGGACTCCTTAGGACAGGCCTTGATAGTGGAATTGGATGGGAGCGTGTGGCTAAGTTAGTTTGGAACTGGGACTATAACCTGGGTCTTCTACTGGTCAGCAGGTGTTTGTTCAGTGTCTGTGTGAAGCATTCGCTGCTCTGACACGGACTCTGAGCATTGGCCCTGACCTCTGATGCCTCCCTGGGAACCAGCCGACTGAGAGGGAGATGTTGGAATGTTACTTAAAACCGAGCCTGAGTAAAGCCCCTCCCCCTTAACCCTCTGTGCCCCTCCCTTCCAGGATAACCTGATGTTGGAGAAGGCCTGCATGGCAGTGGAAGAGGCGGCTAAGGGTGGGGGTGTATACCCCGAAGTGTTGTTTGAGGTTGCTCACCAGTGGTTCTGGCTATATGAGCAGACAGCAGGTGGCTCATCCACAGCCCGGGAAGGGGCTACAAGCTGTAGTGCCAGTGGGATCAGGGCAGCTGGGGAGGCTGGGCGGGGGCTGCCTGAGGGCAGGGGGGGCCCAGGGACTGAGCCGGTTACAGTGGCAGCGGCGGCAGTGACAGCAGCAGCCACAGTGGTGCCAGTCATCTCAGTGGGGTCCAGTTTATACCCAGGTCCAGGACTTGGGCATGGTCATTCCCCTGGCCTGCACCCCTACACTGCTCTACAGCCCCACCTGCCCTGCAGCCCTCAATACCTCACCCACCCGGCTCACCCTGCCCACCCAATGCCTCACATGCCCCGGCCTGCCGTCTTCCCTGTGCCCAGCTCTGCATACCCACAGGTGAGACCAGTGTTCTGCTGGGAGGTTGGGGGTGGGCATGTGGAAGAATTGCGAGTTCATGTGGGGTTGGAGTGGGGTACTCTGGGAGAATAATAGGGCTGTCCTGGTGAGGCGGTAGAGGTCTGGGGGGCCCAGGCCAACTAAGAAAAGAAATGTAAGGACACCCAGTTGTGGGCCAAAGAGGGAGAGCTACATCTTAATATAATTTCCTTCTCTTCTCCCGGTCTTTAGGGTGTGCATCCTGCCTTCTTGGGGGCTCAGTACCCTTACTCAGTGACTCCCCCCTCACTTGCTGCCACTGCTGTGTCTTTCCCCGTCCCTTCCATGGCACCCATCACAGTACATCCCTACCACACAGAGCCAGGGCTCCCACTGCCCACCAGTGTGGCCTGTGAGTTGTGGGGACAGGGAACAGGTGAATGGAGGGGAGGTCCACTGGGCAGGGGAGATGGGTGGGGAACCCTCTCTGTCCCTCTGTGGGCTGTGAGTTGCTCATATGGCTTTCATCCCGCCCTCAGTGAGCAGTGTCCATCCAGCACCCACGTTTCCAGCCATCCAGGGTGCCTCGTTGCCTACCCTGACTACACAGCCCAGCCCTCTGGTGAGCGGGGGGTTTCCACCACCCGAAGAGGAGACACACAGTCAGCCCGTCAACCCACACAGCCTACACCACCTGCACGCTGCCTACCGTGTTGGTGAGAGGAGGTCCCCTTTTGTGCCCCCACCTGCAGTTGTGCCACAGGCTCTTCGGTATCACCTCCCTCCCCACAGCTCTTGATCTGTTTACTGTGGGGTCAGGTGTACCAGGTTGGGGTAGAGGAGGAAAAGGATGTACCCCCACCATATGCCTACCCTTTTCTCCCAGGAATGCTGGCATTGGAGATGCTGGGTCGCCGAGCACACAATGATCACCCCAACAACTTCTCCCGCTCCCCCCCCTACACTGATGATGTCAAATGGTTGCTGGGGCTGGCAGCAAAGCTGGGTAACACCTCCCCTCCCCAGGACCATTGTCCGCCCCCCACCCACTTCCCTCACCTTCCTATCCCAGACCTCCTTCCTAGCTCTTGCTCAGAGTTGAGGCCTTGGTCGGGTACGTGTGCGTGCGCGGGGGGTGGGGGGTTACCTCAGCTCCTGGGGTGGAGGGAGGCTCTCTGCTAGGCCAGAGCTGAGAGAAAAGTTGGGTCCCTAGGGCAGAAGTGGCCACCCCCGTCTCATGCCCCTCCCCCTGCCCCCCAGGAGTGAACTACGTGCACCAGTTCTGTGTGGGGGCAGCCAAGGGGGTGCTGAGCCCGTTTGTGCTGCAGGAGATCGTCATGGAGACGCTGCAGCGGCTGAGCCCTGCTCATGCCCACAACCACCTGCGTGCCCCGGCCTTCCACCAACTGGTGCAGCGCTGCCAGCAGGCATACATGCAGGTGCCAACCCAGGATGGACAGAGGAGGGAGCCCCTCCTGGGCAGGCAGGGAACAGGTTCCCCCGTGGACCAGGGAGGACAGGCCTGGTTCTGTACTTAGTGGCTCATTCCCTTGCAGTACATCCACCACCGCCTGATACACCTGACCCCTGCCGACTACGACGACTTTGTGAACGCGATCCGCAGCGCCCGCAGCGCCTTCTGCCTGACACCCATGGGCATGATGCAGTTCAACGACATCCTGCAGAACCTCAAGCGCAGCAAACAGACCAAGGAGCTGTGGCAGCGGGTCTCACTCGAGATGACCACCTTCTCCCCATGAGTCTGGCCCCTCTAGGGTCCTATACAGGGACACAGGCCTGTGGCTGTGGGGGCCCCTCACACAGAGGGAGTGAATCTTGGCTGGACAGATCCTCCCCACTCAGTTCTCTGGTAGCCCAGACTGGCAGCTGCTCCTGGGCTGTAGCTTGGGGCCAAGATGTCTCAGACCCTAGAAGCCTAGGGTTGGGGGAGACAGCCCTGTCTGGGAGGGGGCATTGGGTGGCCTCTGGTATTTATTTGGCATTTATAAATATATAAACTCCTTTTTTACTCTAGTCTGCCTGGGCCTTCGCCTTCTTTCCCTCCATGTGCAGATGAGCTTTGAACCAGCGTGGGGGAAAAGACTGATACTTGCTTTAGTCTAAGTTTCTCCCGCTCCAGTGAGGCAGACAAAACAGAAAAATAAGGATGTTTATTAAGGATAGTTCTAGCCCACAGCTAGGACTCATACTTAGCTCTATGAGCCACTGTCCGGCCTCATCCCCATTCAATGTGAATGACATTAGGGAGGCCGGGCCACAGGTAGATCCCACTGATCCCACAGTAGGGGGTCCCTCCCATAGTCAGGTATAGATATACTGCTGAGGATGAAGAGGGAAATCATTGGATTAATATGTTCCTCTACACCCTGCCTGGACCCTTTCATTCTTGCCCACCTTCCAAGACCATGGGTCAAAGGTGCCTAGTACCATGATCTGCAGTATCAAGGGAAGCCCCTTTATAAGACCCCAGAGCTATGGGAAAGGACTGCCCTTCCCTTCTCAGCCATCCCAGGCCTTGGGGCCACTGAGGTAGAAGGGGCAGGGGCTGGGCCACTCTAATCCCCTTTGTGGACCCTGCTCTGGGCTTGCCCTTTAGGGAACCAGGGGGCTTTTGCTGGTACAGGAGGCCCGGACATCAGCCCAGACTGGAATGTTGCAGTTCTTCCCGAAGCCATGAGGGCACTGGCTGTCCAAGCCGGCTTAGCAGCTTCGACAGATCCAAATTGTGGTTCCGGAAAAAATCCGTAAGAAAAATGCGGGACTAATAGGAGAAAAATGGAGGCAGAAATGGTAAGGAGTGGGACAAGGATGAGATCTTAAGAGGCAGAGAGGGATACCTTGTCCCAGGCTTTACTCACCTCAGCGTCCATATCTGGATACCTTCGGCCTTTGCTCTTGCCTAGACAGCGAGTCTTACCACCTTCAAGTCCCTGGCACCAGAATCCCTTATCTTCATCAAATCTGCTCAACAGGAAGAGGCCATTGGTTGGTAGGGAGAAAGGAAATTCAAACCCAATAGATGTACACTACCTCTCCCAGCTCACAGGGACACATGTCTCTTCCAAGCAGACATGGTCAACCTGCTTCCCCATTTCCCCCAGATTTCTCCTCCCCTGGGTCATACTCTCCCACCTGAGGGTCCGTGTGTAGTTCAGAAAGGGTGTGATACCCAGGAACTTCTGGATGCTCTCCATTGAGGCAGCTGGGTTGGAACGCAGCTCTTGCCCATCCACAATCAGCAACTAAAGGGACAGGGATGTGGTTCCCTCTGTATTCCTTAGAAGCCTCTAGGCTGAAGGGAAGAGGAGGGGAACGGAGACCCCAACAAGGGCTACTGGGGGATCGTACCTGTCCAGAGGGGTAGTAAGTCAGCCAGCGCTGCAGATGCGTGGAATAGTAGCCAGGGACAAGACAGCGGTTCTGCAGGGAACGAAGCGCCAGAGGGGCCTGAGAGGAGGCTGAAATCACCTGGTAGAAGGTATAATTCAGAGCAACTGGGTCTCCATGTGCCCGCTGGTGCTGAAGGACAAGGAATAGGAAGGGAAGGGATGGGTGATTTGACAATTATTCTGCCTTACTCTCAGTGTAGTGAGTAAACAGCATAAGAATCCTTCCCCAAAGCAACTGGTTTAGTTTCCCTACCCTCTTGCTTCCTGTCTCTCTAGCAGTCACTACCTCCCTTACTTAAGCCCTAATGTAGCCCTAGTTTCAGGCTCACCTGATACCAGGAGTAGGCCCTGTCAGCAGGGTTGGTGAGCACAGTGATGATCTTGGCTCGGGGCAGGAGGGCAGCCCCCCGACGTGGTACAACCTCTGAGTCAAAGTAGGTGGCACTTTTTTCAAATAGAAAGTCAGTGCTGGCATTGGAAGGGACAGGGAAGAAGTCCATGTACCTAGGAAGTAGTACAGACGTGAGGCAGAGAATTTGCAGAGTAAGCTGTGCTAGTGGAAGCTGGAATGGGGTATTTGGGGGGAAGGGTGTGTTCCTCTGAGAAGCATTCCAAGGGGTCTCAGTCTCACCAATCAATGCCCTTGTGGTAATTAGGGCCGTTGAAGAACTGAATCTCCTCAAAGGTGCTGGGGCTAGGGAAGCTGCTAGTCACAGCTGGGTGCAGGCTCAGGAAGAAGTGAATAGCTGTGGTCCCTAAACGGGAGAGAAAGTCCAAACTATTGTGGGAAAGCAGCCAGGTCAACAACATGAGCTTTAAGGAGGTGAGAAAATAACTACTCTAGGTAGTAATAACCCCTTTGGACAAACTACAGCGAGAGAAAGAAAGACTGACAGAGGCCCAGGGAAGGGTTAAAATAGTAATTCTCAGCCTTGACTGCATCAGAATCACTTGTGGATCTTTAAAAAAAAAAAAATCCAGATGATTCTGATGCACCACTAGAATTAAGAATCACTGTCTCAAGAGACTGGATTAAGGAGAGGTGGGTATGAGAAGGGAGTTCTTTGGCCAAAGAATCCTTTGGGTTTAAGGCAGGGCAAGAGAAGTTAGCTAGAGATGATTCACCTGTCTTCTGGGGTCCCACAATCAGGAACTTGGGGAGCCGATCACAGGTTTTCTCCTTGGACCAGATATCTTTGTGCCTCTTGTCATCACAGGGATTCTGAAAGTGAGGCAAAGAATCAGATGTCTAATCTTTTCTTCAACCCTTCCCACACTCATCACGTCTCTCTGGTCAGCCAGAGCACCATCCGTACCTGCCAAAGGGGGCTCTGCTCTTGAGGGAATAGTTCAAAGTACTTTCGTGCAAGAGGGACAGGAGGAAGGGTCTGTAGGCGCAGCCGTGTCCAGCATTGGAGGAAGCGCACCAAGCTCTCAAATGTATACAGGCCCAGCCGGTCATTTCCATAATTGGACAGATGGGTCATAAAAATGCTGATCTGCAAGGAGATGCCTGCATGTCAGAAGTGGGAGAGCCTACCCCACCTCAGAATCAGGCTTGGTGAGCAACGGTCCCAGCCTACATATACTTTGGCTCTCCAGTCTTCTAGCCCTTCCTCTCAGCACCTTACCGGATTAAGTAGCACTGTCAGAAAGAGCTCTCCACCTCGGATGCTCCGGTCTAGTTCATGAGAGCCTCCAGGATATTCATTATAGAAGATTGTGTGAGTGAAGAGGCCACACGTCTGCCGTGGCAGTACCTAGAAGGGAGGAAAAGAAAGAGACAGATGAGATTTGAAAGGTGGAACGAAAAGTAGATAAGGAACAAAAGTCCTACAGCATTAGGATTCCCTGGGTTTGCAGAAGACTGACTTATAGCAATAAAACTTACTATGAGCATTATGACTTTTTACCCATCTACCCCGTATTATGTGAATTTGGACTAGAAGTTGACAGCACATAAGTCAATGCAGGTTGGTGGCTGTCTAAACATACACAAGTTTGTATCGAGGGTCCCTCACCATAATGCCATTGTGAATGAAGCCACGGCGGTAGCGGGCAGGGCGGAGATGGGGATACTCCTCAGTGCTGGTCACCTGGATGCCCCACACAGATTTCCAGGCCTCATAGAGCTGCGTGTGGATGGGGTACACACCCGAGTGGTGGGGTGCCACAGCATACCCCAGATCCGTGGGAATCCCATGCTCCTGGGAATGGCATAGACTCTCACCAGGACCTGGTGAGGTTCAGGGAGTAGAGGGTAAAGAGGGTGGGGATGCCTCCACAGAAAGAAAAATGGACAGGGTAGGGAAAGGGCACCCCATCAGGGGAAGGTTGAAAAGGAAGCATTATCTCTGGGAAAAAGTATGGGGAAGAGATCCAAGGGTCTCACCAGAGCAAACTGTTTGTTGAGCCTCATCTGGTCAGCCAGCACGGAGCGATTGTGGAACAGGTGTGGCTGCATGTGGCTCCACATGTGGGGGAACCACCAGAACTCTTTGCGGTGCTTCAGCAGCATGTCGTCCCCTGCATCCTCCTCCTCTGTCCCTATGATCACACACTGACCACTGACCACAGCCAGTCGGGCCATGTGCCCTCCTCTATTCTGTAACAATACTGACCACCTTCCATTCTCGGGACAAGATTGCTGACCTCTGCCTACCTAAGCCGATTTGCCCTCCTGCTGACCTGCCCTCCAGCCACCCATGCTAACCTAAATTCATATCCACCGCTAGCTCCTCACAGCATTTGGGCCCCAAGCCGACCCTTTTCTCCAACGTGTCTGCCTAGGAAGATGAATAGTGAAGGGACAGATCAAACTAAGCTTGATATGCTGACGGAGCAGGAGAATACACTTACCAGTATGATAGAACTTGCCCGAGAAGCCCAAGTTGAAGGTGAAGTTGGGGACTAAGGTCCTGAGTTTGTTCTGGGTGGTCAAGAGAGCCTGGGAAGGGTAGCAGGAACACGAGAAATCATGAGAGCAGACTGAGTAGGAGAAAAATGAAAAGTGATGTTCTCCCTGACTGAAAAGGCTGGGAATTAATACCTATGACAAGCTCAGAGTCAAGGGAGTCTAATAGGACAGAGCCTGAAACAGCTTCTGAGGAAAGCAACTTGAGTAAGGAAAAAGACTGACCTCAACATCAGCCACCTTCATGCGGGTACCTTCCTTGCCTACAAAGATGTCATCGATGTCCACCAAGATGTAGCGGTCAAGGTCTAGGCAGAGGCGCTTGCCAGTGAGGTACGCAACAGCATCAACGAAAACAAGTTTGTGGAGCCAAAAGGAAAGGCCATGGCCAAAGAGCACCCGCTGGATGCCATCATGAAGCCCCAGGTCCTGTATGACGGTGGGAAGCCGGGTCCGGCGAGGCACTGGTGCTGGCACAGGGGGCTCAGCTGGCCGAAGGCTGGCAAGAAGCACTGGTTCATATGTGCTGTGATTGGATTGGAAGATGGTCCAGTCATCACCAGGCAGTGGCCCAGGTTCCAGGCGGCTGGGACGTGTGAGATGCAGTAGGGGGGCAGAAGGATTCACCTGGTAGTCCCGGAGCCCCAAATTTGAGTGTAGGAAAAGGGGAAAGCCCTTGAGCTGGGCACTCAGTAAGCTATGTTCATGGGCTCGGAAAAAACCAATGATGCCCACACCGTATTCCACACAGTAACGGTCTAGCAGTTCCCGACTCCAGGCATCCAGGTTGACATACTTGAGCAGGTTTTCATAAATGACCAAGACATAGCGGCCACGGGTATGATCAGTCAGTGTAGGCATGTCCCCTCGGCCAGGTGCTAGCTCAGTGCTGTAACGAAAACGACTAGACTCCAAGATGGCCACAATCTCCTGCCCCAGCTGTGAGTATGCACTCTCCACAAACACAAGGACCACAGGTTCAGTTCGCGCTGTCTCTGGTGGCCTGGGGGGCCGTGGTGGGACTGGAGGACGTACAGGGCCAGGGCCAGCTGCCCCACCACTGCTGCAGTCTCCCAAGGGCAGGGGCAAGGGTTCCTTGGCCTTGGGGCTGGTGGACACATAGTAAGCCAGGAAGCCCATGGAGCCCAGACTGAATGCAATCAGCAGCAGTATGAGGCGGTGCAGTTCCAGCTGCCGAGCTGGGCGTACCACCTTCCACAGCTTGAGCATGGCGGGGAAGGGGAAGCAGGGATGGGGACTACCTCAGGGGATGGGAGGTAGGAGTTCTATAGGCTGGGGTTCTCTCAGGAGGGTAGAAGGATAGGAAAACAAGGGAAAAGGATTTCCTCAGGGTCAGTTCCCTGAAAAGTTGGAGTCAAGTCCCCTTTAGCGTAGGGGAGTTAGAAGGGGCAACAAGGGGCAACTGGACAAAGTCCATTGGTATCAGGTCACCATGGCCCCCTGGTCCATGGCTTCAGGATGCAAATCTAGCCAGGCTCCACTCTCGGTCCTGCTGAGCTCCTCACATCAGAGGTCAACAAAGTTCATCATCTCTGCTCTCACTATTTGTAAGACAGAGAAATCAAGGGTTATTTCTCCACCTGAAAGTGTGTTGTTAATCCATTACCCTCTTCATCCATCTCTCTTACCTCCTGCTCACAGGATGATCTGTTCTCCAAAAAAAAAGCTCCTGTAGAAGAAGACCACAATCTGAGTCTCATACCTTCACTTTACAGCTTGTTCCCTTTCTTAGAATACTGTCTAAATTCTCCTTCCTGAGGAATATATTCAAAGTTTGGAAGGGAACAAATCTCCCATCAGCAAGAGACCAAACAGCCCAGGAGGCTGAAAATGAACCTGCTCTGAAAGAAGTTCCCAGCCCACGACTGAGCAGTTGGGTCAGCCTGCAGAAGCTCTGGTCAGCCTGGGAGGAAAGGACGGAAAGCCCCACAAGTCCCGTGCTCCAAATATCAGATAAGAGGAAACTCATGAGTCTGTTAATCTTCCTCATCAATCAAACCCAACATCACAAGCTAAAAGCAGTAACGAACTTGCAGTCAGGAGGACATTTTGGTGGGGGTTGCTGAAGAGGCAAGAGAAATGCTGCTAGCTAATCCTTCAATTCACTTCCAAACCCAGAACCTGGGGACTCTATTTTCCATGGCTTTCGAAAAATATTCATCCCCGGCCCTTCACCTCACCTGCACCAGTGTGGGAGAGGTGATAAAAATGTAGCCCCAGGGCAGGCCACATCACTGGGGTCTAAGATAGGCTGGAGAGCTGAGTCCAGAGTCTCTCTCCCTATCACTTCAGTTTTCCTTCCTAACTTAGCCTCGGTGGTACAATATCCCATCACTGAACAGCTCAGAAAGGTTCTGAGCCAGCCTGTGGAGATGTGAGGGATTGAATCCCGTTACAAAAAAACAGAGCAAACTGAGTGGGGCTGGATGAGAGCAACAGGAGCTTAAGTCATATCCAACCAATAAGAGGCGGGTAAGGACAGTGTGATCAGAAACAGTTTCAGGGAGACCTAATTTTGAAGACTGTTTTCTTCAATAGACAGACTGCTTCTAGAAGCTGTATTGTTGGGTCTCTCCAACTTAGCCATTCCTAGTAAGGCCAGCAACTGGCAGGAAGGCCCCCTCCCAGACATATACATCTCAGGGGTGATTAGGCAGAGACAGGGTTCCTCAGAATTGAGAGAGACAATTTAAAAACAGCTCGGCTTTGGCCTGGGTCAAATTAACTGATGTGAAAAGAAAGTTGGGAGAAGATCAAAATGGTGATGGGAAGGCGTGAATCTTAAGAGTTAAAGGAAACTCCTGGGGGGAAACACAGTAGTGCGAAGTCATCACTGAGGGGAAGTGGACACTCAGGGTGTCTCACCCCTTAATGTTAAGAATACCAGTAAATAGTTACTTAGAGCTTACTCTTTGTCAGACATTCTTCTAAGAGCTTCCCATATATTTAATGCTCACATCAGCCCTGGGAGGTAGGTAAGAGGTAGAGACTATTATTATCCCCATTTTACATATGAATAATCTGAGGTCCAGAGAAGCTTAGTAACTTGCCCAGGATCACACAGCTCAGTCAGTGGAGGAACTGGGATTCCAAGTCAGGCCTGTCAAGCTCCACAGCCGGTGCTCTTAAACCTCTGCATGTTGGCTTCACACCTAGAAGAAGCAGCAATATTCAGGGAAGGGGCGCCGAGGGAGCTATCGGGGTAGAGTGTGGGATGGGATAGGAACGCGGAGTAGGAGGTGCTGTACGCGTGGGCAGCAGCGGGAGGTTTCTGAGGCGGAAACCAAAGGGGTCACCCAGGCCCGGGCTGGGTGACAGCACCAGTGATAGGGACCGGGGAAGGCGGGGCTGGGGACCCCGCGCGGGGAGACGAGCGGTGCAGAAGCCGTGGGAGGAGGGGGTACCGAGCCGAGACACGGGAATGCGGGGCTGGCACGCCGGGGGGGTGGGTCACGGATGGAGGGTCCCTGCTGAGGAGGAACATGGGGTCACAGGTGGATATGAAGGGAGCGCCGGATGGGGACCGGGCAAGGGACGCGCTGAGGAGAGCCTGGCGTGACATCGAGGCAGGCGTTGGGCTGGGAGAGTCCGGAGGTGAGGAGGAGCCCCGTACTGAGGGCAGTGAGGCCACTCCGAGGGAGGCTAGTGGAAGGGACGCACCACCCGCGCGCTCTGGGCCGCACTGGGGGCCGCCCAGGACAACCCCGCGGGTGGTTATGGTGGCTACACTGAGGGGAAGTCTGTGAGGGGAGGAACTGCGGGCGGCCGTGGGTGGGGGCCACACTCTGAGTGGGGGTGGTTACCCTCAAGGGCGGCTCACCCGGCGGACTAGGCGGCGTCCCCGCTGGCCCCGGGCTCCGCCGCGTCCCGGGGCTGCCCGGCTTCCCAGCTCTCGGGGCCTCGGGCCGCGTCGCGGCGGCTCCGCCATCTCCGAGCGAACGCTCTGCCGCAGCCGGGCCCAACCACCGCTCCCACCTGGGGGGGAGGCGGCGCGCCGCCGCTCGAGGCGCCCGCTCAGGTCCCGGCACAGTCCGGGCCTCGAAGCCGCACTGCCGAGGTGCCGAGCAGCCGAACGGTCTTCCGCAGCGCTCTGTCGAGCCTCGGCCTCCGAGACGGCGGGCTGCCCGCCCCGCCCGCAGAGGCGCACCCCCTCCTCCCCGCCCGGTGGCACAGTCTGGCGAGCGTCGGGCGCCGCGACTCCCGGGACAGGGGCGGGCCCAGGCTGCGGGCTCGTCCACTCAGCCCGGCGGAGGGGGAGCCGAGTCGGCCCACTGAGGGGCGGGGGGGGCGGGGCAGCCCTTGACGCGGGCGGGGCCCGGGGGCGGGGCGAGACCCCTGGCCCACCAGCGAAGGGCCCGCAGCTTTCCCCCGCCCCCCACCCCAAACTCGCCCCTGCAGCCCGGTGGGCTGGCTGGAGGCTGATGAGTTTATGAGCAAGTTGTGTTCTAAAATGGGCCCCAAGGGAGTGGGAGAAGCTACATCTCTCCATCTGAAGCCTTGTAACCCAGGCTGCTAAACTCTTAAGCCTTTGGCTATAAGCCTCCAACAGCAGTAACACAATGGACTGTTTAAAGGTTATTTTATTAAATATCTTCAGTTCAAGGTTTCATTGTAACAAAGCTATGAAGGGTCTACCAACATTCAGAACAAACACTATTTTTAAATTATTTCTATGTCATCATGCAAAAATTCTGCATCAAATGCCTTCCATTTCCTGTTTAAAAGGTGATTTTTTTTTAATAGTCTATTGTCTATAGATGCTGACATTAGCCCCAGAAGAGGAGTAAGAATGCTAAGAAGTGGGGCTGGAGCAGCCATATGAAGCTATGGGTCTTAATGAACTCTAAGACCGTTTGTCTTCAAGCCAGCAAAACCAAACCCTGTGGTGAAGGCGTCTGCGTGCTGGTACTGCAGGCTGCAGGGCAAGAAAGGGCTAGGGCCCAGGGACTGAGGCATGCAGGAGGTGCTCAGAGGAGCCTGGCTAAACCCAAGCACCAGCACCTGTGAGTCTGATCTCTTCTCAGCTGGCTCCAAGGTAAACCTGTAGCTTTGCCTCTTCTCCCAGCTCCTGTGCCTCGTAGTCCAGGAAGCTGGGGTTTACCCACCTTTCCCCCAATAGTGCAGATATTTGTGCAGATAAGTCTGCACAGTTGTTTTGGGGAAACCAAGGCCATGACCAATTGCTCCTCCATTATCTTCTCTGCTATCTGCTTAGAGTATAGATCTTTCCCTCCTGGAATGGAACTCCTTGAGCACAAAGAGGGACAATGAATGTAGGAGCCTTGGCTCTGGACACCTCTTTTGGGTACATGCAGGTGAGGGGGGTGATGCCCATGCAGATTGTCCAGCAATAAGTCATATACTTCAGTTGGTCAGTAGAGAGGCCTCTTTAAAGAGAACACCTCTTCTTGCCAGAGCAGTCAGGTCAATCTCAAAGACAGGAAAAGAGATGGACGTGCAGCAAGGGAAGAGTAAGAAGGGAGGCAGTCCTGAGGGCAGCCTGAATGCACAGAAACAACCATCAACTCAATCCCGCTGCCTCACTCCTCCCATCCCACAGGGACACTTGGCAGAGGGCCCAGGCCCAGATGAGGGTCAGCACGGGGACCACCACCATGAAAAGGCAAGACAAAGATGGTCCAAATCAGCACAGAAACAGAACCGCCAAAGGCAGCAAGAGGAGCCCTGACCAGGGCCTGGCTCTCTCCTTGCTAAGTTATAAGAAAACAAACACAAAGCGAAGCAGCAACCCCTCCCTCTTCCCAGCTGCAGGTATGGGGCCTCAGTGTCAGGGCCCATGTGCATTGTGCATCCTAGAGAAATGGATGAGTAAGTGAGTACATGTCAGACTAACACGACGTTTCTCATCAGCTTTGCAGCGGACACACTTCTGCAGCACCAATTCTCTTCCCTTCTACGCTAAACGAAACAGTATAGCAACGTCCAGGCCCTCAGTCCCGATGCCACTGCTTCTCAGCTGCCTCCATAGCAGGCTGGGAGCTCTGCGTTCTCTCCCAAGTAGGTCTGATGGCCACGATGTTCTGATCAGCCTCATTCTAGGCGCTATGCAAGTTCAGAAGAAGTCCGTTCCTAGACCTGGGGCAGGCAGGCCACCTCAGGGGCTGCAGTCACATCACAGCCCCCAGAGCTCTGTCAGAGTTCTCGCCTGGTCCCCTGGGTCCGCGGAGGCCAGAGGCCGAGCTCACCTCTTCAGGGCTCTTCATGAGCCGGCTGCTCATGCCAGGACGGGTGTCACACAAACTCCTGCCTTCTTGCCAGCCCAAGGGCTATCGGTGGTTTTAAAACGCATCATGGTATGGATTCCATTTTTTTTTTAAAAACAATCTTTTTTTCTTTTTTTTTTCTTAAATGTAAAAAACACCTCGGTACAGCAGAGACAGACACGAAGGGCGGGCGGGAGGGCTGCATGCAGGGGCGTGCATTGGCTGCTGCCGCTTTGTAATTTAATTGTTTTAAACCTCAAACGAACAGGACTGCCGCTGTCACTCAGGCCCTCCAGAGCCACTGGCTGCGAAGGTTTGACCTCCGGCTGGGATCTCCTAATGCCCCTGTCAAAGAGGACAGACGTGGTAACAGAACAAAGGACAATAAGCACACAGATGAGTTCCGGGGACTTCAACACACGACACACGTGGCCAAGTCTGCCTGAGAAGGTGGAGGATGGGGAAGAAGCTAGCATTTAAATATAACATCGCTTCACATTTGCTGAGCAAATGCTTCACTTAGGAGTATCTTATTTAATCCTCAATGAAGTAGGTACCACTCTCTCTCTTTCTTTCTCTTTTTTTGACAGCTAAGGAAACTGAGGCTTAGGGTAGGGAAGTCACCTGTCCAAAGTCACTCAACTTGGAGTTCTGGAGCCAGACCTAAGTCTGTCTGATAGCCTCTGCCACTCCCCTGGGATGGTCCACGTCTCCTCCCCCAGTGCCACTTTTCAACCTCCTCTTCCTCCTCTGATCCCATCTGTCCCCTTCCTCGCCCCCCTACCAGGTGCACCTGTGGCTGAGCTCACTGCAGCGGTGCGGCAGGGGCTCCTGAGCAGTGATAGTGGACATTGAGCCACTTGCCATCCCGGCGGTGCCAGACCCGGGTCTCCTCCGACTGGCTGGTGCGAGGCCGACCCTGCCCATCGATGTACTGGGTGAGGCGGATGTAGGCGATGCAAGCTGCGTCCTCCCCGATCACGTGGACGTGCGGGTTCAGGATGGTGGTGTGGATGGGCTTGCTGTTCTTGGACAGAACTGCAGGGGGCAAGGCAGAGTGTGGGAGGCAGGAGGGCGTCAGGCCTGGGCACTGATTTCCCTCCCAGCCTGCGCTTCCGGGTCTCACCCTCTCTCCAGCAACCATTTTGGGACTCTCTAAGTCCCCCACACACCAGAGGCCAGGAAATCCCAGATCATTAGTCTCAGTTATCCAAAAGGAAGAAAGAGGTGGAGAACAATGATAATAGCAACTGCTACTTTAATCAGACATTATGCTGGGGTTTTTTACATACATAAGCTATATTTCTTGGTCAGTATTATTATCTTTATTATAAGATAATGAAACAGGCTCAAGGAGGTTAAGTAATTTGCTCAAATCACACAACATTTGAACTCAGGACCATCTGACTCTTAGCTAAAGCCTAAGATCTTTCCACTCTTCCAGGCTGCTGTTTAGATTTCATAAGAGTTGGCTTGGCCCTAACTGGCTGCAGAGCAAAATCCAGAGCTTAAGATTTCAAAGTGCATTTGTGATTTAGAAAAAAAAAATGTCCAAAGTTAAAATAGAATCACCAAAGCACCAAGCTCAGGATATTCCCAGGGTTCCCGGGTTCCTCTGGGGGAAAGCCAAAAGAAGTTGTATTGCCATTATCAGCGAACACGGCAGATTGCGTTGCCTTAAATGAGAGTCACATTTTAATTCATTTCAGATGTTGGACAGGGACTACCTGAGACCCTCCCTAGGGCTTCTATAAACTCCGAAACTGCTTCTGGTTAATAGAATTACTTAGTCAAAGGCTTACATTTGCAGCTGAGACATGGAGAGGATGGTAGTAGAGAAAACAGTGACAAAGTAAAACAAAACTTGGGGCAGGATGGGGAAGGCCTAGGATAAAGCAGGAAAGAAAAAAAAATAGGGAGGAGGAGGGTGCTAGAGAGTGGAGAGAAAGATAGGAGGAGGTGGTGATTCATCTTCTTCTCCCCTGGGACTTTCATGAACTGTCCAGAGTGCACAGCCCCCTCAGACAGGACTGTCTCCCTCCATATTCAGGAGGGACCCAAGCCACAACTTCTGATCTCACAGATCACCTACAGTGCCCTGCTACTTGCTTGTATATTCTTATCCTGGTTTTACTTTCCTCGACTGTGAAACCTGTAGATAGAGAGCTTCATTATTACTTGCTGACATCATCTCAACCTGATCTCAGTGGTTTCCAGTGTTCGCGGAAAGAGGTGAGGCTTGAAGGAACAGAGACCCTGATTGTGAAACCAGTGTTGCCACAAAGCCGCTGCAGAATGAAGGTGCACGTGGGGCTCTGGAGCAGGTCCTTCAAAGGTGTCAGTTTAAGACCATCCTCAGGGTACAAGGAGGCAAACGCATAGACCAAGGTGCAGCCAAGCAGGTCAAATAAGGGAAAAGTGGGCAACTGGGAAGAGGAGAAGGTGAGCAGGGACAGAGGCAAAGGGGGTGAAGGGGCAGGCAGGAGTATATCAGCAGCACGAACCCACTCACGATTCTCAAAGTAAAACTTATGGAAATCCATCCCTTCCACGAGGTTACCGAGGGCCTCAGGCTCAAAGGAAGTGAGGCCTGGATCGCAAATCTTCCTGCAGAAAGAAAAGCAGCCTGTCAGTCTCCTATGGGGATGACTTGTGTTTCTTTCTTGTCAGTGGCATCTGTCTTGCAGCAGGTTAGTTGTGGGCTAGGCCTGACAAGATGGCTAAGATCTTAGGGGGTGCGGGGTACTATCACAGGGTATCTGCCCGGGAGAGATCCTAGCCCAAGGGCCTGGTGTTTAATTCAGGCAGTGTGCCCAAGGCCCGGCTTTCCCTTTTCCCAGGGTCCAAGTTGATTCTGGGGAGGAGGGGAGGCCTCGAGAGACTTGGGTCACAAGAAAATGGGTCTCTACTCACGTGTAGGCTTCAAAGTCCCCATTGTTGATGGCCTCAATCAGTTGTTCTGTGATCTTAATGATCTCCTGTTTTCGCACTGTGGGGGGAAAAATCCAGCAGTTTACCTACATGGGACTGGCGAGCTCCCAAGCGACAGAGAGCCCTCCCCAATCCTTCAGAGAATCCCCTGTGATCTCTGTGACAAAGACATCCCTCTTCCTGTCTTGAACATTAAGGCCCTCCGCAGGAAGAGTGAGCCCACTTTTCTCTTCATTCCTTCCCTGTTGTCTACAGAGCTAACCGCCTCCTCCTCCTAAGCCTACCCATTAGGTGTGATCCTCTGGCCTTTGTCTCCCTCTCCATCAACAACCAGGATGCAGAAAACATTCTCGTCTTTTATAGTTGAGGAGCCTGGCCATCGTTAATACTCTGCCCAGAGTCCGTATATCCCATCCCCAGCACGTTCAGCCTCTCTAAGAAGCATCTCCGGATATGGCTGTTTCCACCGCCTGTTTACTTCTCTCACCTGTAGGGGCTCAGTCAGGTCTCAATTGCCAGCACCACCACACCAGCCCCAGCCCTCCCTCAGTGGTCCAGAACCTAGCCCGGGGCAGCAGCCAGCCTGAGAGCAGAACCTAGCCAGGGAGAAGGGCTCTCAAAGGATGAACAGAGCCCTGGGATGGATGCTTAATTCTCTTCACCCTGCTCATCTCCTCCACAGGGCTTTTCTGGGATAAAGGATCTTGGAACTATAAACACTCTTTTTAAGTGGAGCTTCTCACTGGGGAGATGGCTCCATTTACTCTGGACGAGCCTTGGGAAAGCTCTAAATCTCAGACCGGCTCTCATGCCAGGATGTGTCCCTCAAGAAAACCAAGACAATGACAGGCAGGCAGAACTGGTGGCCTCAGAGCCCCCCACCCCCACCCCATCCAAAGCCAAGGGACTGCTGCTGGTGGTATCCTGACAGGGAGCACCACTATTAGCAGGGGCACCGCTAGGGTAAGCGAAGGCTCAGACTGAGCTCAGGCGAACCCTGACCGGAGCCCTGGGCTGGCCCAGGCCACAAGCCTCTCCTCACAGGAGTGAGAGGCTGCGAGACAAATGCGAGCATTAGAACAGTGCAGCCAAGGGGCACAGCTGGGAGAGGGCAGCGCAGCCAAAGACACAGCCAGGTGGGGGCCCCACAGCCACCAGCACCGTCCGGGGAGACAGCTCCAGGTGGGTAAGCAGCATGTTAGGGGAGCAAACGAGCTGTATCCACTTCCTAGAGGCAAGCAGGTAAGCGCGCGCGCGCGCGCGCACGCACACACACACACACACACACACACACACAGACACACAGACACACAGACACACAGACACACCCTCTCCAACCCCACCAAAACCCATTTGCAGGACCTGACTGGGGCCCTATGGGTGAAGAGGATTGTGTTCATAAACTCTAAAAGGATAGACGGTCGAAGGAAAAGAAGCAGACAAAGGCATTCTCTACACAGACATGACTTAAAATATAAATATGAGCTACCATTAACCCAGCAAGGCATCGTATCAAGACATTCTACTATCTCATTTATTTTTCATGCCAGTGCTCTGAGGTAGGTGCTATTTGACTCCCACTTCATAGATAAGGAGGCTGAGGCTCTGGGAGGTGTAAGCTACTTCACACATTTCTGGAGGTAGCGTAGCTGGGATTTAAACTCGGGTCTGTCTCACCCCAAGCCTCATGCTCTTAATCTGATTTGCTGAGCCTCAGGCAACGCCACATCCCAACATGGTTCTTGGCTACGGCAATTTCATCATCACCCCCGCTCCCACCACCTTTGACCTGATTTCTGACTCGGCCTTTCTTCCCGGCTCATTGCTGAGGCGAGGCCCGCTGAACATCCCAGGGGCTTCCAGTTCCTTCCCACCATGCCGTGTTCTTCCACCCACTCTTCTTTATGTCTTTGGGCCCCGGTCCCAGGGGCCCCTGCCTGGTATTAACAGCACCTCCAATCAGCTCCCCCACCCAGCAGAGGCCGAGCTCCCCAAGCTTACTAAGACAGACAGCTGGGTTGGGCTGACAGCTCGGGATGGGGGAGGGGTGGGGGGTCCCTGAGGGGCTTCCAGAGGAGCCAGGGAGACAGAAGCCAGATTGTGCCTCCCTCACACTTACTGGCTGAGGAGCAGAGAGAAGGCTGGGGCTGCATGCCTGCAGAGGGGGCTGTTCTGTCCCGGGAGCTCCGTCCTTCAGGCACCGAGCTGCCATTCCCAGTGCGGAGCGGGGCAGCTAGCCAGCCAGGGCAGGGCAGGGCAAGGCAGAGCAGCCAAAACAAACAGAACAAGGCAGGTGAGCGAGCAAGCCAGACAGGACCCAAGCCCGTGGCCCTGCAGAGCCAGGGCAAGGCAACGCCTCGGGCTGCTGTGGACACTGGACCACATCCCACGCTGCCGCCTCTGCCAGAGAGGCCTCCCAGCTGAGAGCCCAGGAAGGTGCACAGACTTGGGCTTGCGGCTTCCAGAGGAGCCTTCCAATAGCCTGTACAAGGACCCCTGCTCCCAGGGAAGATGTTGTAGGGGGCTAGGTTACAAGGTCAAGAGCCATGAAGGAACCACTTACTTCACAGCACCCCCAGAACTGAATTGCTCTGGCCCGAATCCCAGCAGCCCTAGAGGTACTGTTCTTCACTACCTTATATGTTTATGCTTTCTATTTTTTGGTTCCCAACGGAACCAAAAGTGCCCCTTTACTACCCCTGGGCGTGCTCTCTCAGCTCTGTCCTTCAGCATTTTTCCATCTGTTCTGCGAGCCTGGCCTCGGGCCACTTACTGATGGCAAAGGCAGCGACTCCAGGAGGCCAAACCAAAGAGCAGGGCAGAGATTCCCGGTGGTCTGGTCTGCCACGCCCTCCCACACCCCCTGGCCCTCTCGCCAGGCCCACACTTAGGCTGGTGGTCCTCATGGGACATTCGGGACATGGCCAAATGTGGTCCTGACTCCACCATTCATGCCAAGACTTTGTGACGAGTCACTGATCCCAATGTGCCCAGGACTGTTCCAGTTTTAAAACTGAAAGTTCCACATCCTGGGAATCGCCTCAGTCCTAGGGAAATTGGGATGGTGGGTCACCCTCCTAATGACTCACTGTATTTGTGGGCTACTTCTGCGGGGACTCAGGACGTTCCTGTACTGGGATGTCACATCACTAGTGGCAACAGGGACAGTTCTCTGAGCCCTGGCCCCGGAAAGCCTCAAGAAAAGCTCTAGTTTAGCTATTCTAGACCTGGGGTCAAAGAAGAGAAGCCTCTTGCCCAACCCAGGCAGGCCAGGCAGGGACCTCACATCTTAACCCATGGGCAGGAGCTTTTATGCCAAGCCCTCTCCTGGAGTAGAAGGAGTCAATTCTCAGTTCTGGGGACAGACAAGACAGGTGCCCCACTGGAGCCAAGGTACCTGGGACACTGCTGGGGTCCCTTCCCCGCCAAGGGCCAGCACCTACCTTTGAGGTCTTCATCTTCTGTGGTGGTGTTGCAGCTCTCCGTGGAGCCCTGTAGGCCAAAAAGAACACGTTTCTATACACTCAGGCCCTACACCAGAGGAACCGAGCAGAACAAAAGCAAAGTATGTGCTCCTGCAGGAGGTGCAAGGAAGAATCAGAGAAGGTTCGATTTTCACCCTTGCCATCTGACTTTTTTTTTTACAGAACCCTGGATTCCCAAACTCCCTCCCTAGTCTTCCCCAACTCAGTAAATGACACTATCTATCCTGTTGTTAAAACTTAAGAGTCCTCTTCTAGGTTTGATTCTAGGTTGAATCTTGGCTTTCTCTCTTTCCCTTATATCTTAATCATCCAATCTAAATTCAGCTCTGTCAGTCCTACCTCCTGTCTCCTACCTCTTCTCTTCATTTTTTTTTTGTTGTTGTTGTTAAAGATTTTATGTTGAAGTAATCTCTACACCCAACGTGGGGCTCGAACGCACAACCTTGTGCTCGAGAGTTGCACACTCTATCAACTGAGCCAGCCAGGTGCCCCTACGACTTCTCTTCAAATGCACAGCTACACTCCCGAGTCCAAGCGGCCAGTATCTGGCACCTGGACTACAATAGCTTCCCAGCCCCCTGCATCCATGCCTGCCTCCTCCCTAAAGTTCTTGGCCATAACTTGGCCAGAGGGGCTTTCCAAAGTGTCAATTAGACTACATTACTCCCCTGCAAAGAACCCCCCTGATAGCTTCTTCCTGCTGCTAGAAGAAGATGCATACGGCCATGCGGTCCTACATAGCAGGCCTGCCTGCTTCTCCGGCGTCTCCCCCTCCTGCCACTCTCCCCCGGCCCCACGCTCTTGGCTCTGCTTCATTTCTTCTGTATACAGGCTAAGCCCCTGCACTTACGGCTCTCCTGTCTAGGGCACTCTGCCCCAGAGTCTGCCTGGCTGTCTCCTTCCCACCGTTTTAGTTTTTAGCTCAAAGACTCACCTCCCGAGGGAGGTCCTTCCCTGACCACTTAAAGAAAAGCTCTGCTCACCCCCTCTCTTTACTTTGTGTCATTTTCTTCATAGCACTTACCACTATTGGATTTTATCTTACTTATTTGGTTTTGGGTTTATTATCTGCCTCCCCTACACCTGTGGAGAGAGATTTTTGTCTTACGTCACCTCTGCAGACCACAGCCGTGGATGGTTTGGGGCTCAATAAATAATTACTAATGGGGGTGCCAAGAAGACAAGGTTATTAAGGGCATAATAGGGCGAGGCAATGGAGGATGCTCTAGGGTCTGATGATACTCTTGTCTGCTTTTCTAGCTGTTTGCTGTCATTTAAGCCTCACAAGTCATGGAGGGAGATTCCATTATTATTATCCTTCACTTACAGATAAGGAAATTGAGGTGCAGAGGGCTACGGTGACTTACTCAGTGGCCAGGGATTCAAACCCAGGCCCGTGTGACTAGAGGGCGTGAAGTATAATGCCTTCCAGGGAACAGAGTGACAAACAGGTACACGCTATCCCCAGCCTAGACTCTGCACACACCTTGGGCTCAAGGCGTGGCTTGAGGCTGCCATCTGCAGGACCCCTAGACCCTGGGACCCAGCCCACCTGTTTCCTGCTGATCCGTAAAGCAGGAGACCAGCTCAGGAGCCACTCACCTTGATCCCATCTGTAGCGTTGTGTACCACGGTGGTTTGTGGCTCCTGTGAGAGAAGATGAAAATTATCCTCCTGACCTGGGGACACACCTACGGCTCTTCCCTGAGGGACCCCATCCGTAGCCCAGTCCCTCATAGACCCTATGATGACCACTGAAGCCTGCACACCAGCTATTCCCACAACACAAAATATCCTGGCTCGCCTGGGTCCCAGGCAGCTGGGAAGCCGTGGATTTAGGGGACGGTACTGGCTGAGTAAGAAGGGCAGGCCTGGCACTTGGCAAGAGCAGGTACCAGAGACAGGGAGAGGACAAGGGCCTCTGTCCCTGATTCCTGCTGGATCTGAGAGTTCTTTCCCCATGGGACACGTATGCTGGAGGAGCCGTGGGGCTGAGGGCACAGGCCGGACCCTGCCAACAGCATTCATCAAGGGGTGTATAGGAGGTGGGGACACAGAGAGACTGGACTAAAGTCTCCCAGATAGACCCAGGATGCCCCATCAGCAAGCTGAGCCTGGGGAGCTGCCTGCTTTACCATCTTTTGTCTTCCGCAGAGTTCCTGTCCCTATCGTGCCGTGAGGCAGCGTGAGGGTCCGGGGCTGTAGGCCGTAGGAGCAGCAGGCATAATTACCCCTCCTTCTCGCCCAGTCATCACCCCTGCCAACTCTCTAGTTAGTCACTACCAGCAGGAAGAGCTCTGGGAGCACACGGTGGCCCCAGCATGGGGCTCTCCAGGACCTCAGAGACCTCAGCAGCATCCAGAGGTGGGGGAGCCCAGCCCTCCTTCCTGTTCGTAGCTTTGCGAAGGAGAGGCTGAGGCAGGTTTTACAAGGAGGCCTCCAAGAACTGAACGACAGGTCCCAAGAAAGCTCCTACCCTCTTCTTTTATAAGCCACTCACCTTCCCGGCCCCCACAGCAGACCCATGGGGGCCCCGCCTGGGGCTAAGAGGTTTAGCTGAGAGCCCTGACCCCCCCTTCCCCACCCCCAACAGCAGAAGGAGCAGGAGTGGTAGTTCCGCGGTGCAGGAAGGAGCGAGGCCACACGGGACAATGAGGGGGAAGGGGCCCACAGGGCAGGACACAAAGCAGCCTGCTCTACAGGGATGAGAAGGACAGGGCCAAGGAGGCCTGGGAGGGAGGACAAGAAGAGCAAGGGAGAAGGAGCGGGAGGCAGCCAGGGGCAGGGGCGGAGAAGCCGGAGTCAGGAGGTACCATGGCCGTCTGCAAGGGCGCGGGCTCTTGGGCTGGGCTTACGAGACTGTTTTTGTTGTTGCTCTGTGGCTGAGACAAGAAAACAGATGGTTTAGTTCCTCTAGAGTCGCCAAAACTGCTCAGGTTCGACTCCCAGACCTCCCTTGCCCCCTGGCCTGGACTGAGGTGGCCTCCGTAATACTGTGTGGATGCGAGCAATGGTCGGAGAGATGATCGACTGGAGGAGGGGAGTATTTGGAGGGGCCCAGAGACCTAACGCTGGAGGCATCCTTAAGGTGGGACTGGGCCAAAGACTTGTTTCAAAGCATCTCTCCAGAAATCTCTGCTTATGCCAGATGCCATGTCATCGCACAATCACGTTTTACCCAAAGAACTTCAGGATCTTCTCACTTTACAGGGAAAAAGAAGGGTGGTTTGTAAGGAAGCCGAACAAAATGCAGAAACTCTGGGTCCCCTATCTGTGGGCAGTGTCCCGCTGCCCTTTCAACCTGCCACCTGCATTTCCTTTCCCTTAAGACCCCCGCCTGAAGCCTGATCTGAAAAGAGGAGGAACGTGAAGAGAAGGAAAACCTCGCCTAGATGGTGTCCAGAGAGGAAACGGAGGGATGTGACTGGATACAGAATGCGCCCACTGCCCCCAGGGAGCAGAGTCAAGGCTGTGCTGTTGGCCTTCCTGCCTGATAAATCATGGACTTGCTCAACTGGGGGTGAGGGCAGAGCTCCAAGGAGGGGCAGGTGAATCCGGGGGTCAGGGGTGGCTGTGGCTGCAGTCCCAGAACCCAGCCCTGGGAGAGCAGGCTACCCAGCGGCCAACATTCCTAACAGCAGCAGACCACCGGGGTGTCTTGGGACATCTCCTTGCCTTTTGAAATGTGACACCGAGTGGCACAGCAAGGGAGGGTGTGGGGAGGATGGTGCGGAAGGAAGGGGGCTGATCTCCAGGGCCCTCACCAATGTACTCGGTCTCACTGGGAGTCCCAGCGGAACCAGTGGCCATCAAGGAACAGCCTGACGCCTACAAGTTCTTCAGAAGACAGAGAGACAAACATGTAGCTACCGTCTCTGAGCCAGGCGCAAATGAGGACACCCTGGCAGGTGGGATATGCTTCTTCTCTCCGAGGACACACACGGAAAGCTATCCAGACTGTCCTATTTCTTCTCGCTTGGAGGCTTCTTTTATGGCCCTTTGGACCAGACCTGAAGGCATCCAACCCTAGGTTGCTATCAATAGCTGAGATGTCCCCAAACCCAGGGCTAGGCATGGAACCTTAAGCCAGGCACCAAGTGCCACCAGACCCCACTGAACCCTGCAGGCCGGAGACGAGGGATCCCAGGAAGAGTCAGGATGCAGGTCTAAACTCACGTGAACTCTGCTCTCTTCCATTCTCCCCCACCCGCCCCCTTGAAGGAGCAGAGCCGTCCTCACTCAGCTACTAAGTCTGACCTGTTTGGGACTGACTGGATAAGGCTGTCCTGCCTGCAAAACCCAGCTGAGACAGAGACCCTGGCAGTGGGCGAGGACTCCAGGGCACCCTTGAACCTGCCATATCTGCAGAGGGCAGGGATGTCACCCACGTGGCCCCACCTCTGGCTTTAATGGATGGTTTCCTAACAATTCAGGCTGCTATGCTCCCCTTGGTGGCCTGTGTCCCATGAGAAAGAAGATGCGTCCTCTCTAGTCTTTCAGCTGTCCCCCCGGAGGGGTGGGTGGGACGGATGAAACGTTGGGCACGGCCTGTTCACAGGCACTCGGCCAGGGGCACAGGCCCGCAGAGGGAGGCTTGGGGCCATGAGCCTGCAACCAGCTCCTCTGCCCACCAGACAGATGCCCACCGGCTGCCAGTGTGTGGGAAGCGCCCAGCAAGCCGGGCCCCTCCTTCTGAGCAACAGCGAGCGAGGGTCTGTCCCTGGGACTGCCACCTGGCCCTGAGTCCCTGCTAGCTTCACTTCCTGCCCTGGGCTGCTGGAGGCGGTCCACGCTTGGGGTGGGTGGGGGGGTCGGCGGGGGAGGGGGGGGCCACACCGTGCACTCCGATGCCCACTGGCTAGGCCACCGGGAGACCTTGGGCCACGGCCCCCGCCTGGCAGGACAGGCCGTGCTTGCCCGCACAGCACAGACATGCATGAGGATGAGTGGAGCACACGCACATGGCGGAATGGGGTTGCGTGGCGGCAGGCGGGCACAGGCAGCATGGACTAGGCAGATGGGTGGGCAGGCAAGGCTCACCATTAGGTGCACGCTGGAACTCGACTTCCTTTTCTGGACACACCACAGCAAAAGGGAAAGAGAAGTGGAAAGAGGAGGTAAGAAGAGAAGCACAGAGATGCTGCAGGTTAGTGCACCAGCGTGGGCTCTGCGTCCGGAGAAAAGAGCGGAAGAAGGGGACCTGGAGCCCAGCACCAGAAGGATTCACACAGCACCTAGCCCACCAGGCGCACACATGCCCCCGGGCCCTTTGCCGTCAGGCTCACAAACATGGACTGAGTATATTCTAAGGTTCTTGGCCTTACTCACAGAAAGCTTTGTGAAGAGGTGAAGTCACAAGTTTATAAAGGTAACATTTGGCTGCAAAGTTATAGGTTCGGGCTTCTAAGGCCGGCTCCCTGTAAGGTTATTTATTTTCTCTCATTACCAGGTCTGCCTGAAATCCCACTGAGCAGCTACCAGGTAAATAGCAGAAGCCATTCGAGGCCGTGCTCAGCTTTGGAAACCCTGGGCTCCTGAACCGAGACCTTTTTGCTGCGTCCCTACACTGCTTTTCAGATAAAGATGGTGAGCTTTGGAAAATCATCTGATAAACAGTGAGTTGGGGGCATCCCTTTGTCAATATGGCCGCGCTCATCCAGAAGATTTCAGTATCTCACCGCATTCTGCAACTAGCGGGACATGGGAGAACAGGCGTGCTGGTGACTAAAAGTGGAGGAATCACAAAGACATCAAGATGGAAACCAGGGGGGATGCTGAAAGCAGGGGTTCCTCAGCCTCGGCCAGCTGCTCACGGACGTTAGGTTCAGATGTGAACCAAGAGCATAAAAATATAGACCACATGGAACACTGAAAATACATCTCAGAAGACCGTGTCTAAAAGGTGAAAGGCACTTAAGAAGTTTATAATTAGCCTGCTGGGACACAGAAGTCCCCTGGGAAACTGTTGTCTGACTACTGTTCTAGGCACAGTGAACGTGTCAGATAAATGTTCCTTCCCTCCAGAGGCTGACATCCTACTTTAGAGGACATTTTCAGGACAATATTTAATTCAAAAGAAGGGGACTACAAGATTTAAAAGAATTTAAAATTATATCTAAAGAAAAAGAAAGCCTAAAGATAATTTGGCTTCTTCTTCTTTTTTTTTAAAAGTAAATTCTATGCCCAACATGGGGCTGGAACCCATGACCCTGAAATCAAGAGTCACATACTCTACTGACTGACCAGCCAGGACCCCCCCAAACTGGGCTTCTTTTGCATTAGCCTTTCGTTTATGCTCCAATGTGGGATTTTATTTCCAAAATTATTCTTCAAAAAGAGGAAGTTGCTTTACATTCATATTTATCCTTTTATCCAACTGAGTGTTTACAATGTGAGGGAAGGTCCATCTCTGTCATCTCCCGTGCCTAGCAAAATCCCTTAAAGGTAGCACACAATCAACAAACTTCTGCTGAGTTGAACAGGGTTTGCTGACTCGGATTTTCCCTCAGGCTAAAGCAGAGCCCAGGTCTCTAACTTGCCCAGGATCACTGGAGTGAAAACTCTGGGAGCACGGACCAGGCCCACCCTGGGTTCTGGTAATTTCCAGGCACTTGCTGTGAATGGCCGGTGTAGGCAGCCAAGCACATTCAATTGTCTGCTTCACCTCATGGGGAGGAGATTCCCAATCGTACTGGCTCTCTTTTTCCTCAACTGTCCCGCACGAAAACCCAAGACAATCCTTTTCTACTCAACAGTTGGTTCCTACTGGGTTAGAAGACTTCCGTCAGTTCCTCTCTCCATCCTCTCAGGGCTTTGCCCCCAGCCATGCACAGCTGAGTCCCTCTCAACCGGCACACTACAGCACTGTTTTAATACCAGATCATTTTTAAAGAACCACATCTCGCTTTTATTTACAAATTAAATATTTATTTAAAATTGGAAGCCAGGAAAGGATTCAAACCTACTTTCCACACTTAAACAAATATTCAAACAGTACTTGAGGAAATGGCTATATCCCTTTTTCTTTTTTTTTCCTTTTGTTCCTTTATCATTTTTTTTAAAGACTGGATGGCCGTTCTGGCCTGGGACGAGCACAATGCACTAACTGTCCTCAACTAGCGGCCTCTCAGGATCTGAGAGTTTGTGGCCCCTCCAGTCTTGTCCTCGCAAATGGCTGTCATTCCTCTACAGACCCTGGGTCCCTGTATCCACTCTCAGAGAAACTGAATCAGAATCTGGAGTCCCTACACTCGAGAGCACAAAGTGGACTCAATGCTCAAACCAGTGCTAATGTTCCAGTATCTTGTGAAAGCTTCTGGACAGTGAGGAGGAAACCTTCCCATAGACCTTAAGCACCGGGAACTGGGAAGGGAGATGCTGGGAAAGCAAGGTGGGGTCTCTAAGAGACCCAGGCTGCTCACAGGTCAGCATCTTCTGAGCAACCTCACAGGCCTCCCTCATATACACAGGTCGTCACCTTGACCTTCAAGAGAGTTCAGAAAAGTCGAACCCCACACATCTTGCTTTGTCGTCCCCCTCTGCCTTTAGCAGCACTTCGGTCCAACCATGCCATTCATTGTTATATACACGTTCCCCATTGTAAGAGGTCTGCGGCCACGTTACGAGCAACTTGGAAAACAAAGAAGGGGGAAAAAAAAACCCCACCCGTAATCCTATCTCTCTTGCTAGTCTTTTTTCTTATATAATTAAAAAAAGTCATTATAAGCTACATCCAAGTTGATGCCTTATTTTAAAACAAATAGTATCTTGATTTTTATTCTGATTTTCAAAGGAATGCATGGTCTAGGTAAAAAATGTAGAAAACACAGAAAAATATATAAAATAAAAATTTCCCAAATTCCCATCACCCAATGAAGTTACTATTAACACTTCATAGGGTTTCTTCTAGTTTGTCTATCCACATGATGTATACTGAATATAATCGACATATTGTTTTTTTTAAACAAAATTTAGATGACAGTGTATGTACTGCTTTATATCCCGCTTTTCCACTTGATATAAAACATATCATTATATAGTCATGAAAAAATTAATAACTCTGTAAAGGTCTAGTAAATGGGTTTCCTGTAATTATTTAGTCATTATCTTATTGACTTTTGAAATCGTCTCCAATTTTTTCAGTTAGAAATAATGTAATGTTGAACATCCTTCTGCTTTCAATTTTTCTATATCTTGAATTATTTCATTTTTCTCCTAAAGTTTATTTATTTATTTTTGTAATCTCTACACCCGGTGCAGGGCTCAAACTCATGACCCTAAGATCAAGAGTCGCATGCCCTTCCGACCGAGCCAGCCAGGAGCCCCTTGAATTATTTCTTTAGCAGAAATTCCCAGAAGTAAAATTAAAGGGTACAACCAGCGGGAATAATTTTACGGCTTTTGACATGCAGGCTCTTTATGAAAGGGCCGCTGCTATTTACTCTACTACTATCCCAAACTTAAGAGTCAAAACATGGCGCCTCATTTCAACTTGCATTTCGCTGATACTAGTGAGGCTAAACCTCCACATTTGTTAACCAATTCTGCCTCCTCTTTTCTGGGTTGTCAGTGCAACTTCCCTGACCATTTGTCTACTGGGTTTTAGGGAGGACTCTTATTTGCTAGGGAGGGCTTTTTTGTAGAAAAATAATATTAACCCTTCCCATCACACCTGCTGTGAATATTTCCCTCAACCTTTGGCTGGCCTTTCTATTTTGGTTGGTCATTCCCTTCTTAAACATTTGCATCTTTGCCTTTGTTCCCACCACTGTATTCAAAGTCTTTTCTCACGCTTTTCTTTTCTTAAGCTGAGTGCGTAGCAGGGTGAGACACTAGCTTCCCCACACATGTTCACATTTGAAGGGATTTATTTAACCGTTTGCTGGCCATGCCCTCATCCTTCTCAGTGCTCTGTAAGGTCCGACATTGTTGCACACTTCTGTTCTTCCCCCACCTCTTCTGTCTTTTCTGTTTCCTTTGATGACTCCTCTTCTTCTTCCAGCCTCTCAATGATAGATGGCCCTGAAATTTTGTCTTTACTGAACTCTTAAACCTTCATGCACTTTAGATTCATATGGGAGAAGAGTATTATTAAAATTCAGATTCTGCCTCCCACCCAAGGCTTCCTGAATCTGAATTTCAGGCTGGACTCTGGAAGCTGTATCTTTTTAATTAGCTGCTTACACTAATATTACATGGCTGCGCCTGACACTCGTCCCTGGGGCCAGCCATCTAGAAAGTTCCATCAGAAACCTACCTTCAATGGCTCCTTTATTCATCTTTTCACCACCATCTTGGCTGTTACTGCTTTATTTCAGGTCCTATTTTGTGCAATCATTCTTTCCTTCAGCCTTTCGGAGTTACTGAAGTTCCCAGAATCATTACTGTTTCAAAACTGTATATCTTATACTATTCCCTCTGCCTGGAATATTCTGCCCCCTCTCCTGCTCACTTCAACCCAGCAAGATCCTTCAACTCAGTTCACGGGCCATCTCCTTCAGAAAGATTTCCTGTTTTGGCTTGGATGCTGGTCTCTGCTCCCCCAGGGTCCACCCTGAGCACACCTCCTTCGACAGATCTGCCCAGAGCATGCAGGACTGCTGGTTTCCCTGTCTCTCCCCCACTCTGAACACCTTAAAGGGTGGAACATGAGTTCCCATCTGCATGTTCAGTGCTGACCTCTTCCCTGGGCCACCTCAGGTAGCTTCTAGCACCTTAAAAGTCCTCTCTCCCCAGATCTCCACCTGTCTCTTCATCTCAGTGGGGTCCAAATAAAACTCTTGCTATCATAATGGGCATTCCTTCACAACTACTCCCATTTCTAGCAGAGGTACCGCCAATTCTTCCAACATTCAAGGAGCTTTGACATCATCCTTGACGGGTCCTTTCTAACACACCCAGTGTGAACTCTGACACACCTCTAAGCGGAGCTAATGTCTAATCAGAGCCTCACATCCCTGGTGACAGCTGGACCAATTCTCCGTAGGTAGGGTCTGTTCTTGTCGGTCGGTGCCTGGGTTCTTCTGGTGGTTAAGTATTTTCGATATTAGTCCTTTCTATTTCTAATCACCCTTTCTTCACCCTATGCCCAGATTACAACAAATCCTAATTGAGACCTCTGCGTCTAGTTCCCATCCTCTTCTATTCGTCCTTACACCCTCAGCCAAATCTTTTGAAAATGTTGCTCTCACCGTAGCTTCCCTGCTCAGTGGCCTACATTTCCTGTGTCTGACACACAAACCTCCAATCCCACTGCCCAGCCAGACCAATCCAGCTGTATTTTTGACATCCTTCTACCATAAACCCCGTGTTCCAGTTGGGGATAGAACATCAATATATAGGATAGAATCCATAAAAATATTTTGTTGTTTTTAAGTTATAGCAGGAACACCTTCTCATTTTAAAGAAAACACATGTACAAAGTAAAAAATGAAAGGTGTGTCTTTCCACCCCATCCTCACCTCCAATCCCATTCTCTAGAGGCAATTGCTGACTGGGCTCCAATCTTCCTACACCCTTTAAGTTTTCTCCAATAAATTTTTGCCCAGTAGCTTCTTGGACGGAACCATGTAATGTAGGGTCCAGTACCACAGACCATTCAGTGCTTAGCTGATTCCAGGTGTGTCCAATTTCCTCTTCAATTGGTTAATTGAAAACTACATTAACCTCTTCTACCTCCTGTGGGACCCTAGAACTGAGTACAGCACTGGGCCTCTGATAGGAACTTATTCAACACTTTGTAAAGAATAACTGATTCTAGCTTCTTTCCTGGATAGAAATATGCAAAAGCTCTCTCCAACTAAGCCTGCCACCTTTTCCTAACTTGGTTCCCCCATTCCAGTTCATGTCCCTATAACTGGGGGGCTGCTGGTCACTCCCAGATCCATGTCAGCTGGTGTGTGTGGAGCTCAAGCTCCCCTCTTTGGTGCAGAAGCACACAGAAGCAGGCATGCAGAGAATGAGGGAAAGAGGAAGGAGAGCGGGGAGGGAAATGGGGCACAAGTGTATATCTCAGCTGGGGACAGAAGATCCTAGGGAAAGGCCCAATTTAAGCTTTCACCGGAATGTAAAGGTCTGGATAATTTCATCATTTGAAATACCCTACGGTGTAAACTGGTAGGCTTCAAGATAGTGTGGACTCCCGTCCAGGGCCCTAGCCCCAGGACCCGTTCTGCCCCCAAAGCATTTACAGAACGCTCTGGGCCCTGTGAGGCCCCCTAATCACCTCTCCTTCCCCTTCACCAAGCAGCCACTTCCACTGGGGCTTTCCGCTGGTCCCTGTGGGCCCCCGTTCTCTCCTCTTGCTGTGATCCCACGGGAAAAGCTCCCTCACCAAATGGGAATGAGCTGTGATATACCACATCCTTCGCCTGTTTCTGAGGAGCCTATGACTCTAGAACGTTTAAGACACTTTTCACTTAGTGGCATTTGAGCTGGGTTCTGGAAGTGCTTCAGAGATAAGACAAAAAAACTAAAAGGATAGTGGCTTCAGGTTCCAAGCCCTGTACCCTGAGTCAACCAGGCCAACTTTGCTTTCATTTCATATAAAGGGTCTGTGCTCCGAAAAAAAAAAAAAAAAAAAAAAAAGGAAAAAAAGAAGATTACCCAAATGACCTCAAAAACCCTGAGAGTCAAGCCGTGGAGATGAGGCATGTGTCTGAAGTGAGGTTCAGGACTGAGCTCTAGGAAATCATAATTTAGATCACTTCCCCTGAGTCTTTACGTTCAAGCTAAGGTCAAAAGAAACACATCTTTCTTCTGCCCTCTCAGGCCAATGGAACCTGCTGTTCTGAGCACAAAGGTTTCTGGTTTTAAAGCAGAAAAGCAAGGATAGGAAGGCTCCTGGGGAAAGGAGGGACAAAGCTAAGAACCCCCCCAAAGAGACCGTAGGGAGAGAGGCCAGTCTCGGGCTACAGGGACGGAGACACCTACCTTGACACCACCGTCCGACTTCTTGTTCAGTAGGCTTTTGGCAGCTGTGAAAACAAAAAGGAAAATCAAGCCTCTTACATTGCACCGTCTCCCTAGCCTGAAGTCTGGCAGCCGGATCCGCAAGAGTCTGCAGTGTCTGCCAAGGGGGCCAGGAGTCTCCTGAAGCCCCTGGACGAGGCCCTTCCGGGGAGCCTCAGAGCAAGAAGGGCATCTCAAGCTGCTTCAGACCCTCAGGGCGGCACCCCCGGATCTCTCCTGCCATGGAAGAGGACAGGGACACACTGCACATGGGAGGAGAAACCACATTCAGTACAGGAGCTGCCTGGGGTACTGGGAACTCTGCCTTCAACCGCTTCCACCCAGGTCTGGAAGCAGAGTGCCAGGGTGAAAGGTGAGGGCTCCGTCCCTAGACGCCACGGAGTTCCTCAGAACGGCCAAGCTGGAAGGATGCAAGACATCTCCTGAGAGCTCTTGAGAAACGAGTGTCACAGGTCACGGAGGAGACCAGACGTGAGGACAGACAGACACAGACACAGGGACCAGGACCACCTACAGGAGGGTTTTGCCAGGGGGTTGAAGCCTTGACTGGGCAGGTCCTCACCAGGCTCATGGGGTCCTATCTGCCCCTCTTTCCTCAGTCTACTCGCTGGACCCACTGAGCAGAAAGGGCTGGGCAGAAGAGTGAGATAGTAAAGGGATTCTAGCCAGGCACAGAATGAGGCTCAAGGCTGACGGGCTTCGTGTAGGAAGGCTGGTGACACCTGCTGGTCACCAAGGCCACAGGAACATAGCAGACAGAGGATGGGGGAGTCTGGGAGGCACAGGGGGATGGAATCAGCCCAACTGTCTGATCCACCGGGACTTCACTGGCTCTGCCACTTGCTCCCTATACGACCTTGAGCGAGTTACTTAACCTCTCTGAATCTCAGTTTCTTTATCTATAAAATGGGATAAAATAGGGCCTAGGTCACAGAACAGGGGTGGGGACCTAAGGGGACCATGCATGAAAAGCACTAGGCAGAGTGCTTGGCACGTAGCAAGTACTCACTAAGTGTAAACCATTGTCACTATTACTGCTGCCGTTCTTCCCTTCAGGTGGCCATTCCTACCCAAGTTGGGTCCCATCTCTCTCCAGTGAGAACAGGGATCCCTCCTTCACAAGAATTCTGACCTCCCCAAATGGCCTATGATCCTATCTCCAGTCACGTTGGGGTGATCGGAAACTTATTTTTTTAACGTGTTTACTACGATGCCTGACCACCTACTGTTTTAAGTGCATTATATACATCAGAGTTCGGAACTCCGGCTGCCCATTAGAATCACTATTGGGAAGCTTAACAAAAATCATTATGCCTATCTCATGCTCTAGGGATTCTGATTTTATTTGTCTGGGGTGGGGGTGTTGGCATCAGGATGTTTGACAAACTGTCCTCTACAGGCAGGGTTGAGAGCCTTCAACATACGTGATCCTAATCATTGCCATATTATTTATTAGCGACACCAGAGAAAGGAGGAAACTGAGGCTGGGAGGGCTGACGAGACTCACTCGGGGTGTGGCAGGGCTAGGATCCAAACCCAGGGACGGCTCTCCCCACAGCTTCTACGCTCCATAGCCTTTCAGACCTGGAGGCCTGCAAATCCAGACTTCACAGTTTCGAGGGGCACGGCTTCCCCTGTGGGGTCTCCCAGCAGTGCTGACGAAGCCTAGTCCTAGCACTGGGCAGCTCCAGCCACGCCCAGGACGGGCTCTGGGGGGCTGCCACTGGCCGCAGCCCTCAGGCAGGCCAGGCTCTCGGCCGTCTGGAGGAAAGCCTCCTGCTGCCCAGCTCCACGTCCCCAGGCTATTGCCTCCTGAGAGTTGGCAAGCGCCCAGCATGCACGGCTGGTTAGGGGGCTCTGTGACACCAATGCGCTCGCAGATGCCAAGTTAGGTGGTCCGTCCGGCATGCCCATCTCAGCCCGCAAGCATGGGACTCGCCTCCCTGGTGAGCGGGCCTGGCATGCTGGCCCTCCTGGTGGGGTGGCAGGGGGCCGAGGCAGGCGGTCAGGGGACTCATGCCACGTACCTTGCCCGGCCAGGCCGGCGGCGCTCGCGGCAGGCGAGGCGGGGGCGGAGCTCTGCCTGCCAACTGAGGGGATACAATCTCTCAGTGCACAGAGCTGCCGCAAAGCCACAGGGGCCAGTCAGCAGCGAGCATGCCCCAGCACGAGGCGCGGGAACCGCTGGCCGCCCACGCACAGCAGGGCCCAGGCGGCGTGGCCAAGCCAGCCGAGCTGGGAGAGCGAAGGCGCCGGGGGCAGGCTGAGGAGCAGGTGCGGCCAGCCCTGCAGCAGTCTAGGGACCTGAGAGGACGGGGTTCGCTCAGGGTGTGAGCATCACCACAGCTCTAGCACCTGGCCCGTGAGCGCCTCAGGGGAGGGTCTACAGGTGAAAGCCTGAACTGGGGAGAGGCGGTGTCCTTTCCGAGGCAGCCGAGCCTTAGCGTGAGGCTGTGAGGAAACGGAGCCTCACCTTCAGACCTGCCCTCCCTAGGGGACCTAAATGAGGACGTTAACAGAGAGCCCTTTCCTCTGGCCATATGCCAAACATTCGGGGGCCAGGGAGGGTGCATGGCCCTCGTGCAGCTAAGTTGACTGATGGGCCCCAGCTCCCTATCCCTGCCTTCATCCTCCAGTTCCTCAGAGACACGGTTTGCTTTCCTTCTTCAAGGCAGGTAGCCAGGACAGATAGCTTTTCTCAGCCTGTACTTCAGTATTCCGAGGATGAAGATGCCTAAGAAATGAGCCTCCAGAAAGAAAACAAGCTTTTGAAAAGCTGCTGAAGCAATACATTCTAGAAGCCTTGATTCCACTATTAGTCAACCTGCTGGAGTCCAGGTTACACTCCTATTTGGGGTACTCAGGAAACAGCCTAGTTCATGCCTAAAAAAAACCACACAGGTGCTCTTCCTTCTTGATTATACATGGCGACACCTCTTTCTAGAGAAGCTTCTAGAGACAGGCTCCATCCCCACCTGTTCCAGAGTCAGGGAAGCACAGGTCATCCTAGAATGCTCGCAGCACTTTTTTGGTCTCCTCTGACCCAGGGCAAAGTGCGTTCAAAGGCTCACAAGGTCTGGGCAACAAGGACAGGAGGAGGCTCTTTAGGAATGACTGAAAGTGCTTTGTCCTAACAGACAGCCCAGTCTCCTGAAACCAGGATACCAGTTTCCTGAAATGGACTGGGGATGGAGGAGGTTGAGGTGGAGGCCATGGGACAAGGCACCTGCTATTATTTCCGTCTAGAAGAGAAGTAGTAGCCTGTTATCACATTTCTTCTCCTCTCAGAGACAATATCACCCTTCTAGTTCTGCACAGAAATGCCCTCGAGTGTCCTCCAGAAAGGCTCTCACACTTCTGAGAAAGTAGAAGGCTCCAGTAATTCTGAGGACAAGAAGCCTGATGTGGAACTACAGCTCCATCTCCGTTGGAGGCAGCCAAGCTGTGCCCTCCTGCTCTCATTTGTGAGTTGAATCCACAACCACAGTCTTCCCCTCATGGATACCCACAAAAGAATGAGCCCCAAACCAGGAGCACAGGGGCTGGGCCTGAGGTGGGACACTTCCCTGACTCACTCCCCAGTCCTGCCCCTCTGGCGCCTGGTGGCTCTTGCTTGGGTTAGAGCTCATGAAGCCCTAGGACTTCTCTCCTGCGGCATCCTCGGACCCAGGGCCCTTAGGTTAACCTGAACCAGCATAGACAAGCCCCTCAAGCTCAAGAGAGCAAACTTAGCCCAGAGTGGCCGCCATACAATCCTGTCTCCACATTGGTGTAGAAGGAAAGCAAGGGAAGGAATCTCGCTATGAGAATGAGAGAAGGGAGTCTTCAACCAAAACAGTGGGGCTGGGGGGTTGCAGGGCTGGGGAGGCTGGGTGAGGGGTGGTGGGCAAGGTGGGGAGAGACCTTCTGTCTTCAGTTAAGTTCTGACATTAACCTTTTCCTCACAGAAAGCCACTGTGCTTCCCTACTGAGGGCAAACAAGATGGAGGTACAGGGTGGGGGTGGGGTGGGGTGGAGTGTCTTGCATCTTAAAAAGAAATGCCAAGTGATTTACAAATGACTGGTCCCAGCTATCCCAATTCTCCGTCAAATTTAAGCAAGTTGCTTTCCCTCCATCCTTCTGCTCTCTCTTCACTTTTACAGCTAGTATCGCAAAGCACATTATAAGCAGTCTCTGTGAAATGTTTAAACATCTGGAAAAATTTCTATTAGTCATCTCCACTTAGACACAATGAAGTAGAGATCGTCCCAGTAGACAAATTAATGGGTGGTGCTTGAGAAGATTCACTACACCTCATCTCTTTCTTTTCCCCAGTCCGTTGTCCAATACCCTATCGACTGGCTAAAATCCTAAAGCACTGAGAGTCTTTAGACAATTAAAGAAGAATCCCCAGGGGCAAGGGATATGGGAGGCTGGGCAGGTTACTCCTTGGGAGAGTCTAGGGAATAGAATTCATCAATGTGAGCCCAAGAGAAGTCCCCCAGAATCTCATGTTGTAGGACCCAGCAGCAGCAGCCCCCTCAAAACAGGGTTGTCTTCTTCTTGGTCAAGGTGTTGCCTGAGACACCCACCACTGGGATGGCAACACTCCATTCTGACCCACTCACCTCGGTAGAATTAAAGTGCACGGTTGGGGAAACATACCTGAGAAGTTTCTGGAGACAAGCATGGTCGTGAGGATGGCACCCTGGGGGAAAGAATAGGGGTCTGTGAATTCAGCTGGACTCTAGAAAAGCATAGCCTTTAGGCAGAGGGAGCCACTGGCCAGAGCTTCAAGCCCTCAGGTCTTTGGGGCCCCCCAACATGTATAACCCTCACAGCTCAGCTCCAGCCACAAAGGGAGATTTCTCTTGTGCTGGGGCAGGGGGTAGACTGTCAAAAGCTGTGATTTCAGGATGCCGGCAGCCTGCAAAGGCAAGTCTCACCTTCAGTTTTCTCCGAGCATTGAACTTGCGCAAGCACTCCACGGTCTCTTGACGATGCATCATGGATGCCACTGTGGATCGTTGCTGGAAGCCAAACAGACAGGCCTGTGAGCCCTCCAGCCGGGCCCTCTGCCCCTCACTCTATCTAGTCCCAGCACCGACGGCTGTGCGCTCAGCCACCCCAGAGTTGATCCGAAGGTAAAATGAAGTCATAGATGTGAAAATGCTTTTACAAGAAAAGCACTACCCCAAACTCAAGGTTATGTAAGGACAACAATCCGAACACAAAAACATCACTGATAATTGATGCTATTTGAGGAGGGTGCGTGAGCCAGCACTCTCCCCTTCCTTGGGAAATGGAAGCTATGGAATGGAAGAGAGTATCCTTTGTGTTGTGATCCCCACACAGTCACTCCTTCAGCAACTGTTGACTAAGCCCCTCTCGACACACCCCCACAAGGACCTGAATGAAGCTGTGATCTGAGAAGCTAAGGGTCTTCACCTTGAAGCATTCATTCTTTTCATCACTTTGGATGGTAATTTTTCTTCAACGTATCACTGTTAACTTCTTCCTTAAAGAGTCCACTGGAAATGACTTACAAATGATTTCCTTGATGACTCAGGGTCAATTATACATAATATCATAATATAGTGACGTCCTCGGGGGCTACTGAGTTATATACGATGGTAGAAGGGGGGGCCTATGAAAATGACTCCCAGAACATAGTATATCCCTAGTTTCTGAGTACCTGTTTTAAGTTGCTCACCCCCTCCCACAGCTGTTGCTGTCCTTGCTAGCCTGCTAGAAAGATCAATCCTACAACATGCAGCCTAGTGCCCATACCCCATGGGGCTGCCCCCCAATCCTGTCCCTCACCTGTGGCCCACTCCTTTTCCTGGTTCCCAAAGCAAGTCTCCCAACCTCCTCTATCTCTTCTGAGTCTTTTAGTTTTACCTCTTCCTCCAAAGTGTAAATTTCTCCACAAAGAGAAATCAGAGATCCTCATGCAAGAACTCTTTCAACTTCAGACCCTCATTCACAAAGTGATTTTCACTTGCTTTCAACCTCTTTTTACTATCCCAACCTTTGCTTCCTCAATGAGCCTCATATGTTAAACCCCTTATTCTAGACTATATTCTTCTCTGCAGTCTACATGTTATATTCAAGCCTCTCCTTAAAAATTTAAAAACTCCCCTGACTCATGACCTTCTCTGTATAGTACCATTTCTTTCTCTCTTCATCCTCATGCCCTCTTCACCTCACTGAAGAAAGATTTCAGTCTCTCACCCCACTGCCTCTGTCAGTGAAATAATGAAACTGGGTTTTAATTGGTCAGAATCCATGGATTCTTTCCCATCTTTATCAGGGACTCTGTGGCATCTGATTACAGACGCTCCCTTACTGAGACCTCCTGTTTCTTAGGGTCTCTTGCTCCTGAACCTCCTTCTGCCACGGAAGTTCTCATTCCCAGCCTCCTTTGTTGGCGCCTCTAACTCTGCCTGTCTTTACGTGCTGGTGTTCAGTGGCCATCCCTTCTCCTACTGAAACAAATACAAGCCTGTAGTGGGAATTCGATCAGCATAAAAACGATCCCATTTATTTCAACACCACCCACAGAAATGACCACAACCTGCATTTCCAATTTTAACTTCTTTTCTAATTTCTGGAACCACATTTCTAACTACCCATCCAGTATCTCCAGCTAGAGATACCACACTCCTCAGAAACCACACTCAGTCAAACTAAGATCATCATCCTTTCTCACAAACTGGCTCTTCCTCTGGTTTCCTCTGAGTCAGTGAATGGCACAACCCTGTGCTAATTACCAACTCAAAATCTGGCAGTCCCCATGGGTCCCTTGCTCTCCTTCACTCCCTAAATCCAACCAGCCATGAAATCCTTTTGAGTCTATCTACCAAACATCTCTCAAATTTGTCTACTCCTTGCCATGCCACCCAGGCTATCACTACCCTTAGCTGAGACCTCATCCGGTCTTGCTCAGGCAATTACAACAGCTTCCTGAACTCTCTGCCCCAGCCTCCTTTCCTCTTCGGTTCCATTTTGTACACAGCTTCCAAAGCGACCTTTCTTAACTGCGTATTTCATGCCCTCTTTGTTTTTAATTTATTTTTAAAAAATATTTTATTTTGGGGGCACCTGGGTGGCTCAGCCAGTTAAGTGTCTGCCTTCGGCTCAGGTCATGATCTCCAGGGTCCTGAGATCGAGCCCCACGTTGGGCTAGGGAGCTCAGCAGGAAGCCGGCTTCTCCCTCTCCCCCTTCCCCTGCTTGTACGCGCTCTCTCTTTCTCTGTCAAATAATTAAATAAAATCTTTAAAAAAAAGAGAGAGAGAGATTTTATTTCTTTCTATGCCATCTCTACACCCAACGTGGGGCTCGAACTTACAACCCCGAGATCAAGAGTTACATGCTCCACCACCCGAGCCAGCCAGGCGCCCCTTTGTTCCCTCTTTAAATCCCTTAAATGGTTCTCTATGCTTCCCGAATAAAATCTAAACTCATTAGGCAGAAACTTGTATGTCATGGAATCTTTTTGGCTTCGTTCTCTTGCATTTTTGTAGGCGTAACTTCATCTACAACTAAACTACTTAACATTCCTTCAACTTGCCACAATTTCCCATGGCCTTTCACCCTGGCTCATGCTAAGCTCTGCCTTCAGGTTATCATCCTGAGGAACTCCCAGCCAGTTGCCAAGAACCAGGATAGGGGTCACCTCCTCCATGCAGCCTTCAGTAATCTCACTGCTCACCGGATAGCAAGAGTTCCTATGCACTCATTAGATTCTTTTATGTACTTCTCACATTGCAGAATGGTTGCCTGTTTGAGTACCTAGTTCCCCAGATGATTTTTAAGATCTTTGGGGGAAAGGACTACGCCTCACTCATCTTTCTATCTCCAGGACCCAGGCAGTGACTGGCACCAAAGAGGCATTCAGTAAACATGGGAGAGGACAAATACATAAATGCATCATGGTTGTCAGGAGGCCTAATTGTAGCAGACCCTCTTCTTAGTTTGAAAACAGACATTTCACTTTATAGAATTTTACAGAAGTGTTTATGAAAACAGAGTATGTCGATCCACATTGACAGCTGGGGCGGGGGGGGGCGGTTCTCCTAGAGTGAGTCTTTTTTTTTCGGTCATGAACTTCAAGATGTTCTTTTTAACTGCCCAGAGGCCCCTTTTGTTTATTTATTGGATCTTGGTCACATTTCCACTATAGTTGTGCGACAGCTGAGATCTGAATATGCACCCTAAACTTGGCAATTCACTTGGGGTTTTGCCAGCTGCTTTCCATCATCAACTACCCAGAGTCCGCAAGGGTCGACCTAAGCCCTCATTCAAGATCAGAACTAAGTCACACCTGACAAGTGAGTGGGGGAGAGATAGGTTGAAGCCAATGAGGCCACCTGCTTCCTTGAGTCCCTCCTGGGCCCCACCCAGTCCCCCTCCCTCTCTGCTGGGTCCCTGCTCAGGGCCCAGAATAGTCATTCTCTGCTCGTAAACAGGAGCGTGAAGAGAGTACTGAGGGCACATTGAGGGCTTGTGATTGTGATTGTGATTGAGGGCTTGTGATTGTGATTGTGATTGAGGGATTGTGATTGTGATTGACATCCCTGAGCCCCTCTACCCCAGGTGAAGACACTTACACAGACCCACGGATGCTTGAGAGCCTGATCGGCTGTGATGCGCTTTGCAGGGTTTATGGTCAGCATCTGGTTGATCAAGTTCTTGGCTTCAGGAGTCACCGTGTCCCACTCTGGCGATGGGAACTAAGCAGGAAGAGGGAAAGGAGGCATATGAAACCTGTGAGCCTCACACCCTGAAACGGAGGCTCTGTCTTTGTCCCAGCTCCTATAAGCGGGATACTCTGTGCTATCTAAACGTGCCCAGCAGAGAACTGGGGAGGCTCTGGGGCATCCCAGCACTTGTGTCAACTTAAAGGACTAGGAGAGGAAGACAGAATCACCGTTAGAATGCCAGAATATCCGGTCAGAGCAGGAAGGGGACTCCAACCCGTCCTGGTTCAACCCCATCTCCTTACTAGAAGCAAACGGTGGCTCGACAATGTGCCCAGGGCCCCACTGCAGTGGAGGGAGCCACGCCACTTCTCGCCCCTACGTTACGTGGCACACCACAGGCCATTCTCTGCAAATAATATATCAAAGAGCTTCGGGCTTCTCGACTTTATAGCTACCAAGAAAGGCTGTGCAAAAGAGTTGTTCCTGGGATAGAGTGTGGCAAGAATTGAGACCTGTATGCCTATCCTTGGGTCCTCAAAGTCCCCTGACACTCCCTGTACCCCACGACACACTAAACATGCCCCCTCCTGTGGATACAGCCCGAGGGTCAAGAACAAACCAGTCCTTACATCATAGGCCCCAGCCTTGATTTGCTGATACAACTTGTGCTGATCCTCATCCCAGAAGGGAGGGTATCCCACCAGGAGGATATACAGGATAACCCCTACGAGACAGAACACAGGTCATCGGGGTCAGTCACCAACTCCACTGAGGAACCAAGAAAAGCCACACAGGGCTCAGCCACCCAGAAAGTCAAGGTTATACTAGAGGTGGAAGTGGCTGCCAGCCGATAACGCTGGCCCCTCCTGCTTTGCTTCCCTCCCCACGTCAGCAAGCCACGTTGGGGATGTCTTTAGGCATACCCCTTCCTCTAAGGCATGGGTCAGTCCCTCTTTAGGAAGGATGCCGCATGGGGCGCCTGGGGTGCTCAGTCGGGTAAGCTGCTGCCTTCGCCCCCTAGGTCATGACCCCAGGGTCCTGGGATCCAGCCCCACATCGGGCTCCTTGCTCAGCGGGGAGCCTGATTCACCCTCTCCTCCCCACTCGTGCTCTCTCTCTCGCAAATAAATAAATAAATACAATCTTTTTTTTAAAAAAAAAAAAGGAAGGCTGCAGTACAATCCAGGAAATACTTGGGGAGGAGCGCGTGATGCGAACAGCCATCCCAGGGGCACTAGAGCCAACACTGTGACTTTGCAGACACTAGACGCTTGTGGGGCCCCCAAGGAACAGCGATGCCTCTTTCTCACCATCGCTGAAAGTTGAGGGCCCTTAATACCAAAAAGCTGAGAGTGTGGAATGGGCTTACCGCAGGCCCAGATATCCACAGGTTTTCCATAGGGATCTTTCCTCAAGACCTCAGGGGACAAGTAACCTGGGGTTCCAGCAAAACCTGCAGCAGAAGAGAGGGCGGAGGCACACTGAACCCACTTTCTCTCTTGTTAAAACCACATCAGCAATCTTCCCCCAGGTCCCTCCTCGTTCCTGCTGTTTTTGCTATATAAGCTCTCAGCACATGGGTGGCTCGAGGGAACACAGGCTGGGTTTCTTGCAGTGCCCAGAATAAAATCACAGGGCAAGTTTGTGTGCCTACCAGGAACTCCCGTTTCTCCCCAGAGGCAGCAAGAATGCAGTGCTGACAAGAGCTGGACTCACTGCACTGAGTCACCTAGGGCCAGGGGACGCTCTGTACCCTCCCCCCTTCTCCAGTCTCTGAGGAGACCGGGGCTGCGAAGGGTCTGGCTTCTAGTTCTGAAAGAGGAAAGCAGATCAGGAAGAGGAGGAAGGGCGGGGGCCACATTCCAGGAAGACAGGGTCACTCTTACCAAACCAAGCCTGCTGCTCTCCCTGTACTTCGATGGCTAGGCCAAAGTCAGCCAGCTTGACGGCGGCACCCTTGCATTTACTCGCCAGCAGCAGGTTCTCGGGCTGTATAAGGAAGAGAAGACCTCGTGAGGCACCCACCCGCCCTCTGGCCCTGAGGAAGCCTAGCTTGGGTCCCCGCAGTCCTACCACCTGCCACCAGGTGGCGCCTACGCTTCACAAGCAGGAGGCAAAGGGGGAGCCTGGGTAGTACCTTCAGGTCGCGGTGGACGATGTCATGCTGGTGGATGTGGTTAACACTCTCCAGAATCTGATGTATACAGTGGCTGCAAAAGCACAAGGAAAAGGAATGTCAGTGCAGGGTTAAGCCACTCATCCATGACCACACACTATGGATGCAAGCATAGTACTCCGGGTTCTGGAGTCACAGGGAATCCCTGAACAAAAGCTAAAAGTTTGGGACTTGAGACATCATCTAGTTCAACCTATTTTACAGAAGAAGAAACTGAAGGCCAGGCATATTAAGTGATTTGTCCGGGGTCTCCCACTAGACAATGGCTGAGGACAAACTAGAACAGAGTTCACCATACCTTCTTGGACGGTAAAGGCCCAATACCACCAGTCCATTTCCAAGAGACCAGCGACACTTCTGAGCAACAGAGGACATCTAACCCCTTCCTTCTTTTTTCTCCCCCTATAGTAACTCTGTTCTTGGAGAAGAGGCTTGGGGTGGCATCTTAGGAAGGAAAGTACCCTCAGTTATTTTGCTGGGGGCACACTCATTCATTTATTTAAACATTTACTGACTACCTCCAGGCACTGTGCTTGGGACCACACCGACTCTAAAGATGAGTAAGACCCCATGAAGTTTATCATCTAGTAGGGGAGATAAAACCCAGGACACAGACACCTTTAAGAAATGATGTCCTCAAGAAGGTTCCAAACAGGGCAACTGAGGAGCATTTCTGGTAATGAATTTGCATAAAAAAAGACAAAGTAACCAGAGTCACCTTCAGGGCTATTTCTTTTCTTTCTTTTTCTTTTTTTCTTTTTTCTCAAATAGGCTCCACGCCCAGTTCGGGGCTTGAACTCAATATGGGGCTTGAACTCATGACCTTGAGATCAAGAGTCATACGCTCCACCAACTGAGCCAGCCAGGTGCCCCCACCGCCATTTCTCCAATCAGGTTGCCCGCCTTCCAAAACATCCAGCCACACTTGAAGTCAGACTCATGGCAGGGAGCATTGGCGATCTAGAGCAACGATGAAAACTGGGGGATGATTTTTGCCCCCGGGGGACACCTGGTAATACCTGGAGATGTTGCAGGTTGTCACAGTTAAGGTGGAGATGCTACTGGCATCCAGTGGGTAGAGGCCAGGGGTACTTCTAAAACTCTACAATGCACAGGAGGGGCCCTCACAATAAAAAATTATCTGGCCCCAAATGTCCGTAGTGTTGAGGTTGAGGATCACTGGCCTAGAGAACGAGGCCCCATCGGCAGGTACTATCAGGTGTGCGGAGCAGGCTTGCGGAGGGGTGCTGGACTGGTGACCTGGACTTCTGACTCCTCCTCTAAACTCTGATTCTGGGGCTTCCACAACAGCCAAGGGGTCTGACCGAGCTCCTGGAGGGCAAGGCGCAGGCCTCCCTTCAGGACACAGCCCATGAGTAGGCCAAAGAGACTTTAAGACTGAGCTGAAGAGGCGAGTCTCCACAGAAATGTATAATTAGAACACAGCCAGGCTAGCAGGGAGAGCCTTCTGGCCAAAAATGGCAAAAGTGCGAAGTGTCCCAGCAGAGCCAGGCCAAGCCCACTGGTACAGTCACACACCACCCCTCCCCTCCCCCTAGCCAGCTCGCCCTCCTCCCGCCGGGCTCCCAGAGCTATCACCGCCTCCTCCTGCCCCAGAGTCTGGTCCTCCCCTGCTGGCACTGGAATTCATCTCCCCACTTGAGAATTCTTCCTGAGGCTGAAGCATCTGAAGTTGATCAGCAAACACTGGCCTCTCAGAGTTGAGAAATTTGTGAGGAAGCAGCACTCCCCCACTCTCTAGAGGCAGCCAGAGCTGCCACATATGCCAGATAAGCTGCAGGCAGGATGATCAAAACCAGGTTGTATGGACATCACCCTCACAGAAAACTCGGGGGCCGGGGGAGGAGCCGAGCAGGAAGGACAGGCCACACAAACACCCCAGAGCTGTGGTGTGGGCGGAATTCTGCCAGGACTTCCCCGGGGGCGGCTGAGGGATGTGGCCAAGGAACGGTCCTCCAGCCTGAGAAGCCCCACATCAGGGCCGGTCGTGGTGGTCAAGAGACGAAGGGATCCAGGCTGGAATCTCTTTTGAGAAGGTTCCTGGTTCATTAGCCCAGATGTTGATGCTCCTTCAGAACGCAAACCACGTTTTCCTCCGTCTCTGGATGGACGTCTCCTCCGTCTCATTCCCAGGGTGTCTTGCACACAGTCAAATTTGTCAGAGGGAAGAAGCAGGAGTAGGAAGGGCCCTTGGGCAGGCTTGCAAGTACACAGCAGTGCAAAGAAAAGGTATTTCCAGGGTGAAGGGGTAAAGGAGACTTGCAAGTGCTTCACAAAAAAAAAAAAAAAAAGATGGCTCTAACTTCTAACATCACCCATAAAATGCAGCCCAGGTCCAGCTGTATGGAACCTTTGTCCAGACGGGAGCTCTTCTGATCTATATCCAAAGACTCTTCAAATAGGCACAAAGCCTGCCCCCCTGACGTGGCCGAGACTCCTACTGAACTCAAGGGCCCCTGTCTCACCTGGCGTCGGCTTCACTGTAGTACTCTCTGGCCACGATGTCTTCAAACAGCTCCCCGCCGGTAACACTGCAACCAACAGACAGAAGGGGTCAGAAGAGGCAGGTCAGGGGGCCAACCCCAGCATCCAACAGGCAACGGGTCACACCACGGAACAGCTTGGAAAGAAATCCCGACTCCACATGCATTCCTTCTGAGAGCCCAGAACGTTTCCGATCCTTCCATGACATGGGGCTTCTCCTTGGGGTAACATGGGCCCTCCCTTCTTCCTGCGCATTTCTCTGTCTATAACCTGCAGGTCAGCTAATACTCAGGCAAAGACGAATATACAGGGATCTAAGAGAAAATTATCAACCTACTCAGAAAGTCATAGCTTTATTTGAGACCAATATGAATACTAAGGTACACAGCTGTCCAAGAAGGACAGACCTACTCCTAAAGTTGAAGAATAATGAGATCAACGGACACAGAGATCCAATCCTGAAAATACTGGAGAGGCATTTCCAGGAGGTGAAGAGCTACTTTTGAGATATTAAACCACAACCAAAGTGGAGGAGAGACCAGTGGAGTCCAGTTTATGACTAATAAAAGCCACCTTTAATTTCCCAGAATTTTTAAGGTCATGTGAAGAGCTGTATTCTATTTCTCCACTAAGGACAACACACCAAGAAACAAGAAAAAAAGCGTCTGCACAAGGCGTGCTGCTGAATAGAAATGCGAGAGCAATGCCATCCGGGGGTCTGGAGCCCTGGAGGAGCCCATGAGGGAGCAATGCGGTCCCCTCCGCAACCTGCCCATTACCAGAGGAAGGTCAAAATCAAATCCTTTCCCTCAGGTAAAGGAGAGGGGCCCTCGCAGAGGCTGAAGACCCAGTTCAGGTCTTTCTCCATGCCTTCATGGTGAGCCGGCTGGAGGGAAAGGCCCCCACACCCTCAGAAAGAGGCACTTACAGGTCAAACACGAGGTAGTGAAACCCTTCTTCAGAAATACTGTCATGGAGGCGCACTGCAAGAGAGGAGATGGGGACAGGTATTAACAGAGAGAAACCTTGGAAACCTACTCCTCTCCTCAGCAACCCCACCCCTGCCCCAGCCTGCCAGCCTCCCTGGACGGCCTTCTGAAGGAGCGGCAGTGAGAAGTGGCAACATGCCCGTCACCCCCCTCTCCGCCCCCCCAAGGCGAGGTGACATGGCTGCACAGCAGAGAAACCACCAGACCCCGGGTCCAGTGCTCTGGCTGCCACCTCGGACTGCCTCAGATGTAGGCAAGAGAGAGAAGCTTCGTGGCTAAGAAATAAGACAAGACAGAGAAAAGCAGGAACCTTCTCAGAGGGGCTAGTCCTGGAGGAGGTCCTGGGACCTGCCGCGTGACAGTGTAACGTGGGGTGAGAGCAGGGGCGCCCAGGGAGGCCGATCGCGGGGGAACAGAGGATGACAAGACGGGAGGGCCCGAGAGCCCATCCACAGGAGTAGATGGGAAATGGGGAATTAAAGGGCAGGGAAGAAGCTGGAAAGGTAGCGTCCAGCAGAAAGGCACATGGAGTGAGGCTAATGGATGGTGAGCGTGGGAGGCAACGTGCAGACGCAGGCAATGACAACAATCACTGTTTATTCGGTGCTTCTTACATGCCAGGCCTGGGGTTAGGCTCTCTGCAGACACGACTTATTCTACAAGGATTTACTGAATTCCTGCTGTGTGTCGGGCTCCATGCTAGATGGTGGGATTCAGGAAGGACACAGGGGCTGTCTCTGAGGAGTTTATTCTTCCAGACGAGCACCCTGAGAGGAGGATTCCTCCCATTCTACAGATGAGGACTCTGGAGGCTCAGAGACTCCACGTCTTACCGAAAGCCAAAGATGCAATAGGTCAAGATGTCAGTCCAGCTCTTCCTGACTCCAAAGACGGGTCTACACCGCTGCTTCCTCTAAGGAATGTGGTGAAGCCCACACAGCCAGGCACCAGAGCAATGAAGCCTGGGAGGGAGACTACCCACGAGCGCAGCTGCAGCAGCAGCACTGACGGGTCCGGGAGGCCCCGGCACTGAGCAGACTGGGGCAGCTCACCAGCTGCAGGAAAACGCTGGCAAGCAGAATCCCTTCCCACTCCCCGCCTCCAGAGCTCCTGGGCAAAAAACCAACCTAATGTCTTCCGAGGTCTCTTCTTCAAGCTTCTGCCCACAACGCCACCTCAGGCTTAAATGCCAACCCCTGAGCACCATTCTCATGCAAACACAAGGCGATGCTTTGGCAGACTGTCACAAGGCTGTCCCCGTCCCTTCCCTCACCTGAACTCTCCTGATGAGGAACCTCTATTTGACCTTCACGCCAGCCCTCGGCATTTTCAGGAGCACCACAGAGCACTTTAGGAATGGCCTGACACCAAACCGACCGGCCAAGTTCTCGGATACACGGGAGTCCCCATGTCTCTTCCTTGGTGGACCCAGGCTGCCAACCGCCCCACACAACGGGTTCCATTTCTGGTGTCAGACCGTTTCCTCAGGGCTGCGGTGCCTCCCTGCAGCCTCTCCCACCACAGTAAGATCATAAAATACAGGCCCTTGGCCATTCCTGCAGCTCTGTGGTTCTCCTCAGCCAACAAAAATGAGGCCTCGGGCCTGACAGGGCTAGATGGAGGGCCTATCGACTGTTGACGCTTCCTATTGCCTGCTTTATTTAATCTGATCTGGTTACTCAACTCTGATCTAGTTGCCCCATCCACCCCCAACTGTAATTTACCAATGGCATCAAAGGCAGGGGGTACTTCAAAAAGCCCTCCTCCTCCAGCTGTTCTCTCCCATACCTGGGCAAGTGAGCTCATACTTCTCTAGGCCCCCAGATGACAGAAGGAAGCTACAGCCAGACCCATCCTTCCCTCCCACCCGAATCCACCCAGACATGCTCAAGCGAGCTCCCTCACAGCCCTGCCGGCCCCCTCCTCACGTGTGCTTCTCTGGTCTAAGTCGGAGCTGCACACAGAGTCCTGTCGCAGCTGCTGCTCCCTCGCTTCCAAACGGACTTTCCATTTAATTAAAAATTTGCTATTAAAAAGCATTAAAGTGTGTAATACAAATAATCCCCTGGAAATCAGCTGTCCCAGAAGCTAAAGACCGGCTTCATTAGGGAGGTGACTAACAGCGGCAGGATGGTGAGCTAACAGTGCGGCAGGTAGGATGCTAAGAACCACTCCCAGGGGAGTCCTGCCCCCTGGCCCTGCCTCTCCCCGCCCCCGGCCCCCAGGCCTGCCCCCTCGTCCTGCACAGTGGGGCTGATAGTGCCGCAAAATGTCCAGGTGCCCAGGTCTATGCCGAGGCGGGCAGGCATGGGCACTTGCCCTTCTCCAGGAAGGCCACACACAGAGCCCAGGTGGGAGGAAGCAGGGCAGGGGAATCAGAAGAGAGCAGCGGCGGAAGGTTAATCCTTCCAGGCCACCCAGCCCAGAGAATGGCTTTGATGTGTGCCCCAGAGCAAGGTACCACTGAGACAAGAAGGGACAGGTGCAAAAGGCCTCATAGCTGAACAAGATACTATCTTTTCTTTTTCCACTTGTAAAGAAAATTAAGAGAACTGAGAACAAGAGAAAAAACTTGACTGTGCCACTCGAAGTGCCTACCCGGCAGCATCTTGATAGTAATGACCCAAGTGATCACTAATATTTAGTTGCTTCTATGCGCTAGACATTGTGCCAAGTGCTTTACCTACGTTGCTATTGAGCTCTCACATTACCTGTTACCCCCATCTGACAGGAGAGAAGACTGAGGCCCCGGAAGGAACTCATCCAAGGTCATCCCAAGAGGCAGAACTGAGACTCGAAGCCAAAACAAACTGACATCAAGATCCTTGATACTGTGGAATTGCATGCGAGGGAGTCCCTTTCTCTGTCCTCTCAGGCAAAGGAACTCCAACCTGTCCCCACTAGATCTAGCTGCTCTGATCTGCTCAACAGTGTCCACAAGGTGCCTTTCCGGAAGCAGGCCTGGCTGCACATGCCACGGACACGGCTGTGAGGAAGAGAAACCTGACCTCGCCGCCACGGAGCTTCCGGGTCAATGGGGAAGACGGGCGTGAAACCAGCATTTACATAGAGATGTCGCTACGCGCTACTGCGGAAAGGGCTACGAAGTAGAAGTAAAGGACGCTACGGATGTGTGGGAAAAAAATAATGTGACACCCAGTCCATTTCACAGTAATTGGATGGCTCGAAGGCCAAGGAGGGCCAGACCGAGTCCACAGACAGAAAGACCTGGAAAAGGAGTATAAAGCATCTACTGCATTTCAGCAATAAAACTAGCTATTTTTCTTTAAAAACTGTGGAGAGAAAAATGGCCCAAACACCTAAATGCCTTAACCTGACGTTTCATACCTTCAAGGACTAACAACGCCATAACCCAAATGCTGTGGCTATTTCCGGTTCTAGAAACCGCCCAGCAATATGCCATATCTTAACCAGCAAATCTTGGCTCAAAAAGCTCTGAGAAAGTGTCACTGTTAAAAGTGTCTGCAGCAAGAGTACAGTGGAAAGAAGGTTCTGCTTCCTGGGCGCCGGCGGGGGACCGAGGCTGCCCCCCAGGAGCGGGTGGGCAGGACTGCCCGAGGCACAGATCTAGGAGTGCCTGGTCAGGGTTCAAGGTGTCCTTCTTCTGTGCCCCTGCTTTTGCTCCACTTCCTGTTAGCTGAATGGTCCCTGGATCCGAGGTAAATGGCAGCCTGGCTTAAAAATCCTGCGAACTGAGCTGGGGCTGAGGATTTAGGGAAGGTCCCTTCCAGGAGCTGGAGTCCCGGTTTTCATCACCTCCGTTCTTTCCAAGCCGAGGCCTCCTTTGCCCGCTGAGCCCTCTCACTACTCGACAAGGAGACTAAATATTCTGCTGGAGGTCGCAGCTACAGACCAGCCAATCCCACATGCAAACCTGGACGACCCAACAGCAAAGCCACAGACCCTGCTTCCCCACACACGGCTCACACACCAGCTGTGTGAGCGTCCCCGGGAGACCACACTCCCGAGGCAGCTCAGGTCCACCCCAGACCTACGGAATCAGAACCTGAGTTGCACATGATCCCTCAGTGATGCCTGAGCACATGAAAGGTTCAGTAGTGCTGTTCTAAACCATCACGCCAGACTGGGATTGAACCTGCTGGGGCAACTCAGCACGAAGGAAGACAGAGTCTATTCATTAGAGGAATTTAGAGCAGGGAGCAAGCAGATCATAGGTAGGACACACTCCATTCAGACTGGAGACAGGATGACTGCCGGCTCCTCCTCTCCACTCCACACCTCTGGCCACTCTCCCCAAGTTGTTTGAGGTGCTACAGCGTGCCTCCTAACCAACAAGCTTTGCTTTTTTTCATCAATCAACAATTTTTTTGAGTTTAGGGTTCACAGCAAAACCGAGTAGGGAGTCCAGAAAGTATCCACATACCACTTGCCCCCGACACACGCACGGCCTCCCTGCCATCAGCACCCGCACCAGACCAGCACATCTGTTACAATCGATGAACCTACACTGACACATCGCTGTCACCCAGACTCCGCAGTTTAAGTGAGCGTTCGCTCTTCCGGCAGCTTTTTAACTTCTGGGATAGAATATCTACCAGGGAAGAAAACTGGGGATGCCTGGCTCCTTGCACCAAATATCCTTCTGAGTTCAAGTGCCTCCGAGTCTGACAGCAGCCAGAGGGGGACCGTGTTGTCTCTGTTCCCAGCTTCCTCAACTCTGCGCCCTTCTTGGGCTCGTCCACTTGTATCCCTGCAGGATGGAGTTAAAGAGGCTGGAGCCAAAAGGGCCACGGCTCTGAAGGACGGGGCAGCAAAGAGAGGGGAAGAATAGTGAATTAGGGCACAAAACGGCCTCCTCTCTGCCTCAAGCCGGATCGGGAGCCATGGAAACCTCAGCCTCCTGGATCCAGCGCCCCACCACATCTCCAGGAGCCCGGGTTCCCACCGGAAGCCAGAGAGCCTGGCTGGCCAGCTCTCCCAGGACACGGTCCTGACTCACTCTTCCCTCTCACTGCTCTTGACCCAGGACTAACGCCTCAGACCGACATCCCTCAGGATCTGGGAGCAGTCGTGAAATGCAGCACAGTTCTAGGCAATCAGATGCTGATGAAGTGAGTGTGCCTGGCCTGGCCTGGCTTGGATCTCACAGGCCCCCTAACAGGGCAGATGGCTGGGGCAGACGGTCCTGCAACAGCCAGGTCCCCGGGTCCAGCTGGGACAGGTGATAAAAAGGAAAGAGCTACCAAACCAAGTGAGGTCTAAAAGATCAAAAGTATGTATTTAATTTCTAGAAAGGCATAATAAGAAGGGTACGACCGTTTTCAGCTAGAATCCCATTTTTGTCCTTCCCAGTCACTTCTCCACTGTCTTCACCTTACCCCAATCCTTCTAGGGATGACACTAGTTACCCACATGCTCCTTCTTCCTGTTCTGGAACTTCTAGGTTAGAGGTCACAAGCTCAAAAGCCTCCAGGGACCAGGCAGGCAGTGCGAACGTAAGGTAATGGGGAGTTAGCAAAGGACGCTTGGCCCGGAGACTACGGGGGCAGCTGCTGCCCAGCCCTAGCCAATTCTTAGAGGCAGGCTCAGCAGAGTCCTGATGTCTGATTCGCAGACTGGGAAACAGAATTTTTTTTTTTCCCCCAAAATGCGAAATCTCGTTTTTAAATACTGGCAAATAATAAAATATTTTTAGACCGCTGAGCCGGCCAAACAAAACACATCCGAATTTGTGACTGCTGCTCTAGGCATTCCTCTCATTGTCTCTCCCCTACCCAAGGTGACACACTGGTCACCATTGTGCTGTTTGCAGGTGAGCATCTGACTTCGGAGCTCACCCAGGGAGCTCCAGTAGCTCTGAGCCCGGGGCCTGTCCGATGAGCGGTGTTGGCTCGGTGGGACACAAGGCACCAGCAGAGCCGAGCCCTGGCTATGCCAGTCTGCTTCGGGTATAATCCAAGCTGCTGACTGTGATCTGTAAAGCCCTGCATGGTTGGCGTTCTGGTTACCTCCGAGCTGCTCCTCTCCCCTTGGGCTGGAGTATGATCTCAGCTCTCCCACGTAAGAGCTCACATTAAGCTTTCCGGCCTGAAGTCTGGGAGACGGGAGGCTGGGTGGCTCCGGAGGAAGCATCAAGCTTCAGCGAGTCACCTCCCAGCCCTGGCCTCCAGCAGAGCAGAGCGGGCGGCCTCAGGGGCACTGTGGGAGCCCCGATATTCAGGCCATGCCTGAGGAGCAAGGAACACGTGTTGTTCTTTGTGATGACTCAGGGCTTTCAGGGAAAAACCTAGGAGATGCTCCCTGCCCAGCCTCAAGTCAAGACTGGGGTTTCTGCTCAGACACTGCAGCCAGCCCGGTTTCTGTCCCCTCTGCGAGAAGCACCAAATCAGGGCCAACGCTTCTGGCAAAGACTATTTCAGCTGAACAATGTAAAACTGAGCCGGAGTGGGTTGGGGCAGGCAAACCTCCTCAGGCTTTAGAACAACCAACAATGTGCTCTTGTCCCTCAAGTCAGGGTGGGAGCAGGGAGAAATCCTCTTCATTTTTCCTCCTTCCCCATGAGAGGGGCTCCTGCCATCCCTTCTCCAGAGAAGCCAGGCGGGTGGGTAGCTTGCTTTCCTGGCTCTGGGGAATACAAACGGGAGCACCATGGAAACCCCCAGAGTGTGCATGACACCGTAGCAGGAACAAAACTCTTTTAAGTCCACAAACAAAATCCGGACCCTTTTATGATGGCTGTGGAAGGCCCCTGGTGAGGGACGCTGGCAGGCTACTAGCTTGGAGCCTCACACGCTGCGGACCCTGGACCTCAGCCCAAAGACGGAAGGAGAAGGGGAAGAAAGGGAGTCTGAAACCTGCTCCAGCACCTCCCATCCTGAATGGCACTGCAGGAATGGAGACCCTCAGGTCTCTAGAGCAGAAGGCCCCAGAATTCTGAGCAAGACACAACTGCTATCCCACTTGGACAAAAAAGAATTACACCAGACAAAGGTCCAGGAACAGAACTGATTTCAGACACAAAAGCAGTGGATCTCTGTTCTCCCTACCTTCTACCAGATGCCCAAGAAATACCCCGAGCGAAGGTGCTTACCAATGTTTGGATGTTTCAAAAGTCGGCATATCCGGGCCTCACGTTCTAGTTTCTGGTGATCTAAAAGCAGAAGAGAGAAGACAAAACCCATCAGCCATCCGTTCTATTTGTGGCCACTGGTTATTCAGTCCTTCAATTATTAGGCACCAACTATGCACTTTTTGCGAATTTGCTGATTAATGGAGCAAGTCACGGCAATCCCAGAGACAGGTATTATGACTTTTTTCAAATGAGGAAATGCCCTAGGAAAGTCCCTCAAGTTAGTGAGAGGCAGAGTCAGGACTTGAATCCAGGTCTTTGACTACAACAGGGATTTCACGGGGCCAGGGCATCCAGAATCTCTTTCTTGAAAGAGATACTACTAATGACCAAGTTTCACTCAACACCCACTACATGACCAGGCACTGTGCTAGGAATTGTGCAAACATCCTCTGATTTGGTCTTCAAAGTATCCCTGAAACATAATGATGCTGATACCAAGATAATGATGATGATAATGATTTGACAAAATGATAAGCAGAGCTAACATTTCTCGAGAGCTTACTTCTGCACCAGGGAGAAACATCTTTTAATTTATTCTCGTAACCGCTCTACGAGACTGGTGCTATTATGATGCCCACTTAGAGTCATCCTGCTTCTCCCAGGATCCTGCTGGCCACAGCCTGCTGTGAGCGCTCGCCTCTTGGCACTCCGGCACCGGGGTTACTCTGTTCTGGTTAAAGGATCAGAATCCAGGAGTCCCCCGGTGCAAGCAAGCTGCATTGGTCAGTTCCTTCCACAGGAAGGCAGAGCTCCAGAAAGTAGAAAGAGAGGACACTACTACTGAAAGCAAGGCAGCCTAGCAGCCCTCCCCCTTCTACCTGCTGCAATCCTGCCAAATAGTCCCTTCCTTCACAGAGTCTTCCCTGTTCCTCCCGGCAGATGTGACCTCTCCTCTCTCTGAGCATCCCCCCATCCTCCACTGCATGTCTTAGAATTGTCACATCATACAGGATGTCCAGTATCTTTTGGTCACAAGCTCTTCAAAGGGTGGGTCCTTTCTGAGCGCTGCTTCCTAGAGTTCTTGCCACGACAGGGGTTTCGTATCGGTTTATCAATAACACCAATCGTAGTAACAACCACTATTTTCTGAGGATTCACTATACGCCAGGCTGAGGCATGGGTTATCTTACTTCATCATCCTCACGGAGACCCTGTGAAGTAAAGGATCTGATGAACTCCATTACATGACAAATGAAGAAACTGAGGTGTAACAAGCTGAAGTAACCCACCCAAGGTCCCAGGCAGTGGATGCAGGCAGTCTGAGCCTGGAGCCCTTTCTCCGTCACTATGCTAGGATGACAGGACAGAGTGAGAGCAACTAGTAAAGACTCCGGGCTTTGGGAGGCATTTCTCCAGGTCTGGGCAGGTGCCTTCACATCCACACCTGCCAAGCACTTCCTGCCTCCCCTACTGGGGTTCTGTCCACCCCACCTCCAGCTCAACAGCAAAGAGCCTCTGTAGAGCTCCCCATGACCCCCCCACAATCATCCTACCAGGTAGGTGCCATGACGGTCACCATTCTGCAGACAAGAAACTGAAGCCCAGAGAAGTTAAATAACTCGCCTGAGATCCTACAGCAGGAAACGGCAAGAACTGGGATTCAAACCCGGGCCTGCCAAAATAATGTAGTCTGAGATAATGCAGGGATTACAGACTAAAAGGAATTCATACTTGTTGTTTCACCAATCACCCCCAGTTTTGTCCTGAACTTTCCCTCTAGCAACAGCTCTGCTCTGTGGAAGAAGGAGGTGGGGACAGGCAGAGATTAGTTCCTGCTGCCCAGCTAATCCGTCCCAGCTGCCCAAAGATCTGGGTCAGGCCCTCCTTTCCATTCTCAGGTTTGGCATTACCACCGACCAGGATGCAGCCAGAGAACCACAGGTAGACCCCCACATTCCCACACCACCTGGGATCCATCGGTCCCGGGGACCTTCTGACCCCAGGGTTAGTTGAGGAAGTAAGGCTAGCCCTGCCCAGTGGCGGGGGGCTTGCTTCTTCCAGATCTGGCTGCGAAGATGTCAGAGTTACTCCACCTTCCTTCCAGCTCCTGGCCCTGGGACAGAAGTACCAAGCCAGCCAGCCCCAAAGCTTCCGCCCTCTGACCACTCACCTCCCCGCCCTCTGACCCAAAACTCCTGGGCTTGGCTGCCCAGGCAGGTGTGGGAGAACAGTATCTTGCAATGCGGAGGTGGCTGCTGAGGGGAAGGCCTGGAAGATTAACGTTTATCTCCTCCCTTAAGTCTCTTACTGGCTAATGGTTGCAGGCCCACAAGAGCAACAGCACTAAAAATAAGGGTGCTCTGGCTTCACCAGTGACTCAGAACCGGGAGAGGAGAGACACAGACTCGTACTTCGAGCTCCTCGAAGGAGTTGCCCAGCGCCCAGGGGGTCCTTGTTAGCCATTTATTTCAACCCTGTCTCCAAGGAGCCGAGTCCCCATGTCTTCTCTGAATCCCAGGCTGCCGCCGATCCTTGGCGTGTACTCCATCCATGAACACACAGTTCTGGAGTCAGACAGCCCTGGGGTGAGTCCGAGCACGGCTACGACAGGTGAGTTATTAAATGCATCCGAGCCTCATTCGTTCTTTCAAAAACACTCTTCTAAATGCTATGGCTACAGCACCGAACAAAACGAGACAAAAATCCCTGCCTTCATGGAGGTGATATTCCAGCAGGGCTGGGTTGCGGGAGGGACAGACGGGAAGAAGGGGATGGCACGTGAAATGCCATGGCACGTGCAATGCGGGAAAATAAAGCAGGGAAGAGGAACGGCACACGTTTAAATAGGACGGTCATGGAAAGCCTCAGCAAGGAAATGACGTTTGACTGGGACCTGAAGGAGGTGACAGAAGAAGCCAGGCACGTATCTTGGGAAAGAGTTTCCTCGCTTCGAAAACGGAGGCACCGCTCTCTGCAGATTAAATGCGGTAATTGGGTATATGCTCAGTGCAGTGCCTGGCACCCAGGGAGAACCTGAGCCGTGGCTATCGCCACAGGCACAGAGCGAGTCGGACCCAGCCTCCCGCAGCCCAGGCGGCCAGAGTCCCCGGCACACCAGCAGAGCCCTCTGCCTTGGCTCCGCTGCAGGCTTCTCAGGGAGAGGACGGCCTAGAAGTGCCACTGCCTGCGCGACCCCTCCTCTTCCTCAGCCTCACCCTTGGTGGCTGTGGCATCCTGCCATCCAGAAGCTCTGCTCAACGAGCCATGTGGTTTCTGCCGACCATCCTCTCCTTGCGACCTTACACCGTGCACCGCAGGACGGCGCCCCAGGCTCCCTGCTGTTGTCTCCGGCCCCTTTTCCCCACACAGCTCCTGTCCTGCAGTCCCCTCCAGGACCGGGCCATCTGGGGAAAAAAGCAGAGGGCTCCACCCCAGCAGCAGAGCTTGGTTTGTAGAGTATCTTTCCCAATGGCAAGGGCTGTCCCGGCTAAAGCACAGCATCACAACCCCAAAAGGGGTGAAGCCACTGAACTGACTCGGTCCACGTGGCGGCACCAGGGCCTGTCTGGGCATCCTGAGGGGATAACACACCAGCTGGTGCTTCTGTCCCAAAGATGGCCTTCTCCCTCGAGACACCCCTCCTTCCAGGGACCCTGGAGCTCGCTCTTCCTAGGCCTTCCAAGGCTGACCCTCTTCCCACCCACCTTTCAGCTGGGCTATTCCCCACCCCCTCACGTGGCCCAGCCCCCCTTTCCTGTTTGACAACAGCCACTTCCCGCTTTTGCACAGGGCCACTTCCTGCCCGCCTGTGTGCTGCTGCCATGGAGAGACCCACCCCTGCCGACCTTCAGCCCAGCTCCAACCACATCTTTCTGCAAGGTTTTCCCCCTCAATAGCAGAGGTAGCAATAGGAGCAGAAAGCAGAAGTGGCCGTTATCAGGGACCTGCTCGGGCCTTCCCCAACAGCCCACCCAGCGTAGAGCCAGGCCCGAGAAACAAGCATCCGTGGAGGCCTTGCCTCTCCTGCCTTTGGCCCGAGCAGGTCGAGCCTTGGGCCAGGCCAAGTACCCATCACAGGAAGAGCGGCAAGGAGTGACCAGGTAGTCAGTGCCAAGGGAGGCAGGAAAGAGGAAGCAGTGAGGAGACAGCATGTGGCAGAGGGGAGGCAGGGTTCTAGAACCACCTCTCCCCTAAATCCAAACCAGAAGCCTACCCCAAGTGTACTTGCCTTCCCCCCAACAGGACTAGGGGCCAGGGAAGGCTGGCCATTGCTCCTCTATGGCCCTGCAGGGACATGACTGATTTAGTGACATTTCTCTAAAACCATAAACGCCAGCACTAGCTTCACATACTGCCACCTAAATACACCACCCTCTGTTGGGAAAGAACACACAGCCCTACGCCGGCTATTTGGACCCTCCCCAAGTTCCAATCCCAATGACACCCTTGACTTTTCAAAGTGTATTTCAAGGGTTTGTGCCTGTGATCCCGACATGAATGAGAAGATTCCTACAGCTTCCTAAGGCCCAATTTCAGATGCTCCAAGTGGAACGTCTCCTCTTGCTGCCTTCCTGAGTGCCCTCCTCCTCCTTCCCAAGCGGCAGAGGCCTCGTCTGGTCCCCGGGGCCTCACTCGGAGGAGAAGGAACAAGGGCACCATTGGGATTTGGTGTCACAGTCCACATTTCCAGCTGCTTATAAACAGCCCCTGGCCTTGGGCACGGACCAGTGGGAATCCCAGGCCACTATCCCATTGACCTCATCCTGACACTGTGATGCCACATCCCTTCCTCTTTGAGTCTCACTCCAAAGGTGCAAAGAGTCTCCAATTAAGAGCAAAGTCCATCTACCATGTCCGCGCCGGGGTCACGGCTTGGAATTCCTTCACACTCACACACCCGGGACCAGCCTCGTGCTGTGAGGACAGTAGGATGCGGCCTGAAACGAGCTCACGTGAACCCCCAAGGCTCTGTCCCTGAAGCTGGCATCCTCCCTCTCTCTTCAGTCCTCACTCAAGCAGCTCTCACCAGGTGACACAGAGACCCAAGCCCCGCTGTGGCCTCTGTCTCTTAAGAGAAGCTTTAGCTAAGGAGGGAGAGGAGAGAGGCACCAAGAAGTGCCCCACAGTGAAAGTCTCCCAAACCAGCCTGGATGGAGAAAATCCCCGTGGGGTCACTTGCAAGCTCCAAGAAGGCAGCGCTCTGCCTCTGGACACTCTGGATTCTCTCTGGGCCAGAAGAGGGTCAGCAGCGTAGTCCTCCATGCCCCCGGCAGGGATCTGGGTGCCTGCAGCCTTTGCCCACTGTTTTGGTGACATTTCCTTCATGGTAACCAGCCCCAAGTAAAACATCCCAGGAAGCAGCCCCTAAAAATAGCTCCTCCCAGGGCAGCAGTAAGCGGGGGGAGGGGAAAGAGAGGGAGGAGAAAAGAGGGGAGCAGATGGGAAGCTGCTGCTGCTGCTGCTGATAGGACCCAGGAAGTAGAGACAGTGTTGGGGGGTGGGGGAGTGGCTGGAAATATCCCCACCACAGAGGGGTCTGTGCCCAGACAGGTGGGTACAGATAAGAGCGAGGCCGCAGCCAGCAAAACAGAGGGATTTGCTCCACCAGGCTTAGCGCTCCAGGCCTGGCTGGAGGTGTGGAGGTGAGACAGCAGCATGTATCACAGGAACAAAATGCCCAGAATCTGTGTTTTCAAGGGAGGAGCCACGGGATAGGTGAGGACCATACTGCTGGAGGATGCCGGGGTCTGAGCACCGGCAAAATCACTGGCATGCCTACAGCTCAAAGTAAACGAACCAACCTTTTGTGCCTTGGTTTCCCCACTGGCCTGGGGTAGATCTTTCTGGCCATGGGCAGATGACAAAAGGCCTCTGCCGAGAGGCACTCAAGAGGTGCAAAGTGACCATGTCTTCCTGTCATCACCCTTTTGGCACCCATGGGATCGGGGCCCTGTCGGCCTGCCAAGGCTGTCCAGAGAGCAAGCACAGAGCTGGGGGCAGGAGCCTGTCCTACCCACTCCTCCCCTTCCCTGTCTCCAGCCTCAGCAGAGAACGGGGTCAGCCACTCACCTCTAGGGTTTCAGCAGAGCCTCGAAGCTTGGAGCACAGCTTCTGACAAGAGACCAGGGCAAGCAGCAGGGAGAGAGCAAGGATGGGGCCACCTTCCAACCGCCATCCCCACCCCGTGAGGCCAGTGCCCAAAGTCACTCTGGGAAGATGGGTGGGATGGCAGGGTGACAGGCCAGTGTTGTACGAACTGAGTCACATCGCTCACAGCGTGACTGAATGACACGACTGGCCCAGCAGAAGCCTTTGGCACAGAGAAGGGACCTCCAGGCTGCTTTCTCATCCCCTTAGGGGGACGAGTCAGTGGAAGCTCAGTCATTTATATGGAGGATGCCCATTTCTCTGTCAACAGAAACCGACTGGCCTGTTATCCTCAGGAGGAAAGCACAGTTTTGCATGCAGCCTCTTTAAATGCTTCCTCAAGGAACAGAGTCCCGGCGTTCCAGCGCTGCACAGATTGCTCTTCCTCCCCCCCACCCCAGCCCTGTACGGCTGCTTCCCCCTCCCCTCCCTTCCTCCCCTCGCTTCACCCAGATCCTTAACAGGAAAGTCTCACTTGGAGATACCACAGGGGACACAAATGTCATGGGGGCTACTCAGGCCAGCACTAAGGGGGTGGGGACTCACAGCTGGCACCAGTCAGGGGGATCCGATTTCAGTCCCCAGGGCCAGCTGGACCCAGAAAGGGACAGCCTTTGCCCTTCTGATGGCCAACAGGCCACAACCTCAGCCACTCAGCTTGCCACAGCCTTGGACACAGGCTGACACCCCAGTCTGGGGGCTCAGAAGGAGGCCCCTTATCTCAGAAAAGCCCATGGGCACAGATGGCTACAGACTGGCAGAGATGCCACCTGGAGAAGGCTGGGCCAAGGTTTGTCTGGGAAATCTCAGAGAACATGACAAGAACGAGTGGTGGTGCGTTTGCTGATTTTAGACAGCATTTCCTAAAGCGTGGCTGGGGGACCGCCCATGAAATTCACTAGGGCACTAGTTTAAGTATAGATTCTGGGGCCCAACCCCAGACCCCCTGTGGACAGAACCCAGGAATCTGTATTTTTTAACCAGTACTCAGGTGATCCTTATGCATACTAAAATTGAAAATCGCTGCTGAGAGGAAGTCCCAACATTGCCCTATAAGGCCATTACTGACAGGGAAGAAAGAATCGTAAGCTACACTGTGTTCCTACATCTCCCACCTGCCATATATGCCCCAAGAGCAGGTCTTTAACCTCATGTGTCCTCTCCAACAGCCATGTCAGGCCTATGCCAGATTCCATGGATCAGAAAGGGGGAACCCAAGCCAGCACCAGGGTATGAGGGTTCCTACAGCTCGGCTCTGAGTTTCCTGACAGCCAAAGCCAAGGAGCAACCATGACGGGTTACAAAGTCCTCTGAATCCATTCATTCAACACATATAGGCTAGGTATGTGTCAGGCACTTTGCTGGGCCCTGCCCACACCGAGGTAAAGAAATAGATATGGTCCCTACCCTTTACCTCCCAGGTCCTCAGGAAGAGGAAAGCTTTTGCTTACATTTAGCTTCTATAGAAACTTCTTCACATGGGGTATACAGATTAAATAAATAAACATAGCAAGTGCTGTAACAGATTTCAAAATATTGTTTCTGGTAGCACCTCTTAGTAAGGCCAAGTATCCACAGTAGTAAAAGCAACTGGAATCCAGATAAATGGTCCAAATACAGAGGTTCCTTATGATGCCAACTGTTCCAAAGATAAACCCTAAGCTACGGAAGAAGAAAGGACCATTTGCCCTTCAACTATAGCAATATGGGGAAACGCTTTGGATGTAAGCAAGAGAGGATATAAAATGTTATGCTCCACGAGGTGAAAATCTATATGCATATGAATAAAGATAAGAAGGGAATCTGAAGATTTAAAAATAAAAAAAGACATAAGGGCTCAGGCTTCTTGGGGGGGGTGCTCTTAAATCTTAAAATAACGACTTATCATTGCCATCACCTGGCCCACTAGCTCCTGCATCCAAGCCTATTTTAAATGCCTCCTTCAGCCTAGTGGAGAGCTAAGCTTGGAACCGCGGGCTCCCTTAAGAGGCCCAGCTCCACACCTATCACTGTTCCAAGCAGAGGGAGTGACGTTATATGACTTTCAGTGACTTTACGTAGACAGGCCTGGAGACAGAAATGGTGCTCGATGCACAGCCACACGAACTCCCTACCTTGTAACACGGCTACAAACGTGGGCCTCTGAGGCCACATCGACAAGAAACCATGGAGCCAAAGAAGGATTCCCACCCAGCTCCGATCTCCCTGGTGAGACCCGGTGATGTCTCCCCATGCCCCCTGAGCACTTCACTGCGGATGCCAGGAGAAGCAGCTTGATACCCTTTCCTATCCTTTCGATTCGCAGCACAGAAAATCACAAACAAGAAAGAAAACAGGCAGAGGGACTCCGCAAACAGAGCAAGCCCCTTCGGACCCTCACAGATGACTCTGGTGGGCCCACCACATTCCCAGACACAGAAATCCAACACCTGCGGAGCCCTAGACAGACAGACAACGAAGAGGGAAACCCAGCTCCAGCTGCTGCACCTTTATAAAATATACAGCGTAAACTGAGAGGCTGCAGGGAAGCCACGGGCCGTCACTCGCTCACCCCGTGGGCACCAGCCTAGTGGGCACCCTGGCCCGACGCTCCAGGAGCTCACACCCCCTGGGCCCACACCTACGGCACAGCCCACCTACTGGTCCCTCCATCTCCAAGACAATACCCTCCCACTCTCCCACCTCCGAACCGTACTGGCACAGACAGATTCCTGACCCGTCTCGTCGGCATCTGTGCCCGTTGGCCAGGACCAGACCTCTGTCCCTAGGACAACCCGGTACGCAAGCCACACAACAGAGCCCCAGTCTTGGCATATGCATCTCGAGAGACAGGGAGTTGATGTCTGAAGCATATGATCTTACACAAGAATCCTTTCCTTGAGGAACAAAAAAAAAAAATCAAAGAGAAATCAAACCTCATCCAGTTTGGGCAGGGAAAGAAAGATGTCAGTTGGCAAAGACAAGACAAGGTTGAAAGGAGGTGAGGAAGGGACTAGGACATGACGACACAGGTCAGGGAAGTTCAGGTGGGTAGGGAAGGAGGACAAACGACAGCCGAGGGCAGGTGGCGCCACAAAGTCACCACGACAGCGAGCCTCACAGTCCAGAGTGCGGCTCCCAGCGTTTCTCCCTCCCTCACCCCTGGGTCAGAGGACACTGGTGAGATGAGGAACGAGAAGCATGCATCATTAACTGGAGACACCAGACACCAGCCCCGTTTCTGATGCACCAGGGCTCTGCTGTGTGGGCACAGGGAGGCGTCCACTCTTGAGCTGCCGTCCCCGCCTGCGCCCTGCACCCTTGGTCACAGGATGTCTGCCAAGGAGCCCAGCCCACTGTGTCATCCCCCTATCCCAGGAGAGGAGGGCATCTGACTGCCCACACATCTCTATGGCAACCGTCGCCTCCGACTCAAGGTACCCAGAGAGAAAGCAAACAAACAAATAAGTCAACTTTATAGCCAGTGTAGAGGAACAGCAAGAGATGGAGGCTGGGAGGGGGACAGCAACACAAGCCCTGTTCGTGGGGAGGAAGAGAAACCCTCCCAGCCAGGAGGCAGACGCAGCCTTGCTAAACAGGTCCCAGAACAACTGGACACATGACAGGAGCCTGCTGTCATCTCCGTGGAATTTAATAGCTTCTCTGATGCTTAGGGACATCAACTACATCTCTCACCCTGCAGTCGCCTGGGTCACTATAAGCCACAGCCCTTACCTTCCCCAGGGCATCGGTCCTGGCTCCGAATATATGTGTGGCATCCTATTGCCCCATACTAACTCCTTTCTCTGGGTCTAAAAACCTTTGTCCCCTGCTGCATCCCGCAGCCCTCAATGACGACCGGTCCACATACCTCTGGACTCCCCAGACCTGTTCACAGAGCACTGCACACACTGCTGGGTCTGTACCTATCAGATGAGGTGAGTCTGGCAAGCACCCAATACAAGGTTCAGGGAGTGTAGGTTCGAGGTGTGAAAGACAGGGCCTCACCCTCCTGGCCTCAGGTACTTGGGACGATCTCCCAAATCACACTCCAATGCCTGAGCCTTCACAATCCTTGGACCTGGAGGCAATGCTGCTCCCACCCCGACCAGGCCACTGAGATTTCCAGACCATGAGGCATCACCCTCCACCCAGGACAGGCTGCATCTGCTGCTGCACCACCAACTTTGTAATTTGATCAAAAAAGCAATCAAGTTCATCTGGCAGGATTTGTTCCCAAGAAGCCCTCGCCAGTAGCAGCCTCCCCTGATGTTTACAGATTGCCTTCCCTTGGGAGTCTGTTCTGCCGCCTGGTGGGCAGGGGGAGGCTGGATTCGTCAGAGCTGTTCACTTACTGCATTTCCATCCTAAGTCACCACTGGGGCACGGGGACGAGGACAGGCCTAGAGGGCCTGCCCACTGCCCCCAACACAGAGACTCCAAATTAAGAGCTCTCCATTCCGGGGCGCCTAGGTGGCTCAATGGTTGGGCATCTGCCTTTGGCTCAGGTCATGATCCCAGGGTCCTGGGATCGAGTGCCGCATCAGGCTCCCTGCTCTGCGTGGGAAGCTTGCTTCTCCCTCTCCCACTCCCCCTGCTTGTGTTCCCACTCTCGCTGTCTCTCTCTCTCTGTCAAATAAATAAAACCTTTAAAAAAAAAAAAAGAGCTCTCCATTCCATGCTACCACCACTCCCCATATCTCTGCCTCCCTTAAGAACCAAACTCCCTGGAGCCTGCAGGTACCATTCCTCCCTGTAGCTACCTACATGTCTTACATCTTTTTCATTTATTTCTACCTGAGCACTTCTGGTTCCCCATGTCACTCCTTGCCTGGTTTCCAAGTCAACAACCAACTGTGAAATTCCAATTCTTCTGCAGGGGTTAAAATACACGACTCCCAATTCCTGGAGCATCTTCAGAAGCTATAGCCCTTGGAGGCAGCCTACAGGGAGACCAAGATGGGGGAACACTCACCCCGGGCAGATAACTTCTTGGTATTGATGATTTTTGCTGCATACTCTTGCGTGGAGGTTTTCTTCACACACCTGCGGACCACAGAGAAAGCACCCCTGGAGGGAGAAGGGGGAAAGAACTGGGACACGGAGCAGAGCAGAGTGACACAGACCTGCTTCAGGTCTGAGAACAGCGATGCTCCCATCACCAGCCCCTTCGTCAAAATCATACACACCATTGTTGTGACCATCACCCTCTAAGGTGGGGCAGAAGGATGTGGCCACTGCATGACACTGAACGGATGTGGGTGGAGGACCACCCCATCCCACCCCCCACGTCTAGTTGCTGGACAAAGCAACAGCCCCAACCTCAGGCTGTACATCAGGAGCTGGTGGGCAACGCTTAAAACACACACACACCTGCTGCATCTGACGGACAGCCCTGCAGTCCCGGCCAACTGAACCAGGAGAAGGGACAGAGACCCTGCCCTTCTCTCAGCAGGAATAGTTGAAGGTAGGGGAAGGAGAGATTAGGAAGAGGGTATGATTCCGAGAGGGAAATCTCCCTCAGTCACGGGGGTAGGTGAGGAAAGTGACGCTCAAACCCCTCACGATCGGCTTCATCTTACTGCATCCCTGGCTCAACTGACAGCGGAGAAAGAGAGGACCCAGTTGTGGGTCTCAGACATCAATAGCTCCCCTACCCCATGATTTTTCCCACTACTTTCCCCGCAAATGGGAGCTCGCACTCTCTAGCTCTGGAAACGTCTAGGGGGGCGGGCAGGGCGGGGGCTGCAGTGGCCGGGCTCGGCGCCGCGGGTGGGGGTGGGGGGGCCGGGGCTGCTGCGGCGGCCAGCTCAGTGCAGAGGGGAGGGGGATGCTGCGGCTGCGGCGCGCGGCTCCCGGGACCACTGCAGGGATAGGGGGAGGGGACAAGGGGTGCTGCAGCACTGCCCAGCAGCGGGGCTGGGATCCTGGAAGCATCACTAGCGGGGGGCGGGGCCGGGCACTCAACATCCCCCCACACTCGGGCACCGCAGCGGGGTTGGAGCTGCAGGGCCGGAGAGGGTCCAGAGTGCCAGGCGCGTGGGACACGGGACAGGGTGCTGAGTGAGCTCCCGAGCAGGGTGAGGAGGGGGCGCGGCGAGCAGGCGGGGTCAGAATGGGGGGCGCCTGAAGGGTGAGGGAGGGGCGGGGCTGGAGGGCGCCCAGGAGCAGTCCGGGGGCTGCAGTCTCCGCGGCAGCGCGGTGTGCAGCAGCCCGGGCAGCTGCTGCAGGGCGCGGAGGGGGCTGCGGGGCAGGGAGCTGGGGACGAGGGGGCCCCGGAGGCGGCTGGCGGGAAAGGCTGGGGGTGGGGCGGGCCGAGGGGGCGCTGCAGCGGCCGGTGCAGGGCCGGGGGGCGGGGCGAGGAGCCGCATAGCGCCCGGGCGGCGGGGACAGGGTGGGGGGCCGCGGAGGGCGGCGGGCGGGCCGTACTTGCCGAGCTCCTCGAAGAGCTGATAGTCGTCGGTGAAGCGAGTGCAGGTGGCTGTGGTGGCCATGCTGGCGGGCGGGCGGACGCGGCGGTGCAGCCCGCGCCGACGTCGGTGCACAGTCACCGCCGCCCGGCCGAGGGAGCAAGAGGAGGAGACGGGGCTGAGCCCGGCAGCACCGCGAGACTTTACCGGGGAGAGCGAGGGAGGGAGGGACACCCCCGCGCCCGCCCGCCTGCCCCGCCCCCAGCCCCGCCGGCCCCCCGCCCGGCCCCCGGACCGCCCCCGGGGAGGGGCCTCCTGCCGCCGGCTCCGCCCCGCCCCGGGAGCCGCCCGGGCTGGGCCGCGCGCGCAGGGGAGCCGGGAGGGTGGGGGGGTCGTCTCAGCCCCGGGCCACCCAAAGGGAGCTGAAAGCCTCACGACCTGTGGGGTTTGTCCCAGGGGAGACCCTGCAAAGGGCTGGGAATGTGCATGCTATGTGTGTGTGTTGGGAGTGTGTAAGGGTCTGGACCACCGAGTTTTCTAGCCGTCCTTAGACCCCAGCCCGGCTCACAGGATGTGGAGAGAGGGCCAAGGTCAAAAAGTCCCCTGTCAGACTGCACACGCGGGAGGCGCCCCCAGTCTGTACAGAGCCAGCTCCCTCAACAGCCTTCCCTCTGGAAGCGGACAGTCTAGACTTGTGTAAGCATCAGGGCCATTATTAGATAAAACCCTTCAGGCACGGTTTGTTCAGGGAGACGAGGCCAGGGCCAAGGATGCGGGTGGAACTCTGCCTTCCTGCACTCCAGCCTTGGCGATGAGAGAATGTTCTCTCTCAGGCCAGTAACCAAAGGGATGAGGTGGGAACGATTGGAAAGGTTTTGTGCGGTGTGGCCTAGAAGAACAAGTGGAAGGAAGGAGAAAAAAAAATCCTCATTTTCTTGTAGGGCACCCTGCATTTTTATTTTATAGCACTCATCACATTCTGTAATGATATATTTAATTTACTGCTATGAGAGGCAGTAGAGCTAGAATGTGGTTGTCTAAAGAGTGAATTCTGATGTCAGATTGCCTGCTTGGATTTCTGGGCAACTCATTGACCAGCTGTGTGATGTTGGGCAAGTCACTTAATCTTTCTGTGCTTCAATACTTTATCTGAAAACTGAGAATAGTATCTACCTCACAGGGTTGTGAGTATTAAATGGGCTAAATCACATAAAGCATTTGAATAGCTCCTGGCACCTAATTAGAACAGAGGTAGCTATTATTATTTGTTTAATATTTGCCTTTCCACTAAATTGTAGGCTCCAACAGGGCAGGGCCTCTGCCTCCTCTGTTCCCCATTGTATACTTAGCCCCAGTCCCTCAGTAAACATTTGTGGAATGAAGGGACTACTCGGGGCCCTGGCAGGGGGAGTTACCATCCCTTCCTCTGCTGCCACTGTCAGAGGACAGTAGGACTGAGGCACATAACTGTCTCTGTGGAGGAGAAACAAGCTGGGCAGGTTCCCAACCCGCCCTGCCCAGGCAGCTGTACCCCAAGTCAGGGGCCAGTCCCAACTGGGCAGGATGGAGTTGGGCCAACTGCTGCAGCTCAGTCTTGATTACAGCAGGACGCCCACTGGGAGTCAGGCCTCCATTGTCAGCAGGCTGGCTCACCAAGAAGGCAGCTGAGAGGCGTCCCAGCCTCCCAGGCTGCCTCCCTGAGGGGGTGGGTGGAGCAAACTCCCAAAGAAGCCTCCCCTCCTTTCCTCACCCAACAGCCCTGGGAGCTGGGGAAAACCAGACTGCCCAGTGGGGGCGATTAAGGGAATAGGAGAGGAAAAGCTTTAACAGATTGCCTGGGAGGAGGGCGGAGAGGGCCAGAGGAAAGGGCTGAGGTGACAGAACACCATGCCCCACCCCTCCCCAGGGCAACAGGAAGTGAGGCGCTGGGGAGTAAGGCCACTTCCTATCTCAAAGCATGGGGGTGAGAACCGTGTTCCAAGTCCCAGTGTGGGGCAAGGCAATGAGATTTTACGTGGGGATGACGGTGAGTCCTGAGTTTCTGTCATCCACCTTAAAGGCAGAAGTGATGACTAGTCTGCACTCCAGAAATAGGGGCTGTGTAATCATCAATGTTCCCTTCCCAAGCCCTCAGGACAACTTGGTTGTCCTCATGCTGAAACTTTATATTCGTTAATGTAAGGTGGAGTGAGAAGATGGAGGGAGATCAGAACAAACTGGAGCTGCTGTGCGGTCCCTTAGGTTATCCCAGGAAGAAATGAAAAATCAGGACTACAACTCCCAGGTGCCCACTGGGAGAGGGGTATCTTCCCCACTGAGAGTGAGCCTTCTACGCTAGGTTTTTGAGGGTAGCCATATAAAGCACTTTGCATTGAGTCTCGGTACAAGGAAGAGCGATGAGAAAAATAGTGGGGGGAAGCCTTGGGAATGACTCACACTGCCGGGTAAGTGGAACTAACTGCTTTCAACAAATGTTTATCGACTGCCTACTATGTGCTGGGAACTGCCTCTCATTTTGCAAAAGGTCCAAATAAAGTGGAAAATTAGACTTCACGATTAAAACAAAACTCAAATAAATTTCTCCGTTTTCCTTTCTATGTCTACCTCACGTCTCCCTTTCTCAATACTTCTGTCAACTGGTCAGACTCTGACGTGGATGGAGTGGCCATTTGGAGCCTATGGACACCTTTGTGTGTGCACACACAAATACACACCGTCATACGCACCCTCCTGATCCCCATTGCTGTAGCACCCACACAACCTCCAGCTACCCCACAGCAATTAGAGGGAAGATACATATAAATGATGAATTCACCAGCTCCCTGCGCATCAGTATCTATGGCAACCTCATGGGGTCCTGGAGCTGTGCTGTTCCGGTTGCAGCCAGTCCCCTGGGCAGAACCAGCACTCAGGCCGTGCCCACGGCACAGGGAACAGGGGATTACACAGGAAATCAATGCCCCAATAATCACCAGAGGTGCTCCACTGGGTGGGACCCTCTGTCACTCTTCCAATCCTTTTCTTCAAAGTCTCCAAAAATCATACCATGGGACTTGCCTCCTGAACGCCAGAAGCTTCCCTCCCTAATTTTGGAATGCAATTTTATTTTTTACTTTATTTTATTTTTAGGATTTTATTTATTTATTTGAGAGAGATTTTATTTATTTATTTGAGAGAGATTTTATTATATTTATTTATTTATTTATTTATTTATTTATTTATTTATTTATTTTGAGAGAGAGTGAGAGAGAGAGATTATGAGGGGGGAGAGGTTGGGGGAGAAGCAGACTCCCTGCTGAGCAGGGAGCCAGACAGGGGACTGGATCCTCAGACTCTGGGATTGTGACCTGAGCCGAGGGCAGATGCCCAACCAACTGAGCCACCCAGGCGCCCTGGAATGCAATTTTAGAGTGTAAAGGTACTTATTCTTCAGACCTGAGTAAAATGGGGCAATTGAAAGTGAGGTATTTAAATGCAAAGGGAATAATGCTCTTGGAAACAAAGAATAGTTAACCTGCTTGTTGAGGGATGTTGTAAAACACATTTGGAGACAATTTAGTCTTGTGCCCGTGAGGGGTTTTCAATCCATATTCCACAGAAACCTACAGGTTACATGGTTATGCCTCAGCAGCTGCTCAACATACAAATTGGGGTTCTGCATAAGATTTTGTTGAAGAAAAATCCTTGGCTAAAAAAATCCCCAAAAGAAGTTTGAAATTCACTGGACCGGTGGCTTCTGAAGTCCCCTCCAACTCTAAGATTCTATGGCTAGTTTTGGAGAATTAGGGTTGATAAGGTCATAGCCTCTCTCCAAGGACTCTGAGAAAATTTTTAGTGGTAAGGTATTTGAAA
>CM052894.1:46661935-46687642 GCA_028534135.1 Potos flavus | reverse complement strand
GGTATTTCTTAAAAGAGGAGCTGAGGAATTTAAAGCGAGGGGCTGAGGTCTGAAAGATTGGGCGTAGGGGATGACCTTTTGGGGTGAGAGGCTGAGGACATTCAGGGTGAGGGCTGAAAAGTTTGGTGTGAAGAACCAAACCAAGTGTTTGGAACAGGGTCTGAGGTGCTGGGGATGAGCTGAGTTCAGAATTTTGGGTGAGTTGTGGGAGCATATATTGTGAGGAGCTGTGGTATTTGGAGGGAGGGGCTTAGGGACTGGCAGGGAGAAACTCTCTTCCATTTTCCAGCTAGAGGGCTAGTTCCAAAGGGCAGTCTGATTTCCGCCTTCCCACCCCCGAGTCCAGGTCAGGGCTCTCTCTGCCTCTCCGCCCCTCTACCATCCCTCTAGAGACTGTGCACTCCTTGAAGATAGAGGGTACCTGACCTTTCTCCTTGTATCCTTAACAGGTAGTGCAAAGCCTGGCATATAGTACGTGCTCAATAATTATTCACAGAATGAGTGGAGTACTGGGGGCACGAGACTGAGATATTTACGACGAAGAGGGAGCACCCGGGGAGAGGTGAGAAAACTGTCATGAGGGAAAGAAGGGAGATACTGGGGTGAGGGCGGGCTCCCTGCACCAGCGGGGACGGTCAGGGCAGAAAGAGTGGCATGTGGGGCCCCCTGGTGGACAGACTGGAGGCGCACAGGGTGCTAGAGGGAGGAGCTGGAGAGCCGGAGCAATGTGAATGAGAAAGAGCAGTGTGGTGAAGATAATAAAACCTCAATTGTAGCTAACCTTTAGGAAGCGATTGCTACCAGAAAGGCTGAGGCACTAAGTACTCTAGCTTATGCTTTTCCATTTAATCCTCACCACCACATTCTGAGTGTAGGAGCCATCAGCCCCATTTTACAGAAAAGGAAACTGGAGTTTAGAAAGGCAAAGTAGGGGTGGCTGGCTGGCTCAGTCGTTAGCATCTGACTCTTGATCTTGGGGTCGTGAGTTCGAGCCCCATGCTGGGTGTAGAGATTAAAAAAAAAAAAAAGGAAAGGAAAGTAGCTTGCCTAAGAGCAAACAACTAACATGTTGTAGGGGACGATGTGACTGAGGAGAAGTGAATAGAAATGGATATTGAAGTGGGGGAGTAGTAAATGGCATGGGGGGTTCAATTCAGATGTACTCATACCAGCAATGGGGTCTAGATTGGAATCTTAAACCCAAGGTGGATTTTTCCCAATCTAATCCTAGTCTTGAATTCAGATACTTACTCAGTCATTCATTTCTTTAATTTTTTGATCACCTCTCTGTTCCTGTCACTTAGAAACCTAAGAGAACAATTTGACAAAATTCTTGGCCTCACGGATCTTACAGTGAAATAGGGTCTGTATTGCCAGCAGGCAATGAACCTAGAAAGTGGTCCTTTTAGCTTAGAGTAAGTTCTACAGAGAACATAAAACAAAGTGATGGGATAGAGTGGGAGAGGAATAGAGACTTCCTTTACCTGAGGTACTCAAACATGGCTGCCCTTGGAAAGGGACTCTCAAGGGAGACCTAAATGGTGATAAGGAGGTAATCCTTGGAGGTGTGGGATGAGAGCATTCCTGGTGGAAGGAACTGCAGCGAAGGCCTGAGATAAAAATGGTCATAGAATATTTGAGGGGTGGAAAGAAGGCCTGTGTGGCAGGAACAGAGTGGGCAAGTGGGAAGCCATAGGCTAACAGGACCTGGAGGCCCCAGTAGACCCCACTGTCCTGGTACAACCCCCTGGTGCTCCTTCCAAACTGTGGGTCAAAGGGAGTCCACGAGGGCAGGCTACCTCCATGCTCACAAAGGCAGGACACCTGAAACCCCAGCTGAATGCCAGAAGATACCTTCATCAAGGGTGAACATGAAAATGGGCCTGAAGCTGAAAGTGACGCTGTTCCTTGACTCTCACAAAGGAAGGTACTGGAGGTGGGCTCAGGGTGACCCCTTAGCGCTGCTGGGGCTCTGGGGGTGTTGTGATGAGGGATTCTGCAGAGAGAGCCAATGTCCCCTGCATCCATTTAGACAACAGTCTCACTGCCCTGGGTAAGCTTCAGGCCCAATTCTTACAGGGGATAAAAAGATGGGTCAGAAATAGGCCCTGCCTTAAAGGAGCTTTACTCACTGGAGGCAAGGAGATAAGCACGATAATAAAACAATGATATAACAGAAGATTAGTACCAGAGTACAAATGGCCTCCCGAATCACATTTCCCTCCCCTTGCCTAACCTCAGTTCTCTGTTCAGGTGTCACTTTCTCAGAGTAGCTTTTCCTGGTCTCTTGATCAAATCAGATCCCTGACTGACAGCCCTTCAAAGTTCCATCCACCACTCCTTCAAAGCATTTATCCCAAGTGTAACCTTATATGTGTTTGTGTGACTGCAGATTTCACGAGGGTAGGGTCTGTGTCTATGTTCATCCTGGTATCCTCCCCAGTGCCCAGGGTCTAATAGGTACTCAGTAAATGCGCAGAGGGTAAAAGCAAAGTACTATGAGACTTTTAATGGGGGAGTAAGTAGATCATGTTGGAACAATTGGAAAAACTGGAGGAGATGAAAGGGAGGGAAGGATGTTGGCAGATGGAGTTGTGGGTGAGGGGTCATTGCTGGTAGAGAAGAGTGTGAGTCAGGCGCTGAGATACTGAAGGGTTGGCAGGTGTATGGGAAACCGGATGGTCAGGTGAGCTGGAGGGGAAGTTGGTGGGGGAGGAAAAGAACATAAATGTGGGAGCCAGCTAGATGTTAATAGTATTTGGCTCTGGGCAGGGCAGAGACGGGCTTCGGGAAGGACCAACGTCCAAATTTCGGACCAGCCCAGGTCCAGAGGCTCTTAGATCCCAAGCCTAGGCTAGAGATGATTACTTCCCAGATATTTCCACTTGAATGTCCTGCTGTCCCCCCAAATTAAAAATGATCCAAATCCAAATTAATCAGATTGAGAGGCAGTATAACATGGTGGTTAAGAACAATGAAGCCAAATCCTGGCCTCTTACTAACTATGGGAGTCTGCACATTTTATGACTTCTCTGTGCCTCAGTTTTCTCACCTGCAAAATAGGGATAATAATAGCACTCACCTTATAGGGATCTATGAGGAATACATGATTGGTACACGAGAAAAGTAAAACAATGCCTTGCATATCAAGAGCTCAATAAATATTAACTATTATAATTCCTTCTCTTGCTTTGCCCAGTTTTTTTCTCCAGTTCCTTTGGCTCTGACAGTGACATGACTCTCCTGCCAATGACCTAAGTTCAGAATCTCCAAGTCAACTTTGACTCATCCCTTATCTCACTTAGAGGGCAGAGCCAGGTTTGAATTCTGCCACGCACTAGTTGTGTGACCTTGGGCAAGTTACTTGAACTCCCGGAGCTTCATGGTCCTCATTGGTAAAATAAAGATGTCACAGTATTCACTATAGGGTGGTTATAATAATTTACTGATAATATTTGTAGGTTAATGGCTCATTTCCTGATGCCAAATAAATGGTAGTTGTTATTGTTATCATCCTGTGTGTCGTCAGCAACCAACACCAGCACAGTTTTTGCTTTAAATGTCTTTGTGCCCATTCCTTCTTCTGCATTTTCCTCCCACCACCCTAGACTTGGCCTACCTCACCCTCCAGAGTTACTGCAGTAGCTCTCCTACCTTTGCCAACTCCATTTTATACTTTTCTTTTTCTCGTGCTTTCTTTTTAGAAATATTGGTTGAACACCTACATTTTTCAGGCACTGTCTCAGTGCTGGGGGTAGAGCAGTGGACAAAATAGATGCTGTTCTTGCCCTCAGGAAGCCTACCTTCTGGTGAGAGGGACAAACTATAAACAAATAAATATTTAATACATCAGGTGGTGATAAATGCTATGAAGGAAATCAAGGTGGGGAAAGGGGATAGAGGTGCTATTTAATGTAGGGTAATCAGGGAAGGCCCTCTGCTAAGATGAACATATATGCAGAGAGCTACAGGAAATAATGTTGCTTTCAGTAGGTCACGTCTTTGCTGAAATGCTGTTTCCTTCAGAATTAAGAATGAATACTCATGGATAACCTCCTAGAACCTCTGTTATTCTAGTTGGTTTTGTGATTTCATACCACTCCCAGAATGCCCCTGCTTCTACAGACATGCTTAACATGTTAAGAATGGGGGTGCCTGGGTGGCTCAGTGGGTTAAAGCCTCTGCCTTCGGCTCAGGTCATGGTCTCGGGGTCCTGGGATCCAGCCCCACATCAGGCTCTCTGCTCAGCGGGGAGCCTGCTTCCCTCTCTCTCTGCCTGCCTCTCTGCCCGCTTGTGATCTCTCTCTCTGTGACAAATGAATAAATAAAATCTTTAAAAAAAAGACCATGTTAAGAATGTACATTGTTAGATTAATAGTACTTATCTCTGATTGTGGTATCAGTGTGAACTTTTTCCTCTTAAGGGTGCTTTCTAAATTTTTTTATGCTGAAGGTAGATTACTCGAATAACAGCAAGAAACACAATGCCGTATTTCCTCCTCATCGTCTTATTATAATCTTCATACAACTCTCCAAGGTAAATTTTATATCTCCGTTTTGCAGATGAGAAAACTGAGGCACGGAGAAGTTAAGCTAATCCTCTGAACTCAGCTATTGAAATGTTTGGCACCTGATGACAGGCTCGCTGTTTGCTTATTTTAAATTTTGGTTTTGCCTTCTCAGTTAAAGCATAGGTTTCTTACGGGCAGAGTCCTTGCTTATTCCCATATCTCTCTCTTGCTCCCTCCTCATACTTTTATCAGACTACTATGTACTGGACATAATGGGTGCTTTTTAATGCATTGGTCTGTTCCATGTCTGATCTATTGTTATGATATGGTTCATTATCTTGCTGGTGGTGCCATCGTGTATACCCTTGACCCTGGACCCACAGGTGGAGAACCTGAAGATCCTGGGGACAAAGAGGTGAGTAAGCTGGACCTCCACCCCCAAAAGGGCAGTGATTCTGCTTGTCCACTAGAGGCCGCAGTAGGCTCGGGTTTAGCGAGACATCAGGGCTGTGGATTACTCAGCAGACCCCACCCCGGGAGTCATTTCCAATACCAAGTCTGTCTGAGAGCCCACTGGCCCCAGAGACAGCCCAACAGTATATCTGGCTCCAGTTCCTTCCAACAGATCATCAGATTCCCGGACCTGGAATGAGTTAGCTCCAGAATAAAAGCTGCTGATGGCAGCTAGATAGCAGGAATATGCTGGCAGGCTCCTGATGCCCCTCAATTAGCCAAATCTACAAACATGCACAGAGCACCCTACTGAGCCCCTGCTGTGTACCACGCAGCGAGCTAGACTCTGGGACTAGGCTGGGAACAAGACAGACTCTGTTTCTGCCCTCCCAGCTCTTCTGATCTAAGGAGGAACGCAGACACGCCTACAAACATTGTATTGTGTGATAAACGGCTAACATGATTTCTGTTCCAGGCTTAGTTCTCCTTGTCTCATTCGTTCTCCTTGTCTCCTAGTCTCATTTTGGTGTGGATTATCCCATGGAATATCTACCTGCTTTAAAGAAATTAAATAAATAAAGGTGAGAGGCAAAGAAAAGAACCTTTGTTCACATTTGGAGAATCACTGTGGAGCCCCCCTCCTCTCTCAAGGTGGAAGGGTTCCTGGTGATTCTTGGTAGATCTGACGGTGTTTGGGGTTGGGGTGGGTTCTGGGGGCAAGAAAGTGCCAGGCCACCTCTCCACAGCTTTTCTTCTTTCCTTTTTCCAAGTGGAGCTTTGCTTGGGAAGGAAAGGAAAGTTCCCAGATTTTGGGGTGTGACCCAGACTGCTGGTTTTCTCACCGATTTTTCATTGCCTCTTTTTTCTCTTTGCTCCTTTTTCTCAGATTATCTGTCAACCAATGTATTTATCAAATGAAGATTGTGTTTAGGCTATCCTTTTTTTACCCAGAAGCATGAAGTCAAGGAAGTTGCAACAGTTAGGGAGATGAGATAATTAGAGAGAGGGGGAAAGACAGACACCAGTGTGATGCAGCATTTTGACAAGTACAAATCGGAAGCTGCAGACACTCATTGCTGGGGTCGATCCCTGGGGCTGATGTGGTCCGGGGAGGCTTTCTTCCTGGACAAGGAGACCAGGGCCTTCTAGGATGAGCCCTCAATCTATCTTGGTAGGGTTTCTCTGCGAGAGATATCCTCAGAGAACAGAGGGGAGGATAAAGCATCCCCCACGCCCCAGCTGTTCATTCCACTGTGCCTGGACAAGGGGCTCAGAGGCCCATGTGCTCAACATTCCTGAGAAGCAGCTTCTGAGTCAGAGCCCCAGAAACAGCTGAGGCAGCTTCAGGCTGGAGTCTTGGCTCTCTTTCCCCCTTTTCTGTCCAAAAGCAACTCCCTCCCTAGCTATTTGGATGTGACCAGAAACCCAAGCAGGGCTCCGGGGGTAGCAGCCTGGCTCAGCCAGTCTGTAAAATGCCTTTGGTCCCTGCATCCCATCCTAGGCTGCAGCCCTTAGGTAAAGGCGTGTGCCCAACGCCACCTATGCCAGGAAGTCCAAGGGGATGAGGAAGACTCACCCTGTGCCTACAAGTCAAAGCTCCCAATGCAGCCATTGTTGGGCTGCCTCCGGGAAGGGGTCTTAACTAGGACTTGGCTGCAGTGAAGACAGCAGCATTCCCCGGGCAATCTGCCAGCACCTCCTCACTGCCTGGGCGTGGGGCCCAGGACATGCCAGGGCAATGCCAGCGAGCTGACTCAGGGGGCAGCATGAGGGGAACAGAAAAACCCTTCTCGCCCACCAGCTAAGAGAGGCGATGAAGCTGCCCCGAGGCCCGCTGTGATTGCCCTGCAGTGCAGACCACCGGCAGGCTCTGTGTGTGGGTCCCCTCCTCAGCCACTGAGCCACCAAGCACCCCATGTCCTGGGGCCACCAGCAGAAGGCCAGGACTCCCCGTCTCTCCCCCGAGTTCCCCTTTTCCTCCAAAGACCTCTAGATGTACAAATCTGGGTTCCCAAGGCCCCCTGCTGCGATTGATTCAGGCCCTGCCATTGTCTCTTTCTTAAGACGTGACTTTGAGCAAGCCACTTTGACTTTGGTGAGTCTTTCGATTCCTTATATTTAAGGTGGGACGGGTAATACCTGCTTGCCCCATAGGACTGCAGTAAGGATCAGATAAGATCACCTCTCTGGAGGGAACTTAAATACTTTTCAGCACGTTTATAATAAGGTATAATTATTGTCGTGGTTATTCCCAAGATGGGCATTTCAGCCACTGGCCCTTGAACCTCAAAGTCCTCTTCTGTACCTCTTTTGTCTGACAAGTTGCTCTAAAGCCAGTGCTGGAATCCTAACCCAGGCCTGAGCCTCAGAAGCAGCGACACAGGCTTTTCTGCCGGGTGCCATGGTGCCAACTTAGGGAAGCAGCCTCCACCAGCCCAGCTCCGCTAAACCGGTTCTTTCCCCTCTAATCGGACTCCTCCAGTCCAGTTTGCCTGCAGTGATGACAAAGGAACCTAAAATAGCACAGGCTCTGCAAACACGGCTGGAGACAGCTTGGGGCATAAGGTGTGGCCTGTCACCCGTAGGCCTGTCTGGGCATCCCGGCCAGGTGCAGCCCTCACCCCTCCAGGGCCTGGTGTGTCTTCCTCCATGCAACAGAGGATGACAGTGCCTCCTGTCAGCACTTTAGGTGGCTGAGTTAGAATGACTGCCTAGAAAGTTGGCTTGGCTGGAGGTGCCGGGGTGGGGGCTCACGGCTCTCCCCAACCGGCTCCTCACACACACACTCTTGGGGCCTCTTCCTGCACCAGGGGCGAGCTGGGCTAAGATCGTGCAGAAAGTCTTGTAGCCCTGGGAAGGGCTGTGACTGGGAACTGGGAGAGTCTGATGGTGAGGACCCTGCAGCCAGCAGGCCCTGGCTTGTCACTCTTGCTGCAGAACCAGTTTGGGATAGGCGGCTGCTGGGCCTGCCTCTGCTCTGAGACTTTGCATGAGGCCTTGGTGTATTCGAATGAGGAGGCATGCAGGGAGCCAGGGGCAGGAGCTGCTGACCTCAGAGCAGCGTTCCTCAGCGCTGAGACCTCCCTAACTCCCCATGTTGGAAGCAGTCATTTTCATGCAGCACGAGTCTCCCCCTTGGAACTTTCTTTTTTTTTTTTTTTAAAGGTTTTATTTATTTATTTATTTGACAGAAAGAAAGAGATCACAAGTAGGCAGAGAGGCAGGCAGAGAGAGAGGGGGAAGCAGGCTCCCCGCTGAGCAGAGAGCCCGATGTGGGGCTCGATCCCAGGACCCTGAGATCATGACCCGAGCCGAAGGCAGAGGCCTCAACCTACTGAGCCACCCAGGCGCCCCCCCCTTAGAACTTTCTTATCCAACTCTGCCTTAAACACTTTTCTCTAGCCAAGGTATTCCTCTCCTGGGGGATTGTCGTAAGAAAGATGAAGTCTTAGTTTAGGTAGGAATCCCAATCTGATGGTCTGTTGGCTAAACCCAGCCCTTCAACCTGTTTTTGTTGACTTGCACAATTTCAGTCGGGAAGTTTTAACATAAAACAATCCAGATTTCAAGGCGCCTGGGTGGCTCAGTCCGTTAAGCGACAGTTGGCTTAGGTTGTGATCTCAGGGTCATAAGATCGAGCCCCGCGTGAGGCTCTGTGCTCAGCAAGAAGTCTGCTTCATATTCCTTCTCCCTCTCTCCCTGCTCCTCCCACTTGTGCTCTCTCTCTCTAATAAATAAATAAATCTTTTTAAAAAAAATCCAGATTTCAAATGTTTCTTAACATTTTGTGTCCTAGGTTGGTTTCTCCCAGAACAAGTCTTAAGTTCCAAGTAGTTTATTGGGAAGGTGATCCTAGGAAACTCCAGTTAGGGAGCAGGGCAGTGGGACAGGGAAGGTAAGGGCTAAGGGTAAGGTTACCAAGGAAATTACCACCTGGACGTCTGGAGCTTAATTCTCTTGGGGAATTCAGAGGAACAGTGTAGGAACACAGGCCTCAAAGTTATCTCACCCGAGAGGCAAAGATATTAGCATATTTATCCACCAAACCAGCAGTCACTGGCTGGGACCTGCTTCGCCTCTGGGGTGTTTGCGTTTGTGACTCCTGGTTTGGGTCTCTGTATAGGCTCTTCAGAGCTATCGCTGTGAATCCCACTGTCCTTGTTTCCAATAACTTGTTTCTTATTTTTCTTGCATCTCACAGGGCAGCTCGCCCATTGATTGCAAAAGATCAGTTGACTGATGACTTCAGTTTCTCTAGCGGTGTACTCCGAATTATTTAATTTTCTGAGTCTCAGACCACCTTACCTCCGTGCTGTTACATACACTGCATCAGAGCATATATATATATATATTTTTTTTTTTTTTTGGGGGGGGGTAAATCAGAGCATGTAGAATAGGTCCTCACTTTGGGGGCTGACTTGGGGAGGCCCTTTGTTATCTCTTCAACATCAACCTAATTGGCTTTCAATTCCTAAGATGCACTGAGCTCCTTTCTGCCTCAGGTCAATACTCCTGCCTGTAAAGTTCTTTCTTTCTTTTTTATTTTAAAGATTGTATTTATTTCTTTGACAGAGAGAGACACAGCGAGAGAGGGAACACAAGCAGGAGGAATGGGAGAGGAAGAAGCAGACTTTCCTTTGAGCAGGGAGCCCAATGCGGGGCTCGATCCCAAGACCCTGGGATCATGACCTGAGCCGAAGGCAGATGCTTAACGACTGAGCCACCCAGGCGCCTGGGAAAGTTCTTTCTTTTCCTTTATGACGTGCTAACTCATATTCACCCTTTAGGACTCAGTTTAAATGTCACCACCTCAGTGAAGCCTTCCATATCATTCACTCGTCTACCCCTTTTTTTTTTTTTTTTTCGTCTACCCCTTACTAGGTTATGTTCCTCCACTGTCCATATTCACAGTGCACTGTATTCTTCCTCTACATATTTATAATAATTACATACATATTGGTGTAATTTGTATTTACACTGGAGTCCCATCATTAACGACATTAACTTATGCAAACCCAACTATCCACCCTCAGCTGCAAGAGCAAGAAACAAAGAAATTCTTTCACTTAAAATCATGCCCCACCATTAAAGCCAGACTTTTTACTATCTCAGGGTGACACCCAAGGTGCAAAGAGAAATAGATGTTATTTCTCGGCTTTCGTGCTTCTAAATGCCAAGGTCCTGGCAACGTAAGGTATTTTCAAGAATAATTTTCCAATCTTCACCTCATGCACTGATTTTTGAATCCACCACCACCCACTAATGCACACAAATGTAGAAGGTGGAAATCAGCTGCTTCTAGACTGCTTCTCTCTTTCTAGACTGAAACTCCATGAGGACAGACAACATGCTTGCCTCCATCCATTACTGGATCCCCAAGGTCCAGCAAAGTGCTGGCCCCATAGTAAGTATTCAATAAATCTTTGTTGAATAGATGATGATGGGTAGGTGGCGGATGATGGAAGATGGGTAATGGAGGAGGGATGATCATGAGGACCAGCGCAGTGCAGGACACACATGGAGATGGGATGATACTTAATACGACTTAGCTACTTCCCAGGTTGCTGCGAGAAGGATGAAGGAGATGAGGATGCTGAACTACTACAGTTGGACTATCTGCCTAAAGGCCTACTCTTCTGTAAGTCTCTCAGGATTTGCTAAGTCCTGTACTCTACTTTCCCCCAAACCAAATTCTCTGGATTAGAGCCTTATCCCAGGGAGTGCAGCCACCTCTGAATCACTGCACAGAACTGCTATATCCCTCAGGGCTCAGACAGTAGGCACCAACCGGCGCAGATTCCTAGCCCAAACTAAAAACTCCGCCCAACCCCCTACTGTGATCCTGTTCAGGACTCCCTCCCTATTTTAGCCCCAAAGTTTGTTTTAACCCCAATGCCAGCACTGATCTCTATCATAGTTGTTTTTATAGCTCTTATGCTGAGCCCAACCTTCATTCCCACCTTGACCTTAACCTTGGCCCAGACGTAGCTTGCTTCTGATCCTAAGTACAGTATACATCCATGATTTTGTGTTGGTGGTTGTTATTTATAAAGCCTTTACACATAGTGTTTAATTTGAAATTAACAACTCTATGTAATCATCCCCATTTTTCAAATGAGGAAATCAAGAGGGTGGAAAATGCCCAAGGTCACGCAGGTAGTAAGCTGGGGATCCCAGATAAGATTCAAATCTTCCTGCTCTAAATCCAGGGCTATGGGAGTCTGGGTTACTGACTCTCCAGATATAAATCTTCATTGCCTTTGTGGCAAAGCAATCCTAGATAATCAAAGACCTTGGGGTACTAATAGTAATCATAATAATAATACCTTAACTTACTGGGCAATTTCTTTGTGACAGGTAAAGTGCTGAGAAGCTCTTCATACATTATCTCATCTGATCCCCACCACAAGGCTGCAGAGCTCCGTAGCTCCATTTTACGAGCGATGAAAACATGGCTTTCAGAAGTTAATTTGCCCAAGGTCACATAGCTAGTTAGAGGCAAGCCAGAATTTGGACTCAAGTCTCTCTGATTTTAAATATATTTCACTTCCCGGGTGCCTGCCTGGCTCAGTCCGTGGAGCATGTGACTCTTGATCTCAGGGTTGTAAGTTCAAGCCCCACGTTGGGAGTAGAAATTACTGTAAAACAATAAAATCTTTAAACGTAGTTCACGTCAACCTTTACAATGAAATGGGAAGGCAACAGGAAGCAGCTAGGAACCTGGGTCTTGTAACCATGTACCCCCCATACCTTTTGAGTCATAGTGCCAAATTCCAGGGTATTGTGTTTAATCACCAAAACTGGGTCAAAAATGAGTCAAGTCTTGGTAGAACTGACTCACTGTGGTGTCTGTCAGCTCTAAAAGGAGACAGGAAGCCTCAGAGGGTAACAGCCAGATGACCAGTGCAGAGGGGATGAAGGTCCCGGAGGCATCACCCACAGGCCCTGTGGCGGTTAAACATGGAAATCTGCGTGCCTGCCAAAGAAAAGACCCAGACTTCAGACTCACTGAAAAAATTAGACCTGCCAATCCCCATTTCTTTCTCCATACTCAGCCCTATTCCCTAACAGGGATCCATTTTGGTCAACTTCTCTGTCTTTCATCTCTGACTCTCACATTCTATCCTTCTCCTTCATGGGCAGGCTCTTTGTTTCCCTTCCAGTCTCCATTCCCATCTCAGCTCCTGACTCTGAATATCACTGTGGCCATCTTCCCATGTCCTGTTTCTCTGAATCTTATTCTCAGCACCTGGTAGATCCCCGTGTCCCCCTCTTTCCTGGCAGTCATTTTTTTAGTAAGATATACGTAACATAAAATTGACCATTTTAACCACTTAAACATATTAATTACTTGATTTTTATTATAGTGAAATAGACATAATACTTACCTTTTTAACCATTTTTAAGTGTTCAATTCCGGGGCATCAAGTACATTCATTTTGTTGTACAACCATCATCACTACTCATTTTCAGAACTTTTCAACCTTCCAAGTAGAAACTCTGTATCCATTAAACAGTAACTCTCCCTCCCCTCTCCCCTCAACCCTGGTAACTTCTATTCTACTTTCTGTCTATATGAATTTTCCTATTTTAAGTACCTCCCACAAGTGGAATCATATGATATGTGGCCTCTGTGTCTGGCTTATTTCACTAAATGTAACGTTTTCAAGGTTCATTCATGTTGTAGGCTGTATCAGAATTTCATTCCTTTTTAAGGCTGAGTAATACTCCCTTGTATGTATAGGCCACATTTTGTTTACCCATTCATCTGTCAGTGGGCGGTTGGGTTGTTTCACCTCTTGTGAATAATGGTGCTGTGAACATGGTGTACAGTATCTTTTAGAGGCCCTGTTTTCAATTCTTTTGGGTATATACCTGGGAGTGGAATTGCTCAATCATATGGTAATTCTATGTTTAACTTTTCGAGGACCTGCCAAACTGTTTTTCATAGTGGCTGCACCATTTTACATTCCTACCAGCAATGCACAAGGTTTTAATTTCTCTACATCCTTGCCAACACTTGTTATTTTCCACTTTTTTTGCTAACAGCCATCCTAATGGGTTCGAAGTGGTATGTGAAATCCCTTTTGAACACAGTGTTTCAAGTATTCTAGATTCCCAGGGTCCACTCCTCCCCCTGGGGTCCCCTTGAACTTCCCCTGGCCGTGAGGATTAGCATTTCCCTGTGGCAGAGAAACCTCCCTTGCTAAAGAGCGGCCAACACACGTCTTTCTCCACGTACCCTCTGGTCTTTCTTCTAAACTGTGACAAGCTACTGTTCATCTCTCTGCCTTTTGCTCATGGAGAATTGGACTGGGAAATAATACAGGCCTTGGGAGGAATGCAAATTCAATATCTTTAGGTCCACAGTGTTCTGAGCTCTTTTATTTATGTAGTCTTCCAGGCCAGGGACCATAGGACTCCACGGGGACCGACTTTATGGCTCTGACCCACCACTGACCTCAGAACCAGAACAGTATCCAGATCCTTGGGCAAAATTGTTTCTTGGTCACATTAGGACCCAAGGGAACCACTTATATTCTAGTTACAACCCTCAAGCTATTTGAATGGAGCCCTTTCTTTTGCTGGGGCTCAGATTTGGTGGTTTAGGTCTCCAAGACAGATCCTGGGTGTGGTGATTCACCTCCTGCATAAGCCTCATGACTCTTTGAGGGGAACTTGGAGACCTGGAATTTTGGTTGGGATTCCCAGTTCGTATTCCCAGAACCCAGACTCTCTGGGGCAACATTTGTTTATATCGTTTAATACTTACGTCCTCTCCGTGGACTTCTGATGTCAAGAGCAGAGCACGTCAGACCTGGCCCCCACGTGGGCACACATCCCGAGGCTTGCTACAGCCCAGGCCTTCCCTCTTTGCTCAGATTCGGTGCCTGATGTACATTTCTTTTTTCTTTTGGTCTTTTCTGTCTTCTGTGAAAGCAGGTGGAAAAAATAGAGACCCATGGAGGGAAGTGATTCACCCCAGTGCAGAGATGGAGTCAGCAACCAAGCTGGGAATGGGGATCCATTCTCTGACTCTGAAACCACAGCCCTCACCACGGGCAGTCACCCTCTTCCTCATGATAAAGCTCTCAGCTTGTGCTCCAAGACAGGGCCTTTGTACTTGACAGGTGCCACTGGGATTGGGCCGTGGGGCTCTCTACCCTCATTCTTCCCACTCTAACCCATGAAGACTATTGTATTGACCTACAAATATGGATTTCATGATATAGCCCTTGAAAGGAAATTTCTAAGGCTCTTTCTAAATCAAAACACATGATCTTGCAAGTTTGGAAAAACAAAGTTCCTGAAGACCAAGAATGAGGAGGCAGCTGTAGCTCTCCTCTCTTCTCTTTCATTCTCACTTCCCCTCTGCTGTCCTTTCATTTCAATTCTCCATCCAGCTCCAGGACCCAGCCCTGGGGGAGTTATCGTTCTCCCATTCCCTCCAGCCCAAGCCCAGACAAAATCCAAGTCACTGTTTTTTGCTTCACTTATTCAATTGAGACTGGTAGGGATTTTTAGCTTTACCAGAAACCTTATACACATCCTTGTTTGAGAACCTATAGTGCCGTGGGGAGCCTGGGTGGCTCAGTTGGTTAAGCGTCCAACTCTTGGTTTCGGCTCAGGTCATGAGCTCAGGGTCATGAGATTGAGCCCTGCTTGGAGTGGAGTCTGCTTGGGATTCTCTTCCTCTGCCCCTCCCTACCTCACACACACACATTCTCTCTCTTTTTCTTTCTCAAAAAACAAAAACAAAAACAAAAACAACACAAAAGAAAAGAGAAAAGAACCAATAGTGCCTTCTTGGAGTCTATGGTATCAGGTACAGACTTCCACTTGACTTTTAAGACCTTTAATCATCAGACCTCATCTTTCCTAGCACTCCTTCGTTCTCACTACTCTTCAGTATAAACTCTTCCTAATTGTGCCAGACTTCTCACTGCTTGTATACATATGTACACATGGACACACACACACAAACACATACACACACACACAGTTAAGGACATATAAAATTTACTCTCCAGAATATACATAATGTTTATTCCAGCTTCTGTCATCTTCCAGGACTCTTTTTTTTTTTTCTTAAAGATTTTATTTATTTATTTGACACAGAGAGAGAGAGAGATCACAAGTAGGCAGAGAGGCAGGCAGAGAGAGAGGGGGAGGCAGGCTCCCTGCTGAGCAGAGAGCCCAATGCGGGGCTCTATCCCAGGACCCTGAGACCATGACCCGAGCCGAAGGCAGAGGCTTTAACCCACTGAGCCATCCAGGTGCCCTCTCTTCCAGGACTCTTGTTTGGAACTTCTTTTTTCCCCCCATACTTTACCAATCCAACATGACACATCCTTTAGGATCTGGTCAGGCCTAGGAAGTCTCTAACTTCAGTGTGTCTGTTCTCTGTCTTTACTGCAATTTTGGTCAGTGGTCAGAATGTTTAATGTAATTTATTTTATTTTATTTTTATTTTATTTATTTTCAATTTATTTTTAAAGATTTTATTTATTTATTTTTTGTGAGACGGGTGGCGGGGGCGGAGAGCCTATGCACAAGCAGGGGGAAAGGCAGAGGGAGAAGCAAACTCCCTGCTGAGCAAGGAGCCTGACACAGGGCTCCATCCCAGGATCCTGGGACCATGACCTGAGGCGAAGCAGATGCTTAACCGACCGAGCCACCCAAGTGCCCTGTCATTTTTTTAAAATTATGATAAAAACACACATAAAACATACCATCTCAACAATTTTTAAATGTACGATTCAGTAGTCTTAAGTATATTCCCCTTGTTGTGCAACTGATTTCCAGAACTTCATCTTACAAAACTGAAGCTTCATACCCATTAAACAATAACTTCCCATTTCCCCCCTCCTCCTAATTCCTGGTAACTACCATTCTCTGTTTCTACGAATGTGACTACTTTGGAAACCTCTATATCTAAAGATATGTAGGATCATGTAGTATTTGCTTTTTTCTTTGACTGGCTTATTTCACTTATTATAATGTTCTCAAGATTCATCCATGTTGTAGCATGTGACAAGATTTCCTTCCTTTTTAAGACTGAATAATATTCCACTATGTGTATAGACCACATTTTTCTTATCCATTCATCTGTCCACAGACACTTGGTCTCCTTCTCCCTGTTGGCTATCGTGAGCAGTAATGACATCAGCGTGCAAATATCTCTTTGAGAGCCTGCTTTCAACTCTTTCAGATATATACCCAGAGTTGGAATTGCTGGATCATATGATAATTCTATGTTTAATTTTTTGAGGAACCTCCATGCCGTTTTACAATCTCACCAACAGTGCCAAGGGGTTCCAATGTCTCCACAACTTGCCAACATTTGTTCTTTTCTTTTCTTTTTTTTTAATAGTACCCACCTTGCTTAATGGCCTTTTAATTGTTTCATGTATCCTCATTTTGTCTTCCTTACCAGATTTTAAACTTCTTCAGGGTACAGATCACGTATGTTTTAAGATTTTATTTATTTATTTGAGAGAGAGATAGAGATTGAGAGAGAGAGAAGAGAGATAATGAGCAGGGAGGAGCGGGAGAAGTAGGCTCCTCGCTGAGCAGGGAACCTGATGCACGGCTCGATCCTAGGACCCCAGGATCATGACCCGAATGAAAGGCAGATGCTTAATCGACTGAGCTATCCAGGTCCCCCTAGAATTTTCTTTACAGATAGAACAAGCTCACTGCCATGATGGACTGAAGAAATCCTTAGGTTACTATGTCATAGAGCAGAGGGTTTGCTCAGCGAGAATGTCATTGTTGCTTCCTTCTTGACTAAAAATGCAAACATCGTGGTCATCCCACAAGTTGCTGAGGATAGTTCCCACGCTCCTGCCCTCCCAAGGGACAGTGTTCTGGAAACCCTGTTTTACTCAGGTGGAACCGGAAGATCCCAGGGAGGAAAAAAAAATTGAGGAGTTCAGAAGGTTGCCCCCACAGGAACCGTCAGGAACCATCACAGAAAGTGAGTACAGGGGCGCCTGGGTGGCTCAGTGGGTTAAAGTCCCTGCCTTCGGCTCGGGTCATGATCTCAGGGTCCTAGGGTTGAGCCCCGCATTGGGCTCTCTGCTTCCCCCTCTCTCTCTGCTTGCCTCTCTGCCTACTTGCGATCTCTCTCTCTCTCTCTCTGTCAAATAAACAAATAAAATCTAAAAAAAAAAAAAAAAAGAAAGTAAGTACAGCTAGTCTCAATTCTGCTTTGTTCTCCCCTCTACCCAGTTTCTCCCAATTTTCCTGAGGTCCTCGGGAACCAATTTCTCATCTGCTGCCATGACTTTGAGGGTTGCTCTCGTTCCCCAAACTCTTTTAATTTCTATATGGAAAAGTCCCTCCATTAGCCATCCATTTGGCATTTTAAAAGTGAACTGATCACTAGCATCTAAAAAAAGAACAAAGCACAAGAGTGCCGAAGCAATTAATTTTTGAGACTAGATTCTTTAGAAAATTTGCCTCAGGGTGGCTGGGTTTACACAGGACTCTCAGGTGTACATTCCCTTCTTGATTCATCCTTGTCTGAGAAATTCTGCCCAAAAGTTGGCCTTCCAGACCTGGATTTTTCCCACCTCTATATGGGCCCTCATTTCAAAGGATAGAGTTGGAGTAAAAGCCCCAGTAGATAGAAAGTTCGTGATTTAATTGGGCATTTCCCAAGTAAAAAATTCAATCAACACTCCCTAGATATGAATTGATTGACATTTTCCCCAAGCTTGTTTGGTATTAAATCTTCTAAGATTTGTGTTAAGAATCAGAATACTAGGTCCCATCCTGGACCTAATGAATCAGAATTTCCAAGGAAGTAGCCTGACATTCTCCATTTTTTCAACTTTCAAGCCAGGTAATTCTTTTTTTTTTCTTTTTTTTTTAAAGATTTTAAAAATTTATTTGAGAGAGAGAGTGAGTGAGAGAGAGAGGGGTGCTTGGGTGGCTCAGTCGGTTAAGTGTCCGCCTTTGGCTCAGGTCATGATCCCAGGGTCCTGGGACCCAGCCCTGCATCGGGCTCCCTGCTCAGTGGGAAGCCTGCTTCTCCCTCTCCCTCTGCTGCTCCCCCTGCTTGAGCTCTCTCTGTCAAATAAATAAATTAAAAAAGAGAGAGCACAAGTGGGGGGTCAGGGGAGGGGAGGAGCAGAGGGAGAGGGAGAAGCAGACTCCCCACTAAGCAGGGAGCCCCACAACAGACAACAACATCAACAACAATGCAGGGCTTGATCCTGATCCCAGGGACTCTGGGATCAAGATCTGAGCCCAAGGCAGATGCTTAACCGACTGAGCCATCCGGGCACTCCAAAGCCAGGTGATTCTTATCATCAGACAAGGTCACAAAACATAACATTAGTGAATATTTAGTATTACAGATTCCTGGACACGCATTCAACAGGGTACGTTTTTTCCCTCGGGGAGGGGTAAAGAGATAACACTATCATAGTGATAATCAACACAGGCTTTGGAGTCAGAAATCCAGATTTGACTTGCCAGGTATTGGTGTGGCTGTGTGATTTTAACTGCTCAGAGCCTTGATTTTCTTATCCATAAAGTGGGATGGTGTTGCATCTCCCTCGTTGAGGATTAAACGAGATAATGCACATGACTATTGCTCAATGCCTGCTAAATAAAATGCACGTAATGCAGTAAAGAGGTGCTATTGTTATTTCCCCACAGAAGAACCCTAGGCTGTCCTCGTTATTTAATATGGGTGAGTAATGGTTGCAAAAAGGGAAAACTGCCATTGATGTTCCCAGAGATCCACATAGGTATATCTGCATAGCCAGAAGACGCAGCGATTGTTTCTCTGACCAGACTCAGCTGTGGCTGGCTATATTAAGAAAAAGAAAGAGCATTTTTATTAACGCCTGGCTCGAACTAGGTAGGCAGGAACCAACACGGACATGACTTGGACAGCTGGGGCTACCCTGGGATGGCACCAGTGGTTAGAAGTAGGAAGATTCCCAGGTGTAAGAACAAGCCATCCCCACCTTCCCAACAGAATGCGATACTGCATCAGAGATAGTTTTCCACCTCCTGGAATTGCTAAGTCCCAAGTCTACCATTTACCTATAGCGTGACCTTGGGTAAGCTGCTTAAACTCTTCGAGCCTCCGTTTTCTCATTCACAACGTGGGGAAAATAATAGTACCTTCCTTAAAAAAAAAAATTAAAAAATAGTACCTTCCTTAAAGGTTGTTGCTAAGATTGAAAAAGAAATGAAGGCTAAGCAAATAAAAATCAGTTACTATGATTTATCTTTAACAAAGGATAGATTATAATATTCCCTGTGGGGAGCAGCCTACCACTTATTTTTTTTTAATGATTCTTTTTTTGTTAGTTTGTTTTAAGTAATCTCTCCACCCAGTGTGGGGCTTGAACTCACAGCCCCAAGATCAAGAGTCAAATGCTCTTCCAACTGAGCCAGCCAGGTACCTCCAGCTTTCCTCTTCTTGAACTGCTGTCACACTTCCCACCATCACTGCTCTCAGAGTAAAGAGGAGCCTCCTGGTTAGACTACCTTCGTGCTGTTCTTCCACTCATTCTGCAAACATACCCGTCTCAAGGGCTCTGTGCTGTGTCCCTGCTCCCTCCTCTCACAGACTTCCATACATCTCGTCTTATATACCTTCTGAAAACAAACACCTCCCCCACCCCCACCCCCAGGACTTGGCTGCTTCATCACACTGTTACCAATCACCCATTGGAGAAAAGAAGTACCTTCTGCAGGTGGGTAGGAAGAAGAGACTGAGGGTGGGGGTTGATGGTGGTCAGGAAGGGAGGAGTATGGATTCAGACTTAGGAGGGGAGAGGGTGGAAATGTGTCATGAGTGTCCTCAAAATCCGTGAATTCTGAATCTCATCATTTTCAGTGAATGAACTCAGATGATTCACTTCCCTTCATTAGCCCTCTATTTCCCTTTCTGTGTAATGGAAAGGGAAATGCTTGTACTTGCTTTAAAGACAGAGGAGCATATAGAATCCAGCTTGGGGGAGCCATGAGCACATGAAATTATACATCATATGGGTTATGGATGTTATGTGGGTTTTCTTCTGAGCAAAATTTTTGAATATACTAGCTCCTGGCTGAATGTATTTCCTTAAACATCATTGACTTCCTGGCAGTGCCTACAATTTTTCAGTTTGCCTTGTTTGTCCTTTCTTCCTGGGTACCCCCTTTAGCTTCCAGGTAAGTAGCCATTGCCATCCAGCATGGTAACCCAAGCAGAACGTTCAGGATCAGGACCTAGCTTTGGTTCCTGGAGGGAACTCAAGATCTAGGTCTGGAAACCCATGACCAACACTCCTTTAAGGTCACAAGTTCCTGACCGAGGAAGTAACTGGGTTTGGGTAAACGACAAAGACAATTTTGGCTAGGGCTCAAAATATTCATGCAGAGATCTGAGCTAACTGGCTTGGGTGGGGCTAGGAGTTGGGCCAGAGATGGTGAGGCAGGGAAGGGTGAGAAAGAGTAGGGGTCAGAGGCTGAAGCTGGAGGGACCAACTCAGCCTCTCTATTCAGGGCATTATTGACGACAGAGTATAACCTCAGGGTGCAGCCCCTGGGCTCTCTGCTTTCCGTGAGTAAGGAAGCAAGTATGCGGCTTCCTCTGCCCTGCTCTTTCCACTCTTTCCACAGGCTGCTGGGGGTTAGCCGTTCCAGCACCTCCCCGATCATGTTTCAGTGCCTGCTGTGACAGCAGCATCTTTTCCCTGAGCGCTAAGCTAAACACACAGAGAAAGAGCAGACCCACGGAAGCTATGTGACCAGCATTCGGTGCCTCTTTCCCAGAACTGCAGAGGAATCCGTCTGCCCTGCGTATAGAGGGGAAAAGAGTAGAGCTTCAAGCCACAGACAACAGACAAGAGTGGGAGGGAATGGGAATCAGGGCTATGGGGGGTGAACAGCACATGCAGCTGGCCAGTTGCTGGGAACTGTTGGCTAAGGACACGACATCCCGACTTGACTGGAATTCTGGGATCCACTCCAGAGAACTGCTGGTCTTCTTGACCAGTACAGCCATAGTCAAGAAGGCAAGGCAGGCACTCAGGGTAGGAATTGTAGTTTACAAAGTTCATCCTTCTTTTTTCTTTTTTTCTGAGAGAAAGAGAGAGCATGTGTACATGCATGTGCGAGCAGAGGGAGGGGTGGGGGGGGATAGAGAGAGTCTCAAGCAGGCTCCACGCCCAGTGTGGACCCGGGCTTGATCTCACGACCCTGAGATCATGACCTGAACTGAAATCAAGAGTCAGACACTCAAGCGATTGAACCACCCAGGCTCCCCGGAAGTTCGTCCTTTCATGTCTAGTATCTTAGAGCTGTGCCTGGCGCATAACAGGCCCATGATAAATACTGAGTGCATAAATAAAGGAATGAACGGGTGCTTTCCCACACAAGCATGATCCCATTCAATCTGCAGTGTGAGGCACAGGCAGAGCAGGTGTTGCCTCGTTTTGCAAATAGGGAACTGAGAGCAAGAGAGTTAAGTGTCTTGCCTAAGGTTATTGAACTTGGATGTGGCCGACCTGGGGCTAGACGCTATACTCTCGCTATAGTGCCATACTGAGCATTCTTGGTGTAGCAACCCAGGAATATATCCTGTGACTTGATGTGAACTTCCCTTTAGGTCTTGCTGGTCAGAAAATAGCCTTTTCAGGGGCCCAGTTTCCTGGACATAGTCTCAAGGTCGAGTTTGGACATCCTGGTTCTCTTTGCACAGCTGGCATCTGCCTGCTCTTTTATGAGAAGCTTCAGGAAAGGGGGCCCCTTTATTAGTCTCTGTTGCCACATCCGACTTGGAACTTTGGCCCCCTGAAACACAGAGGCAGGGCTGGTGGTGTGACTCTGCGAGTCAGGAACAGAATGAAATTCTGAGATTATGTTCCTTATTCTTTTACCCTTGATAAAAACTTCAGATAGCCTAGATCACCAAGTTAGTTCCTAGAACTCAGGCAAGCAACTAAATCATACTACACTAAGAGCTTCCCAGGAACTAGGGACCCACAGCCCAAGGAGTATTCTGGAAGGCAGTCTCCAAAAGCAGCCAGAGGGTTCCCCTGAGCCAGAACGTTGTATGTATCATCTGGCCCTCATCTTCACAGCATTCTGTCTCGTACACCTCTTGTACCCCTCTCCATGGAGGCAGTGAGGTATAGAGCATGGCAACGAGGATCAGAAAACCTGGGTCTTAGCGCTGGCTTTGCCAACTCATCAAGTCTGTATCTTTTCTCTACCTCGTTCTCCTCATTGCAAAATGGGAATAATGATTTCCAGCTGTGCCACAAAGAGGAATAGATTGTATCAAAGTGCTTTTAGCACAAGACAGAAATAATACCAGTACTATTTTTTTATGGCAAGAAGAAAAGAGAGTAGGGAAAATAACAGGATGCCCCAAAGCTCTCTGTTCCCACTTGTTTGCTGATCCATCCCTCATTAAGCACCTACATGAGCAAGGCCTGTGCCCAATGCTGAGGAAGAGACAAAGATATTTAAGATGTGGTCCCTGTCCTCAAAGAATGGAAAAGACCAGCACAGCTGTGCATCAAAAGATGGACGTGAAGATTTCAGGGAGCACCAAAGATGACAGAGTGGAAAGAAAGTGAAGAGTCGGAGGCTTCGGGATGGTTCAACCAGGTGAAGGGACTGTAGGGGGAAGGAAGGGGAAGAAGAGTGTCAGCTGCATAACGGTCTCCAAGCCTCTTTGTCCAGGAGGAAATGAGGTCATCCTGCTCTCAAGAATGAGCATGACAGCCTCCAGCCAAGTAATCTGGAGTCATGAGAGCTGCTGGGGGCTCTCTATGAATCATGACAGTGTGCTGGGAATTTCCTGATACCTAACTTAGTAGTTTCGGGGTAAGTCCTCAGGCTGCAACATCTCTGTTTACATTTTGATCACGTTTATTTGCAATTAATGGGTTCTAAATCCAAACAAAACATGCTACAGTCTTCTAGAGGAAGTAGCGAGGCCAGCCCTGAGACCCATAGCACCTCTGACTCAGTCCTTTCTCTGAGACGCTGGCAGCTCAGCTGGGCACAGAAGAACTCTCTACAGAGGCTAATGGGTTGCCTTCCTCATGAAAGCTGGATGGTTAACTCGCATTTTCTTCGGGGCAGAGCCTGGCATCCTGAGACCCCTGACAGGAGCAGAGCAGAGAAGCTTTCCTCTTCCCTAATCTGCTGGCTTTCTCCTTGCCTTCCTCTTGCCCCTCTCAAGACCCAAGGTCCAGGTTTGACAGGCCACAAAATGCTGTAGGCCTATGCAGAAAAAGGGACCAAGCCTTGGACCTGGCTTTAGAGACCTAGTGAGTTATAGGGACTCAGCCCCCTTTCCTCCCATTAGGGGGGACAGTCCTTCTGGGTAGAAAGAAGTGACCCCAAGCCCTGGTTCCCAACACTAGGGGAAAGGGATGGGGTTGACCAGCCTCTGAGTCCCTGCCGTGCTCCTTCAACTGTGTCAGGAATACGTGCTTGTGCATGTCTATACAACTATGTGAGCTTGCCCTCAGGCAGGAAGAGCGGGTGGAGTCCTCTACACACTGTCTGTCTTCCTGGAGGCCAATCTTGTTGGATAAACGATTATTTTATCTTATTAGAAGCAAGGCTTTAGGATGAAGTCTAGAACACATATGCATTTTTTTTTTTTTAAAGATTTTATTTATTTGACAGCAAGAAAGAGATCACAAGTAGCAGAGAGGCAGGCAGAGAGAGAGGGGGAAGCAGGCTCCCCGCCGAGCAGAGAGCCCGATGTGGGGCTTGATCCCAGGACCCTGAGATCATGACCCGAGCCGAAGGCAGAGGCTTTAACCCACTGAGCCACCCAGGTGCCCCACATATGCATTTTTAAAAGATCTATAATTACATTTTTGGAATGGGGGATACAAAGGTAAGCATTCAAAAATTTAAACAGCGCAAAAAGGCATACAGTGAAAAAGACATCTCATTCTTGTCCTCCAGTTCCCCAATTCCTCTCCTCAGATGTGAAAACAGAACTTCCTACCCCTCCACAGCTTACTGCCTATGTGGACAAGGCTTTACTATTATTTTGTCTTTATTAACTAACTATACTCTGGCCCAGGCAAATAAAGGGATTGTTTGTTATAGGAACTTTTTGAAAGATCCATCAACACTTCAGTAGAAAGCATCAATCGTTTGTGCCCTTAGACTTTGTTCTCACAATTCTCTAATATTATACCATGATCCTTATCCAATCCTTATCAAGCCCTCACTTTCCAAGACCACCCTTAAACCAAACAGCAAATTCTCAGTAAAATCGGATCTTGCCTACACACTGCCCCTGCCAGCTGCTACCAAAGGTCCTTACCTCTGTGAGCAATAAACTCAACTTTGTCTTATCCACTGGTTATGTGGATGAATTTTGAGGAGCTAGTATTGGCAGCCCCTGTTAGCAGGAGTTAGCCAGCGTGTGTCACGTGCACTTTTTTTCTTTTCAAAGATTTAATTTTTGAGTAATCTCTTATACCCAACCTGGGGCTGGAACTCACAACCCGGAGATGAAGAGTCCCCGGTGCTCCCTGGATTGAGCTGGCCAGGTGTCCCTGTCAAGTACATTTTCACGTTGAGAAAGAGACTTAGCTCTAGGAGCTGTGCACTAACTACCTCTCTCAGGCAGTTGGGGGCCGAAGGTGGAAAGACTGGAGAAGAGCTGATTTAGGGGATCTGGGAAGAGTCAGCAGCGCTGGACAGAGGAGAGTCTAGCGCGATTGGAGGCGCTCTGCACTGGAGTGCTGCCCAGGCCAGGTGAATGGGAGGAGGGGGTGAGGAATTGAGATGCCTCTTGATCGCTCTGTTCAGACCTCGCTCGTCCCCTCCTCTGGGGACAGCGCTGCCCCTCACTCTCAGTCAAGGTCGTGGAAGCCCACGGGCCCAGGTCGCGGCTGTCCCCAGGGAAGCTGAGGGAAGGGAAGGGTTGGGGAGATCCCGGGCTGGGGCGGGGCCAGGCTGGGGCGGGTCCTGATATAGAGCCCCGCAGTCCGCTAGCAGCACAGCGCGGCGACTGGAAGCCCCAGAGCCCCGCGGATTGTCAGAGTGTCAACCCGTCCCGCCGTCCCGGCTCGGTGTCCCTCCTGCCGCAGCTACCGGTGAGTGCAGGCCACCCTAATTGCGCAGAGCTGCTCCTGCGGGCTTCCCTTCCCCCAACCCCAGCTGCCTCCACGGTCCCCGGCCGCCCTCGCTCGGCCGCGGCAGAGCCTGAGTCACCGCTCCCGGTGCCTGTGCACCCCCTGTGGGTGCCCGGACCGCTGAGCCCCCAGCGGGGAGAGACGGCTGGGCCTGGGGGGCCCGGTCACTGCCGGCGCGCCCCGCGGGAGACCTAGGGATTCCTGCCCTGAACTGCGCTAACCCAGCCGGCCCACCTTCTCGCTCCTCCGCTTCTACCTCAAACTGACTTCTCCCTCCCTTGCAGAGCCGCTGTCTAGATCCCCAGCCTCACCACCATGAGAGTTCTGACGACGTGCCTGCTCTTCTGTGCCCTAGTGGTGAGCGACTCCGAAGTAAGTGGCTTTCCCGCTTTGACCCATGGCGGCAGAGGGGGCTTGCAGGATCCTGAGCAGCGCCGGGGGTAGGGGGTGGGGGGGACGGGGCTGCACAGGGACCTAGAATCCTCTGGATTCCATCGACACCGGGGCCAGACCATCTCGGGGAAAACAGGACAGGTGTGGCAGTGGGAATCCTGAGAACTAAGGGAGTTCGCACTTTGAGGCAAGGGAGGAAGAAGCCGCAGAGACTGCCT
>CM052894.1:46621050-46661835 GCA_028534135.1 Potos flavus | reverse complement strand
TATCCACCCATTGCACAATATCTGACTGTACAGACCTCTTGGAAAAGCCTCAGGGAGCAGCCACTCCCTGACCCTGCTGCGGGGCTGGCTCCCCCTTGCCTCCTCCCACGCTCTTTTCTTACCACGCCACCTTTGTGATCCCCAGCAAACTGCCATTGTCTGAATGGAGGAACATGTGTGTCCTACAAGTACTTCTCCAACATTCATCGATGCAACTGTCCAAAGAAATTCCAAGGGGAACACTGCGAGATAGGTATGAGGATCTTGACTCTAACTGGGGAGGAGGAGGCACCAGAGATTTGGGGGGCAGGGAAAGATGGGCGGGGTGCAAGAGCAGGCCGGAGTTAGGAGCTGGAGGTGAAGTGGGGAACACCTTCATCTCTGGGTGAGATACACAGACACAAACCCATACTCTTTCATGAATCTCCAGCTGCACAAATGTGGGATGGGGAAGGAAGGTTATCCTTTCTAGTGTTTCCTGTCAGGCCTGACAGGATCTCTAAAATGCCTGTCTGAATTTCCTCTTCTTTCTAATATCTCTCACCCTCACATTCTTCCCTAGATACAACAAAAACCTGCTTTGAGGGGAATGGTCACTCCTACCGAGGGAAGGCTGACACCGCCATCGGTGGCCGGCCCTGCTTGGCCTGGAACGCTGCCACAGTTCTTCAGAAACAGTACAACGCCCGCAGATCCGATGCCCTTCAGCTGGGCCTGGGCAAGCACAACTACTGCAGGTGAGGCGGGGGCAGCAAAGACCCTCTCACGGCCCCACAGGAGCCCTTGTTGCCATCCCCTGTGTTTCCGGAGTGCTGTCCATGGCCTGAGAAATGCCAGGCCTCTGGCTGACTTTTCTCTGGAGGGGAAGGAGATGTATTCTGGGTTGGAATGATATCCCGCCCCCTCTTCTGTGTTACCAGGAACCCGGACAACCAGAGAAAGCCGTGGTGCTATGTGCAGGTTGGCCTAAAGCAGCTTGTCCGGGAGTGCATGGTGCAAGAATGCTCTTCCGGTGAGCATCACTGACCTGTTTGTGACAGTAGGGTGGAAGGGAACAAGTTCATCACAGGAGGGTCGAGGAGGGAGGCCTGCCTAGCCTTGAAAAACGGGGAGGTTAGAGGACAAGAGAGGGACACTATCCTGCTTGCCTCCCCAAAACATCCTTCTCTTTCTTCTCCAGGAAAAAATCCCCTCACTCCTCCGGACAAAGCCGAGTTTCAATGTGGCCAGAAGGCTCTGAGGCCTCGCTTTAAGATTGTTGGTGGAGAATTCACCACCATCGAGAACCAGCCGTGGTTTGCCGCCATCTACAGGAGGCACCGCGGAGGCTCTGTCACCTACCTGTGTGGCGGCAGCCTCATCAGTCCTTGCTGGGTGCTCAGCGCCACACACTGCTTCATGTACGTCCTCTGTCTCTTCTCCCTGACCCTCCCGCCTTACCCCAAACACATCACATTCTCCTTCCCAGCAAAGGATGCCACTTAAATTCCACCCCCTTAGGCCCCTTCCGTGCAGTCCACGGCCTTGGGGGCAAGTCATGCTCTGAGGCCACCTTGGAGGGGACAGGAGGAGATCTCATGAGATCAGACTATCTGACAAGTCTCCCCTCCCACAGTAATCACCAGAAGAAGGAGGACTACATTGTCTACCTGGGTCAGTCAAAGCTTAACTCCAGGACACTTGGGGAGATGATGTTTGAGGTGGAGAAGCTCATCTTGCACGAGGATTATAATGCTGACAACCTTGCTCACCACAATGATATTGGTGAGTGGAAAGCCCTTATCAGCCATAATGATGATGGTTGGAGGAAGAGGGGTCCAAGAAGAGACCCAAATGGGAGGTTGAGGTTGTAGAGGAACTGAAGATCCTGCTTTATACAGCAAAGGGACGTATACGAGGGGCCTACTGTCCTCTGCAGAGTCCTTGAGTTTCCAAACATTTAGCCTCCTCTAGATGGCAATGGCCCCGTGAGCACGTGCCATGGGCGGGGAGGCCCCTTCTTTTGTTTGATACAACCTCTGCCTATCCCAGGATCTGGAACTTAGAGCATTGGGCTGAATTTAGCCCATCTACCTCAGCCACCCATACATCTGTACACAGCAGCCCTGGCTGGCCAAGGCCCATGTCAGCAGCTGGAACAAAACCCTTGAGGCATGGGACAAGGGAGGCTTGTTTCAGGTAATAAGCTACCAGCAGGCCTTCCAGGATGATCTCTGACCCTAAATGACTTAGGGATAGACATCCAGTCCTTCAGCATTTGGAGGGGAGAGAGGGTGACTACCTGGCCAGGTTGAGATCTTCCCCCCTGACTTCCCCTGCTTCCCTCTTCCCCCAGCCCTGCTGAGGATCCGCTCCAACACGGGCCAGTGTGCACAGCCATCCAGGTCCATACAAACCATCTGCCTGCCTCCACGGCATGATGATGCTCATTTTGGCACGAGCTGTGAGATCACTGGCTTTGGAAAAGAGAATGCCAGTAAGTGACATTTGGGGCTGGCTGAGAGGGTCCTGGGGGGAGTGTTATAACCTGGAAGTGAGCTCAACTTGATCAAGACAGGACTGTGGAGATAGAGATGGGAGCACTGTGGAGTTGTCAGATGGGTCCAGGGATGGAGTGAGGAGCACTGTTTAGGGAGTGATGGGCCATAAAGGTAAATAGATGGGGGTGAGGAGCTATACATGGGGTAAAGGCTCAGATTTGGGTGGGAAAGAATAAAGGCTTTCCCTGGTAGGGACACTTTTTGGTCCCCACCCTGGCAGAGAGTCCCTGTGGGAAGGCTGGACAGACACATCTTAAAGTAAACTTCTCCTTGTTTCCTCCATCCAGCCGACTATCTCTATTCAGAGCAGCTAAAAATGACCGTTGTGAAGCTGGTTTCCCACCAGGAGTGTCAGCAGCCCCACTACTATGGCTCCGAAGTTACCACCAAAATGCTGTGTGCTGCTGACCCACAGTGGGAAACAGATTCCTGCCAGGTGAGAGTTCCAGCCTCTCTTCCTATCACCCCCAAAACTCCCCCGGGCTCCTGGGCCTGTCCCTGCCAGCTTCGGAGAGCCTCTCTCCAGCCAAAGCCCCAAGAAGTCAGAATTAGGAGCTCAGGTCTTAGTTTAAACGAATCCTTATGTGTTTACCAAACATTTGTCGTGAGCCTGGCTCTGTGCTAGGCACTTCAGACTGGAGAAGGGAAGGGAATAGGACCATAAGAAAGAGGAAAACACTAGGAAATAATACAACTCAGCTCGGGGTATGGTATGGACTGTAAATGATCAGTGTTTGGGAGCTGGAGGTGAGTACCAGTTAGGTGGTCACAAAGGGAAGGCTTTAGAGAGAAGGTGACTGGAGGATTTGAGGAGGCAGGGGGAAGAAAGGAGACCATTCCAGTTGAAAGATACAAAAATGAGACCGAGCATGGTATATTCCAGGATGGTGAGGAAAAGGGTCAGAGTGTAGATGGAGTTGTGGCAGATAGCAGGGCTTTGGAAGCCAAGCAGAGGATTTTAAACTTGATATGGTAGGAAATGGGGAGTCACTAAGGACTTTGGGATTCTAAGAAACTGTCCTTTTTCTCTCTCTCTCTCGGGCATGATTGGGCAATTGGATCAGATGGCCCCCTCCTCCCTTTTCCCAGGGCTCACCTTCTGTTTCTTTGGCTTAACAGGGAGACTCCGGGGGGCCCCTGGTCTGCCCTATCAAAGACCGCCTGACTCTGACGGGGATTGTGAGCTGGGGCAGTGGTTGTGCCATGAAGGACAAGCCAGGCGTCTACACCAGGGTCTCAAGCTTCCTGCCTTGGATCCACAGGCACACCGGGCAACAGAATAGCCTAATCCTCTGAGGCTCTCCAGGGAGCCAAGGGAAGCAAGGGGTACCACCCACTCCCACACTGACTGTCGTTTTTGCAGGAGAACCATCTGCATCAGCTCTGTATAAGGGAGAACCTGAGGAAGACAGGCTCTCTCAGAGATGGTTTTTACGTGTGCTGCCCCCCAGGGGGAGCAACAATAGCTTGATCCTCAGCTACAGGCCTGGGTGCTGAGTGCCCAGAGCCCCCGGGGCGAGGATGGAGGGCTGGCCCTGACCCAGGATGGTTATTGACCAGTTGTTTGTCTTTTTCTGAACTGAAGCCTCACGGAGTGAAAAACGCCATTTCCTGTGCATGGGTAGAAAGGAGAGCCAGCACCCCCAACAGCGGGCATTCATGAGGCCCACTGTTGGGAAACGAATAATTTCTCAATTAGGAAGTTGAAAAGAACCAAGGTCTCTTGAGGGAGCTTGGCCACTGTGGAACAGTGGCTTGGGGAGTGGAGACACGAATGACTTGAGGGAAGGGCTCTGACGTTCCATGAATGTATCAGGAAATATTATATATGGGTGTATATGCTTGCACACTTGTGCACGGGCTGTCAGTGTAACAGCTGGTGTCCCTGCGTGTGACTACAAGTCTAGCTATTTCCCTAAACTGATGGACTATGACGACACATAGAAAGGTCTGTCTGGAGAGGTCCTGGGTCCCTCCTAGGGCCTCTTGGGTCTGTCATGTGATCATGCCCATGAATGTATCATTCTGGGGCATGGCTGTGACCAGCACTAAATTTTCAGTTTCACTTTTACATAGATATTCTTTCTTGGCCAGTTATCCCTTCTAACCTTTCATCTGAGTTAATCCAATCCTCACTGGGTGAGGTGAGGCCCACTCCTATACACTGAATATTTAATAATTATATTCTGCTATTTTTATTTATATCTATTTTTGTAATTTTGAATAAAGGTCAATAAAATGTGATTTTTCTGAAGACTGGTTCTTTCTTGGTACTTGTATGGGAGGGAGTTGGGGAGCATAAAAAGTGAAAAATAATGATGGTGGCATGTACCCCCAGAATTTCTTGGGGGCTGAATCTCTGTACTTAATGGGGCTTTGGGAAGCGGAGGCTAGAAGAATTGTAGAGTAGGTCGTCCATAGCACATAAGGTATAGCCTGGTGCGCAGGCTGCATATCAACCGTCAATTCCCTCCTTAGCCTGATGCCTTTGTACAGTGCACATCTTGTACAGCTGTACACAGTGATCCTCTATATGGGGATATATGGGGGGATAAGTCCCACCATATATCTCTTCGCTCTGCCCATAACAATCCTGGGGCTGACCTCAACTAAGGAGGATATCTGCATGAGTGAAGATTGCTGATCCCAAACCCAGCACAGCTTGAGTATGGCATTCTGGGAACAGAAAACAATTTCCCATCATCTGTGTGAGGGGCTGGTGCTAAGTTTTCTCAGTGTGTTAATGGAGCTCATGACCAGTCACTGCAATCCCTAATATTAGGGGACTTAGAATCTAAAGCTAGATGGTACCCTAATGGAGGTGACCGCACATTTTGAATCAAACATTGGTTTCTAAAGAACTAGGGTGTAGAAGGCAGGTGGCGAGGGGTGCCTGGGTGGCTCAGTCAGTTGAGCGTCTGCCTTTGGCTCCAGTCATGATCCCCGGGTCCTGGGATTGCGTCCCGCATCCCGCACTGGGCTCCCTACTCAGCAGGGAGTCTGTTTTTCTCTCTCCCACTGATGCTCTCCCTGCTTGTGCTCTCTCTGTCAAGTAAATAAAGAAAATCTTAAAAAAAAAAAAAAAAAAGAAGGCGGCAGATGGGGAGATACAGCTGGATGCTAAAATGTTGGAGTTTCCAAGCTATGTTAATGGGTTTGGGCAGTATTTCCTAACAAGTCACCTGAGAAGCTTTTTAAAAATATATACAAGCTGATGCTCCACCCATAGAGACTGTGATTCAGGTCAGGGCTGGTGCCAGGGCGTGTGAATTTAGAGAAGTTCCTCAGGTGGTTCTGATAAGCACTCCTGGTTGAGACCCTTTGGGGACAACTGGCCAGATTATGTGAAGGGCCAAGTAAATTCAAGATATGGTCAGTATGTGTTCTTGGCATGAATAGTCAGTTTTCTGAGTGGAGTTTGGGGTGCAAGTTCTTCCTGTTCAGAGGCTCCCTAGACCATGGGCCCCTGGACTGCAGGGACCTAGAGTATTCTGCTTTTCATTCCTATAATCTGGCATGTTGCCTTATTTATTGTGATACAGTGGTTCAGAGCATGGATTTCACAGTCAGGTGGTCTGGACTAGAATCCTGGCTCTGACACTAGCTGTGTGACTTGGGAAAGACTTGTAATGTCTCTGTGCTCCAGTTTCCCCATCTGTAAAAAAGAGATAATAATATCTACCTCCTAGGAATGTTACAAGGATGCATGAGTTCACAAATCCTGGCAACTAGTAAAGGCACAGACATGATGGCTGTTATTACCAAATTATGTAAATTCTTATAGAACTGGGTGGGAACCCCCTCCACTCTTCCACCCCAGGACTGCATTAGTGGGTTTTGTGGGAGCTGAAACTTGCCAGAAAGAAAAGGCATGATGTGAAGCAAAGGGGCCCAGCCCAAGCTGAGTTGCTTCTCAGGCTCTGCGTCCCCCCACCCCCCCCCGCCCCCCAGGGGCCAAGAAGGATCTTGTTCCAACATGAGCTGTTCCAGCATCAGGGCTCACAGACACTGAAAACAGGAAGTATGAGCCCCACCGGGCCGGGTTGAGCAATGACACCGTTAACTCTTTTCAGATCATTTCCCAGCCGCCACACAGATCTGACACCCCCACCTCCCCGCCGCTGCCACCACAGCCCCAGCCGCCGCCAGGCCCTATTGCTACCTCTTCCCTAATCTCTCTCAAGGCTCTCCAGGGAACAGCTACTTCTCTAGCAATCGTGGCTCTAGATACTAACCTGTCACTCATTTTGGCGACTGCCTTCTTCTAGTCCTCACTATGTACAGGGCACTGTGTTTTGTTTTTTGTTTGTTTGTGTCTTTTGTTTCCTAAGTAAGTTCTATGCCCAACATGGGCCTTGAACCTAGGGCCCCAAGATCAAGAGCCACATGCTGTACGACTGAGCCAGCCAGCCACCCCCTTTATTGGACACCATGTTAAGTTCTTCATACGTGATCTGATTTAATCCTTACAACAGTCCTGCAAGGAAGGTGCTATCATTACCCCTACTTTACAGTAGAGAAAATGGAAGCACAGAAGGAGATTGAGTGATTTGCCCAAGGCATCGCAGCTGGTAAGTGGCAGAGCCAGTGTTCAGATGGCTTCAGAGTACATAGACCCAGCACTATGACATCTGACCTCCCAGGGGGGCCCACCTGGGAAAGGGAGAACAGCGCCCCTTTCAAGCTCCGTACTTCAGAGATGCTGGGTTTCTAGGCTAAGTGTATAAGAATTTCCACCCATGTCTATAGGATATTTTATATTATATTATATATTATGTATGTTATATGATATACTATATTATCTATTATAACTCTTTCCTCTTAAAAGATTCCCAGGCCAAGTGAGGAGACCATACTCAGTCACCAGTTTCAAAGTAAAATTTCACTCTTCTCAAGCTAACGTCATCCTTTTTTGCTGAAACCTGATTTCATTGAAGTGGTTTCCGTTTTCACCAGAAGCCCTCCTTCTGAAATATTCTGTGGCCCATTCTATCACAAGGACTCAACTTGATTTCCACTTATGCCAACCCCCACAATAACCACACGCCCCACCTACCCTCCACATTCCCTCCCAGCCTGTCCATCTTCTTCCCCAGCAGCGAACATTTGAACCTTCCGTTTAAATCAGACACAGTGGGAGAAGTTGCTGAGGTGTTTTTTAAATAACAGTACTATTGTGAAATAATTCACATACCATATAATTCACCCCCTTAAAGTGAACGACTGAATGATTTTTATATTCACAGAGGGCTGCAACCATCATCACAACTAAGTCTAGAACATTTTTATCACCTCAAAAAGAAATCCCATACTCATTAGCTGTCACTCATTTTCTCTCCTCTTCCCCTCAATCCCCTAATCTACTTCCTGTTTCTATGGCTCTGCCTATGCTGGACATTTCATACAACTGGAATCATATAACATATGGTCTTTGTGACTGATTTCTTTTGCTTGTCATGTTTTCCAGTTTCATAAATGTTGTAGCATGCATCAGGACTGTTGCTGAGTTTTAGTTATATATTTTTAAAGATTTTATTTATTTATTTGACAGAGATAGAGACAGTGAGAGAGGGAACACAAGCAGGGGGAGTGGGAGAGGGAGAAGCAGGCTTCGCACTGAGCAGGGAGCCCAATGCGGGGCTCGATCCCAGCCGGGATCCTGGGATCATGACCCGAGTCGAAGGCAGATGCTTAATGACTGAGCCACCCAGGCGCCCCTGTTGCTGAGTTTTAAATAGCAAGTTGGGGGAAAAGATAGACTAGGCCCCCTTCTAACCTTGCAGTCCCATTGAGAGTCATTCAACAAATTAAAAAAAAACTTTCAGGTGCTTGGACACCAGGCATTGTTTTAGATGCTGGGGTACAAGAATGAATGGGACATAGTCCTAGTCCTCAAGCAGCTCACAACTTTGCAAAGGAGACAGAACCAAGACCACAATTCAGTGTGATAAATGCTATAATTAAAGTATGTATAAAGTGCATGGAACAATGATGAGGAAGCAATTAATTCTGCCTTGGGAAGTCAGGGAGACTTTATAGAGGAGGTGATATTTTACCTGGGCCTATAAAGATGCAAAGAAATTTGCCAAACAAGAGGGAGAAATGTATTCCATGCATGGGGAAGATCATGAAGACATGAAAAGGCAAGGCATTCTCAAGAAATGATGACTAGGGGCGCCTGGCTGGCTCAGTCATTAGGGCATGTGACTCTTGATCTCGGGTTCGTGAGTTCAAGCCCCATGTTGGGCATAGAGATTACTTTTAAAAAAGGAAGAAATGGTGAATAAATTGCTGTGCTAGAGAAAAGAGTTTGGGGGTTGGCCATGAGCAGGCAGAGAATAGCGGGGGAAGGAGCTGGTGGGATCCAGTTGGTGAGGACCCTTAGGCAGGGCTGATCATGAAATAGCTATGTTCCAAGATTCCTTCCAGACGTCCTCCTGCCCTCCAGTCTCTTTCCACTTTATGATCCAGCAACCATAGGGTTACAGTCGGGCAGAGGGCTCCCTAGCAGGAGCCTCTGAGACCCCTCCCTCCTCCAGCTGCCATCCAAGTGTTGGTACTCTGAAGTCCTGCTACTTAAATATTTTGCATATCACCTCTTACCCTCAGGTACTATTTTTCTCAAAGTCTAGAAAGTTAATTAAGGTCAAGGAGCCATAAAAAGGTTTTTATTTTTTTTTAATTAACTAAAAATTTTCACCCAATAGGGGCACCTGGGTGGCTCAGTCAGTTAAACATTGGACTCTTGATTTCGGCTCCTGTCGCAATCTCGGGGTTGTGGGGATAGAGCCCTGTGTTGGGCTCTGCGCTCAGCAGGGAGTCTGCCTGGAATTCTCTCTCTCCCTCTCCCTCTGTCTCTCCCCCCACCAGAATAAATGGATGGATCTTAAAAAAAATTCAGCCCAGTAAAAAAGTAACTGTAAAAGTTAAATGCTCCCATAGCATTTCATAGCTGTTAACAGGTCTGATTTCTTGCGTCTCCTTTGCAATCAACCTCCTCTACTTGGCCTTGAATATTGGGTTCCCTAAGGCCTCATCCTAGACCTTCTCTTCCTACCCTAAACTTTCTCTCACACAGTCTCATTCACACCCAAGCTTAAATTACCACCAATAAACAGATGACTTGCAAATGCTTATTTCCAGCCAGACCTACCCTAATATTTCTTATTTTCTGTTGTCTACTTGACCCCTTTTGGTTATCACACACAGGGCACCTCAAACTCAACCTCCCCCAAACTGGCCCTGTCTTCAGGCCCCAACATGATGAACTTCTTCCATTACTCTCTGTCTCAGGTGATGGCACCACCTCCATTCACATCCAGAAATCTAGGAGTCGTCCTGATGCTTCTCTCCTCTCATTCCCCTCATCCCATCCTGGCAATTTGCCTCATAGCTCTTGAAGTCCTCCATTTCTCTCCATTTACACCATCACCATTTGTTGAGCCACCATCAATTCCTGCTTGGACTACCACAATAGCTTCCCAGCTGACCTCCCCTATTGACTATCCCTACTCTCCCACACCCCCACCAATCCATTCTGGAGAAATCTTTTGAAAAACTCAACTCAAGTGTGCCTAATGACTCCCCTTGTTCCTGGCTGGCTGTCTTGGGCAGCATCTGGCCCCTGCGTCCTCTCTAGCTCCACCTGGCAGCAACCTCTCCCGGTCTTGACCTACTGTGCCATTCTCTTACTCATCAGTCCCTCTCTTACCACGGGGGCCTTGTTCATGATATTTCTTCTGCCTAGGACTTTCTTTGACTAGCTAAATTTTTCCTTATGCTTCAGAGATCATTTCCTCAAGGGAGTCTTTCCTGGGCTGCCTCTATTTATATAAGATACCTCTATTTTGTCCATAGTCTCATGGCAACAAGTACAACCTCTTTGATGCTCTTGTAATTGTTGCAATCTTACCTTGGCTGCATCGGTATTTGATTAGAATTCACTTTTTCATCAAATTATAACCTCCATGAGGGACAATGTGTTTTTGATCTCTACTGTATCCCCAGTACCTAGCACGATGTCTAGAATACGGTAGACATTTAGTAAGTATTTATTGAATGAATGCATTTTGCTGTATTTCGTTCCTTTTTTTCCTGTCTGCTTTTTTACATAGTTGTGCTCACAGTCTATACATAATTTTGTATCTTGACCTTTTCCTTTGAGTATTTTGTCATAAGTCTTCTCCTACGGTGTTACAAACATCTCCAAGGCTTATATGTACAACGTAGCTAATAATACTCATCCAACCTACCTCTCTGGATCCAGGCATCATAGATAAAGTATGTGTATGTTCTTTGTAAACTGTATATACATATGAGGCAATATTATTTGCATTTAAAAGGAAATGTAGGTGCCCTCCCTACCCTTGCCTTTATACTTCCTTTCCTGAGGCCCTTTTTTTTTTTTTTGGTGCCGTTGTTCTGCCTGATCACCTTGTTAAAGTCTGAAATAACTCATTAATTTTATATGCTACCAGTCCAAGGACGTTTGCATTTTTTAAAAGGACTTCTAAAAGAAGGACACTCAGGCCAAGTTGATTAGGTCTGGGGGGTGAGAGGGGATTCAAGATATTTATTGATTCATTGATTTATCTTTCATTTATTTAACAAACACTTATTGAGAGTAGGTCTGGCACTGTGCTGCGTACTGGGTGTGGAGGTAAAAGCTCTGGTCTCAGCTTCAGTGAGATAAAAGGTCAAGTGGGGAAGCAGACAAGCAAATGAATGGAGTCCAGTGAGAGCATAGCTACGAGGAGGATGTGCAAGATGGTCATGGATGACTAAGAGTGGAGTCTTGGAGGGCAAATGTGGAAAGGAGAAACGACAATCTGAGCAGAAGACACAGCATGTGCAAAAGGAAAGAGGAAGGAGAAAGCAAGGGGGCACTCAAGGAACTGCAGGTGATTTTAAGTGGATGGGGTATAAAGCCAGTTTGGTAGAGATTTGTCTGAAGGGATTGGTGAGAGCTGCAACCTAAGGGCCTAGAGGACCTTGCCTGCCACATGAAGGACTTTGGATCTTATTATGGTGTAAATTCAGTAAAAAGTTCGGGGCATGTGGCAGCAGTGAGAAGGATGGATTAAAAGAAGATTCTTGAGCCTAGGTGATATTATGGACAAGGAAAAGAGACAACGCTGAGCCAAGTGAGAGCTGAAGAGGGTCTGAACCAGGGCAGTGGCAGTGGGCTGCGAGGAGAATGTGAAGATATGGGAGATTTTGTGAAGATAGGATTAACCTAGTGCCTGGCTGGGGGGTGGGGGGTGGAAGGAGAAGGAAGTATCGTTTGGCTTAGCCTCCTGCTTTCAGACAGGTAAGACGATGCATAATTTTATAGCTGAGTTTCTACCATAAGTGATTTCCATAAAGCCATATCTAGTAGGTAGTTGAAACTAGAGTTATTACTGGGTGGAATTTGGGGGAACCAGTATCTACAGGGCAAGCTAGCCCTGCTGATGGTCTCTGGGACATTGTCCACCCAATCGGAGAACTTCCCAATCACCAAAATCACTAAGTAGTGATGTTATCCAAACCTGTAGGCGTTAATGCTTATTGCCTAAACATCCGAAATCTGTTCAGCCCTGTGACTATGGTTCTGCTTCCAGGAACTTCTCCAAAACCTCTAGTTCTGTGATGCACGGTCAGAGAGTTAGTAGATTAGTCTGTGGTATATATAAGGGGATCTGCAGACTAGATCTAGCTGTTTGCCCTCTGGCTTCCCCAAACTGAGATGTGACTTCTGGTGTTTGAGCAGGTCATGTGTACTAAGCACATAGCCGAGTTCTGCATGCAGAGTGTGAAAAGAAAGAGGATTTTGTAAGAACTTTGGCTGGTTGGGTTCCCAGCCCAATCCTTCCATCCCCCTGCCAGTTGTGGCCTCCCAGTTACCCTTAATTATTCACTCCCTCTTAATAAAAAAGGACAGAGAATAACTTTCCTCTCTCACGTGGCTCTTCCCATCTTTGCTTTTTGGTCTCCTTAGCTCTCCTCTCCAAAGCATGTGTATAAGCTGAGGTCAATACCCTTGGCAAGCAGGACTCTATAGTCTCAGCTTGGCTTTTCCCCTAATTACTTTGGTGAGAAAGGTGACCTCAGGTTTTCTCTTATTACTCACTACACCTGCATACCCTTTACCATCCCAGGCTGAGAGGCTCTGCCAGGGAAGCTCTAAGCCCTTGAGTCCCAGCGGGGCTGACCGTATATGTGGATTTAGCAGCCGTTGCTCATATCACTTTCATTTCCCACTGGAATTTGGCCACCATCCCTGGCCTTGGAGACCTATAAGATTTATGCCAGGATGCCCCATGGTGAGCTTACCAGAAGTCCTTCTCCGATAGGTCTTTTTGTAGCCCCCTCAAGTCAAGACTTGCTTGGCCACTTGCCTTAGCCCTTTCTTTCTCCTTGGCTAGACTCCTGAGAGAATCAGGAGAAAGGATGGAGAGAAGCATGCGGTGAGATAAACACCTTGCTTAGAACATCAATCTAAAGTGGTGGTTCTCTGCAGGGGGCCCTGGCTGGCTCAGTTGGTGGAACATGGGACTCCTGATCTTGGGGTTGTGAGTTCAAGGTCAGGCCCCACGTTGGGCATATAGCTTATTTTAATCAAACAAACAACGTGGTGGTCCTCCAAGTATGGTTCTCAAATCAGCAACTTCAGTATCACTTGGCACTCGTTAGAAATGCAAATTATCAGGCCCTACCCCAAATCAACTGAATCAGAAATTCTAGAGGTGGATCCCACCCATCTGTGTTTTAGGAAGTCCCGCAGGTGATTCTGTTCCATACTCAAGTTTGAGAATCTCTGATCTAAGGCACTGATTCTCAGACTGCAGTATGAACCCAAACCACCTCGGGAGCTGGTTAACCATAACCTGGTTAAACGAACCTGGATTGGTGTCTGGGAAACTGTATTTTTAGCAAGCTCCCTAGGTGATTCTGATATTCGTCAAAGATTGAGAATCATTGATCTAAGGAATTCATCTTATCAATTAGCTGAGCCTCTTGGGCAGAGAGCAGACAGAAGGCTGTGGAAATGTCTCTTAAAGTTCCAAATGCCACCTGCATCTGACCCTCCGGGGAGCTTGTTAGGAGAGTAGGATCTGAGTATCCAATGTATGGAACCAGACTTTCTGGGCCTGAGGCCCAGGCATTTACCTTCAGAGTTCTCTAGGTAACTCTAGTGCATGTGGAAGTTTGATAACCCTGCAGCGACAGGTTGGCAGGTGTTCTCAATGATAGTATGCACATCAGAATCACCTAGAAGCTTTAATGATGACATTCCTGAGAGTCTGCTTTAATCTGTCGGGTGAAAGAGTGAGTAGGTTGGCTTGGGAGATACGGAGCTTGGTGAATGAAGAGGGCTAGTGCATTAGTGTCCTACAGCTGCTGCAACTGTTTACCACAATTTAGTGATTTAAAATAACATGAATGTATTATTTTATAGTTCTTGAGGTCAGAAATCCAAAATGGGTCAGCAGGGCTGCATTCCTTCTGGAGGCTCTAGGGGAGCAGAGTCTATTTCTTTGCCTCTTCCAGCTTCTAGAGGCTGCCTACATTCCCTGGCTCATCACTCCACATCATTCCAATCTTTGCTTCTGTCATCACATCTCCTTCTCTCACTCTGACCCTCCCGTTTCCCTCTTATAAGGATACCTTTATACATTGTGATTACATTATCCCCTCCCAGATAATCTAGAATAATCTCCCCATCCCCAAATCCTTAATCACATCTGCAAAGTCCCTTTTGCCATGTAAGCTAACATACTCACAGATTCCAGGGATTAAGATGTGGATATTCTCGAGGGTCATTACTCAGCCTACCACAGTCTGCCCTCTGAGCCCCAAAGAGTCACATTTATCTCATATACAAAATACGCTCACTCCGTTCCAACCTCCCACAAAACCTCAACCCATTAGAGCATCAACGTGAGTCTAAAATCTGATCTAAATCTCATTAGCTCAAAATCCTCACATCTCACCATCTAAATATTCTAAATAAGATATGGGTGAGACACTGGATATAATCCATCCTGAGGACCATTTTCCCTCCACCTGCGAACCTGGGAAACTCAAGAAACAAGTTATCAGCTTCCAGGGATAGGCACTTAATAATGGTTCTAGACATTGTTGCTCAAAAAAGGGAGAAAAAGGAAGGAAAAAAGAAGTCACCAGTCCCAAATATATATTCCAAAATATAGCTGGGCAAATTTCTTTAGGTTTCAAGGCCTGGGAATAATCTTCTGTGGCTCAACGTTCTAGCCTCTGGGCTTGCCCCTCTCTCTCTCTGTCGTTCTACCTTTTCCTAGATGGGTAATTCTGTTTGCAGCTGAGTAATTTTGTCATCTTGTTTCTTGCCTGTAGAATGTTGGGAGTCTGTCAGCCTTCTTTCATTTTCTTTTTTCTCTGTCTCTTTCAGTCCAAGTTGACAGTGTTTATGCTGGTGTAAAATTAATAAGAACCTTGTGGGTCTCCAATGTATGTCACAGGCATTCACTTCATTAGACAAAAGGCTCCTCCACAGATTTTTCCTGGATGATCCCACCTCTATTTCTGGATTCTGCTGAGATGGTTGTGGGGATTCATGAGTCACATGCCTAAAATTTTTGAAGAGTCCTCTGTGTAAATGAATACCTTTTGATCTTTTCGAGGCATTAACAAAAGGTTGTCAAGTCACACCTTTGGCTTTCTCTCCAGAGTATTCCTTTCTGACAGTGAATCTCCTAATTTTAGCATCCTTTCCAATCTGGATAGGCTGAGAATTTCCCAAATTACTACTCCTGCTTCCTTTTTGTTTATAGTTCTTCCCTCAATTGATCTCCTTCTCTCACATTTTACCATAAAGAACAAAAATGAGCCAGGTTGCAGCTTCAATTTTTGCTTGGAAATCTCCCAGGCTAAATATCCAAGTTCATTCCTCACAAGTTCTGCTTTCCATAGAACTGAAGGATACAATTCAGATAAATTTTCCACCACTACATAACAAAGACCCCTCCTCGCCTTCCTCCAGGTTTCAATAAAATATTCCTTACTTCTAAGCTCTCACTAGCATCACCTTTAATGTCCATCTTTTCACTAACACTCTGTTCATGATAATTTAGATGTTCTCCAAGACAACATAGGTTTTCTCTACTGTGCTCCTCACTTTCTTCTCATCCCTCACTAGCACAGTTTTTAACGTCCGTAATTCTACTAATAAGTCTGTTCAAGACAATCTAGGATTTTTTGGTCATTCTTCTTAAAATTCTTCCATCCACTGCCTACTACCCAATTCCAAAGGCACTTGGTTTTTTATTTTTATTTTTTTTTAAAGATTTTATGTATTTATTTGACAGAGAGTGAGAGATCACAAGTAGGCAGAGGCAGTCAGAGAGAGAGGGGGTAGCAGGCTCCCTGCTGAGCAGAGAGCCCAATGCAGGGCTCGATCCCAGGACCCTGAGATCATGACCTGAGCCAAAGGCAGAGGCTTTAACCCACTGAGCCACCCAGGCACCCCAGCCACTTGGTTTTTAAGGGAACTGTTGTATCAGCACCCTACTCCTAGTATGAAAATCTGTGTTAGTTTCTACTGTTGCTGTAACAAAGGACCACAAACTTAGTGGCTTACAGTAACGCAGATGTATTATTTCGTTGTTCTAGAAGTCAAAAGTCCAAAATGAATCAGCAAGACTGGAGCTCTAGGCAGAATCTGTTTTCTTGCCTTTTCCTGCTTCTAAAGGTTGCCTGCATTTCTTGGCTCAGGGTCCCATATCACTCCGACCTCTGTTTCCATCATGACATCTCCTCTTTTCACTCTGATTCCTCTGTTTCCCTCTTATAAGGACCTTTGTGATGACATTGGGCCCCTCCAGATAATCCAGGGTCATCTCCCCATCTCAAGATCCTTCACTGAACTTCATCTGCCAAGTCTCCTCTGCCACATAAGGTGAGATTCACAAGTCCGGGATATGGACGTGGACATCTTTGGGAGGTCATTATTTAGCCTACTACGGTTAGCACAGCTTAATAGGAGTGGACACAGTTGCTGTAGGCACAGTGAAAGTCAAGCCAAGGTGAAAATTCCCAGGATAGAGTCCAGCCTCTCCCAGGGTTTGGTTGGCCGCCTGTGGCCAGCTCCAGGAAGCCCCTGGCATGGTTGCGATGTTTGGTCAGGTGCGAGGCTACCATAGGATCACTATACGTATTGGTACCCCTCGGGCCCTGGACTTCCTCCTCAATTCAGAGAGCGGAAAAGGCAAATAACATTTGTTGAAGACCCACCACGTGCCCAGGACTCTAGGGGACTTTACCCCTGCCCTCTCTGGAGGGTTGTGGCTTTACCCACTGAGGTGCTGGGAGCTGCAGCTCAGGATGTCTGGCTCCCCATGGGTGGAGGGCGATGAGAGGGAGAGAGGAAAAGGTGTTAGACAAGCAAAGGATCCTAAGGCCTTGCCCTTGGCCTGGAACATCAAAATCCTTCACAGAACAGTATGGGTTCTTAGCATCCAGGGCCCGATTTTTAGTGGTCACCGCAAGCCCCAGGGGCTAACGTCCTTCCTGGGCAAGCAGATGTGTCACGTCGGAGAGCACCTCTCCCTCACTGGCACCTGTGTGGTGACTCAGACCCCCAGGTAAAGCCCAACCCCATGGGAAATGACTAAGCATTGAAGTTTACTTCCTCTTATTGGGGTGGGAGGAGGAAGCCTGAAGCTGGGCCTGACGCTTTCTCTCCCTCAGATTTCTCAAGGTAGTGAGGGAGAGGGTGAGGCTTTGCAGGTGACAGTGCTGCAGGGGATGTCCACTAGAGTGTCCCCACAGCTTCTGCTTTTATTCTGGGTATGTGTACGTATGTGTGTGCGTGTGTCTGTGTCTGTGTCCAGACAGTTGAGGAGATTTGGGGGTGGTGGCCATGCTGGGATCTACCAGATTTTCCCCTTGCTGTCTGTCACCTCTGCCCTCTGCCACCTCCTGTCTTGCTGCCTTCAAAGAAAGTCAAAAGTTTGTTTCCCACCCCAGTGCATCCATTTTCTTGAGTATGGAAAGTGGGATTTGGGGAATCGGAAGGACTCATGCTGACTTCCTGGACTGGAGTCTTGACAATGGGGTAGCACGTAGGAAAGCCTGGTACTAAATTACAAAAGCTCCATTTAAAGTACATAGTGGGACATCAGCGGAAGGCTGCATGGTACTCTAGTGGCCTCTGGGTAGGGAGACTAGGTAGCTGGAGGGTGGGAAAGGAGCCTTACTTTTCTCCATATGCCTTTATTTTTTTTTTAAGATTTTATTTATTTATTTGAGAGAGAGCGAGAGCATGAGCATGAGCGGGAGGGGCAGAGGGAGAGGGAGATTCCCTCCTGAGCATGGAGCCCTCCATGGGGCTCGATCCCAGGACCCTGAGATCATAACCTGAGTCGAAACCAAGAGTCAGGTGCTCAACCGATGGCGCCACCAAGGCACCCCCTCCATATACCTTTTGATAACTCGAGTTTTGTTCCATTTTCAAATACTACCTATTGAAATGGAAAGAATACTACGTTGTTATCTGGGAAGGAAGAGAAAAAGAGTTTTTTTCCATATTAGTGCTGAAGCAGTTCATAAAGTTAGCCATTGACCGCACACACATCCCAAACTCCCTGTTGGACATCAGGCCCTGAGCTAGGCTCTGGAGACTCTGCATAGAGCAACACAGCATCCCTGGCCTCACAGAGATCCCAGTCAGGAGAGTAGTTCAGAGAACCGGACAATGACCACGCGAGTGCCAGAAGCATGACGATGGGAGGGCAAAGGAGACTCCTGTGCCCTGACTTGGGAGGTGAAGCCTTTTTGGACTCGGTGCTTCCCACACAGAGACTTGAAAGGAATGTAGCGGTTAGGCGGGAGGTGGGGGGGGGGGGGGAGTACCAGGCATAAGGAGCAATCCACATGCATTACAAAGACCACAGGGGCTGTAAAAAGGTTGGCTGCTTCCCTGGAATGGCAAATAGTCAATAGGTCTGGAGTGTTGAGTTGAAGGCAATATTGAGGAAATGAAGTTTGAGAGGGAAGGTCGGAATGAAATGTTTTGAAATGTTTTATAAGGTGGTTTAAAGTCAGCTCGTGGTCACCCTGAAAGCAGGTGTGGAGCCCTGAGGGGTAAATAATAACCCACAGGTCTTGGAATGCTCCTTTGTGCCAAGCACTTTAATCTTTTTACATGAGTTATTTCATTTCACCTTCCCAACAAGCCTATGAGATATTATCATTTTTCTCTTTTATGAGGAAATTGAGGATCAGAGAGGTTAAATTCAGCCAGAAATATTATAGGGTCATCTAGGAAATTGTATAGTTTCTAGGCATACAGCTAGCCCAGGGCAGAACTCAGCCTGCCATGTTGCTTCCTCGTTCGTATAGAGCAGTGGTTCTTGACAGGGAGTGATGATTTTGCCCCTCTGGAGACAATTGGAAGTGTCTGGAAACAGTTTTGGTTGTCACAACTGGGGAGATGCTACTGGCATCTAGTGGGTAACTAACATCCTTCAATGCACAGGACAGCTGCACGCAGCAAAGAATTATCCGACCCCAAATGTCGATAGTGCCAAGGTTGAGAAATCCTGAGACTGAGAATGAGCCATCGAGGGCAGGCACAGGGAGACAGCCAGAAGGTGAGCGTGAGACTGTTGGAAAAGATTTTTTAAAAGGCCTTGAACATACTGTACTCACAGTAGCAAGAGGCAGGGGTCAGCTGCAACAAAGCCTGCGCTGGATTGGGCACATCCTTTTCCCAGTGTGTTCCCACCGCTCAGAGCACCAGCCTTAAGAGCACAGAGATAGCCATTAATGAGTGATCCTAGAGTTATCCAAAGCTAACTCTGAAGAGTTTCCTGACATCCAACAGACCCAAGACTGCTAAGGGAATGGGCTCCCAGCTCTGGTCCTATTGACACGTGGTAACTGAGCCCCACATTTTTTTTTTTACCAATCTGTAATTTCAAAGAATGATAACATACAGCAGCAGCCAGAAACCAGAGATACAAGAAATACATTGGAAGTCCTTATTGCCTGAATTTGCTATTCTTTTTTTTTTTTAAATTTTATTATTTATTTGACAGAGAGAGAGAGTGAGAGAGGGAACACAAGCTGGGGGAGTTGAAGAGGGAGAAGCAGGCTTCCCGCTGAGCTGGGAGCCTGATTGCGGGGTTTGATCCCAGGACCCTGGGATCATGAACTGAGTCGAAGGCAGATGCTTAATGACTGAGCCACCCAGACGCCCCTGAATTTGCTGTTCTTACAAATCCCTTAGTATCCCTTCCACCTGGGTCAGGACAAGACATTAAGTGGGTTAGCTGCCTATTCACTGATTTAACACACCAGCTAGGAGCTTTCACGTATGTCTCCACCTGTAAACACAAGAATGGGTATGGGTCTTTGTAGGAGGCATATAAAAGCTCATAGGATGGGGCAAAATGTTGCCTTAGTTTCCAGGATTTTTGTGTTGGGTACTTGGACTCCTGATTGCTTTAAATTCTGCATATCTCTTGATTTCTGATCTTTAGCTGAACTTTTAACTCTTTCACTCCTGGTTCTCATCCAGCTCTCTGGTTTGACTCTTAACACATGTGTCTGTCCTAACTGGGTTTTCTAGCAGTCCCTGTCCTTGTTCCAAGCCCACACAAGTCATCAAAGACTTGCCTGAGTCTGCCCTATTCCAGTTTTGTGTCTTGCCCACAGTGTTAGCCCCGAGAATAAGGAAAAACTATCCCTAGGGCCTAGGATCTAAGAGCTTTCAGGAAGATCCACCTTTTCCTACATCTAAAAGGCCACTGTTAGAGAGTCAGATTCGTCTCAACATCTCATGTGTCCACATGGAAATTTTGTGAGGTATTAATAGATATGAAATGGAACAAAGAGTTTTGTAGCCAAATAAGTTTGGGGAATGCTCTAAGTTTAGTTTCTTGGCTACAAGGCTTCTCAGAGCCTTGAAATGCTATGGATAGGGGGCGCCTGGGTGGCTCAGTGGGTTAAAGCCTGTGCCTTTGGCTCGGGTCATGATCTCAGTGTCCTGGGATTGAGCCCCGCGTCGGGCTCTCTGCTCAGTGGGGAGCCTGCTTCCCCCTCTCTCTCTGCCTGCCTCTCTGCCTACTTGTGATCTCTCTCCTTTCTGTCAAATAAATAAATAAAATCTTAAAAAATAAAAAGAAATGCTATGGATAGGATAAATATCCAGTAGAGGGGATTTATGCAGTTCACAATCCAGTATCCAAAACCCTTGTGGCCAGATGTATTCAGAATTTGGAATTTTTCATATTTTAATAAGATAATATAGTGAATATGCTATTTATTCCGTAGCCTCCTTGGCAGAGTGGAAGAGGCCCTGTAATCATATACTTCTGCACAAAACATGTGGACAGTCACACCAAGTAGGTTAAATAAAGAATCTGAAAAACTACACATTGTTTAGGTCAAGTTTTACCCCTGAGTGATGAAAAGCTTTGTTTCAGGACTTTTTTTGACTTCAACATTGTGAATAAATGATTATATATATATATGTGTATATATATATATACATATATGTATATATATATATATATATATATATATATATATATATATATGATGTCCCCTGAACATATTTGACCACAAAACCCCATTTCCCCAGAGCATCCAGCAGGACTAGCGTCGCATAGACTCTTAGGATACCCTGGGCTATTTAGTCTATAATACAACCTTCCCAGGACAGGGAACACACTGGGGTCCTAGCCAGTCATTCCCATTAGCCTTATCGTTTCCTGTGCCGACCAGATGAGATGGGGATTCTGACAGTTGAACAAGGAGGAAGAGGTTGAAAGTGTTGAGAACCGGGCGCCTGGGTGGCTCAGTTGTTGGGCACCTGCCTTCGGCTCAGGTCATGATCCCAGAGTCCTGGGATCGAGCCCCGCATCGGGCTCCCTGCTCGGCGGGAAGCCTGCTTCTCCCTCTCCCACTCCCCCTGCTTGTGTTCCCTCTCTCACTGTCTCTCTGTCAAATAAATAAATAAAATCTTTAAAAAAGAAAAAAAGTGTTGATAACCAGAGCAGAAGCCATAGATCTTGGGGGGGGGGGGCAGGAGGAAGTGGGCCGGGGTTCATGGTGCTCAGCTTCCAGGCCCCAGATAAGAAAAAGGACATTCAGGCAAGCAGCATTGTGGAAATAGGGGTTGTTGTTTTCTCTTCAACTGCAAAAGGTTGTTCTGAATGTTGCTGAGGAGAAGAGGCCCAGGGCACTCAGGGCAAGATACTAAGTTCCTGGGAAGATGACTTCCTGTTGTCCAGGCCTCCTGTCCCAGCCCAGAGCGGAGGTGGGTTGGGTGGAGTGGGCTGCACGCCTGAGGCCAGTGTCCCCTGGGTAAGGAGGAGGATGTTGGATTCCTGGAGAATTTCCAGGAAGACTTCCTGCTCTGAGAAAAACAACACAACCACAGGAAAAGCCTCTGGTGCTTATGGGATGGGAATAATGGCCCAGAGTGGAGGTTTTCAGGGGCTAGAGGCTTGTACAGAGAACAGCTGGGAGCAGAGAAGCTTCCCTCTTGCCATCCAGCTATATTCCTCAAGCCTGCTGAGTGTATTCCTTCACCTAAGAGTGACAGGCTGGGAGCTGGAAAAGGGGGACCAGTGACTTCTGACACCCCCCTTCTTCTGCACTCTGCACTAAGTGTAGTATTTCATTGTGGCCTGGTCCTTGGAGGGTAGGGGTGGAGAGCAGGCAGTGGACTAGGAGGGCCATTTGGCCATTGGCCTCCTATTTATGAAGGGCCTCAAATACAGACCTGAAATGTGGGGCTTATGTATCCACCACAGAGCTGCCCTCAGTCTCACTCGCTGGGATCAACACAAAACATGCATCCCAGTGTGTCCCATTACCAGACCATGTCCACTGTAGTGTGCTGTAAATTCTTTTCTTACAACTTGTGAATGGTACCATTATGTTACAGTATGTGTGTGGAGGGAGTGGGTGGGGGAATCACAAGGCTCAATTTGCTAGGTATAAACATTTGAAATAAACCACAATTTTAGTAATTTGGGGGGACATTAGAAAAACATATCGGGAGCCATAAAAATGGAAATAGGAAACATATTGTTAAAAATAATAAAATGGAAGTACTCTGGCCCTGTCTTCACTTCTGAGAGGGATGAGGGGAGCGCCAAGCAGGAGGCTCAGAGTGCTGTCCCAGCTGGGTGCTTGGGCTGAGCTTCTGAAGGACAGACTCACAGGCCAGCCCCTAGGCCCTGTTGGGAGCCCTTCCTTCCCTGCGCCGGCCACCTCTGGCTCCATCCGCTTTCCTCTAGCGGCCTCTGCTGGGCTGGGGGGGTGAAAGCGGCCAGGACAGGGTGGCAGCGCCCAGAGCTCGAGACTGGGACGGAAGGCTGGGTGAGATGGCCTGAGGGGCAGTGTGTGGACCTTGCTGTCAAAGGGGGCTCAGAGAAGATAAGCTCTGGCTACCTCAAGGTTGTTTCTGGCATTCTCTGGGTTTTAGAAATCGTTCTGACAGTGGTGCTGAGGAAGGGAGCCAAGTCCAGGTCTGAGGGCCAACTGGCTTAGCCCAGGGAGAGAAATGATCTGTTGCTGGGTGGGGATGAATGACTCAATTTCTTCTCTGCTGGTTCCTGCCTCCAAATGGACCATAAAGGGCCTGGCCTCTCTGAGAAGGTCAGACCTCCTCCGCTCAGCTGGTTGGGTCATGAACACTCTGATTCAGAGAGAGGAATAGGAAGCCTTGCTGAGGACTCTTGGCCACAGCTGAGTTCTCCAATCCAGCTTTTACTGAAGAACCTTGTTCTGAGGGCATGCGGGAGCCTTACCCAGCCACTTACTAAAAATGCTTCTTCTTGCCCATGTGGCATTCATCCCTGTGATGTAGATGGAATCATTCAGGCCCCCAAACCCTTCTTTGCACATACTGGTGACCAAGTGGGATCCCGTGAGTATTTAGGATAAAAATAACACACGGGAGCCCACGGCTTACTGCAGCTGCTGGGGCTCGTGACAGAAGCTGGTATCAGGTGTTTGAGAAAATAGAGCCTTTTAGGTCTAGTGAAGGCTCACTTCAACCAGACAGAGGTTGTAGTCATCCTGAATAAAGCAGTTTATATCACCACAGCTTGCTTTCCCCTCTTCACCCTGTTTCTCATCCAATATTGCAATGGAAACTTTATAGAAAAAACAGCTCAGTTTCACATGGACTAAGAACACTTATGTGTGAAGTTTGGGGCCATTAAGTTGATAGTGGTAACAGATGCCCCCAATTCTGTCCTCTTTCTTCCTTTGTCTATTACCCAGGGCCATGAGACAGGTTCAGCAGCCCCTGAAATCATGCCCCCCTCTACTCGCATGCCCAGGTCAGCCCTGGCTGGCTTCTGCACAGACCCTTATCATGATTCTGGATTTCACAGGATAGAGACTATAGCTCCACCATAAGAGGGTGGTTGGTTTTTTATCAGTGGACGGTAAAGAGGAAACGTGTATTTGTAACAATCGAAAAAGCCATTTCTATAGCAGTCTGTGTTTAGGAATCAAGTTTGTTCAGACTCGGGATTACTATCTGGAATGTATAGGAAACTCCACAGATCAACAAGAAAAAGACCAGAAACCCAATAAAGTGAACAATTGATATATTAGGAAATCACAGAAGGGAAATCAGAATGGCTCACCGGTGTGTGAAGAGATGCTCAATCTTAGGATCATTCTGAGCAATGCGAATTAAAACATGATACCGCGTTGTATTCATTAGAGTAGCAAAAGTCAGACAAGTCATACCTTACCTAACAAGTGTTGGCAAGGATGTGGGAGAAAGGGAACTACGGGGGGAAGTATAAAGTTGTAGAACCATTCTAGAAGCCATCTGACTCTATTTCATGAATTTAAATACGCTATACCCAAAAAGCCAGCAATCCCACTCCTGGGTATACTGCCCTGGGAAAAAACTCGCAAACACGTCCCTAATGGAACATAAGCGAGCATGTGTGTTAGAGGATTGTGTGCAGAGGCAACCTAGGTGTTCATCACTGGAGAAACGGTGAAGTGAAGTGTATGGATGCCCATTTTGCAGTAGTCAGATGTAATTAACCAAATGTACTTACGGCCACACAACAATATTAAAAATATGTCATGTAAGGAAGAAATACACTAAAATTTATGGTATAATACCATTTGTGTAGGCTAACATCACATCTATCCAGAAAAGAACACTATGTATCTTTTAAGAATGCCTATATACCCAAGAACATATATTTTTTAAATAACAATTTTCTTTTTTTTTCTAAGAGTTACAGGGGTGACTGGGTGGCTCAGTTGTTCTGCCTTTGGCTCAGGTCACAATACAAGGGGTCCGGGGATTGAGACCTGCATCGGGCTCCCTGCTCTATGGGGAGTCTGCTGCTTCTCCCTCTGCCCCTGTCCCTGCTCCTGTGCTCTCTCAAATGAATAAATAAAATCTTTTTAAAAAAGAGTTACATATGATTTGTAACTTTCTTTTTTTTTTTTAAGATTTATTTATTTTAGGGGGGTGAGGCAGAGGGAGAGAGAGAATCCTAAAGCCGACTCCCTACTGAGTGGGGAATCCAACACGGGGCTCCATCCCATGACCCTGACATCATGACCTGAGCCCAAATCAAGAGTCAGCCGTTTAACTGACAGAGCCATCCAGGAACCCCCCAAGGACAGGTATTAAATGCACTATAGTGAGGCCCCTTCTGGGGTGAGGAGAATGATGGGTGTGTAGGGGGATGAATAGGGAAAAAAATAAAAGAAGTCACCTCCTTAGATGATGAAATAATGTACAATGAACTGAAGAGATTTGTCCAATTTTCTGTACCAGAGATAAAAAAAAAATTATCCCCCAAAAGTTGGACAATAATAAGGGCATCTGGAGCTTCCCTTAATGATTGGAATAGTTGGTGACTATGTAAAATTGGATAGACATATCAAAGGAAGACCCATGAAGGTCATCACAAAATGTTTCAGGCTTCTTGGAGGCATTTTAATTTAATTTAATTTAATTTTTTTAGATAAAGGGAGTGGGGAGGGATAGAGGGGAGGGGAGAGAATCTTAAACAGGCTTCACGCCCCAGCATGGAGCCCAGCAAGGGGTTCTATCTCACGAACCTGAGATCATGACTTGAGCAGAAACCAAGAGGCGGTCGCCTAACCAATTGAGCCACCCAGGTACCCTTGGAGGCATTTAAAAGTGACACAGGAATTGTATGAATGAGAAAGCAGGTAAAGGTTTAGGCTCCCAGATACCACGCTCAGGGAAGTCATGGTGTTGGAATTACAATAGAAGTCCTAGAGAAGATGCACAATGAAGGAAGCCAGAACACAAAGGATCCAATCCAATCCTGGGTGAGATGCCTCCTAACGGGCAAACCTCCTGGCTGGAATAACCCTACCCAGAGAAAGGGCAGTGAGCAGGATTTATCTGACCAAAGGAGTCTTTAGGGAGACCTCACGTCTATGGGGTTCCCAAAGGCAGTCTATGGAGAAGCACATAAGAAAGGTCAATGTTTGGCCTGAAAGCAAGGGGATAGAAAAATGAAGGAGGGCACTCTGAACCCATGTTAGTGCTACCTACAACAGCAACTTAAGAAGCAGGTGAAATTTGTGAAAACTTATTTATCAATAAGTTACTATCTGGAATGTATAGGAAACTCCACAGATCAACAAGAAATGCAGTTTGGTATCCTAGAGCAGAAAAAAAGCATAAGTGAAAAAACTGGGAAAATCTGAAGTATCTAAATTTAGGTTAATAGTACTATACTGATGTTAATTTTTTAGTTTTGATGATTGACTGCCTTCCGGTGTATGTAAGGTGTTGATATTAGAGCAAGCTGGGTGAAGGTTATACAGGAGCCCTCTGACTATCTTTGCAATGTGTCTGTAAATCTAAAATTATTCCAAAATAAAATGTTTGTTTAAAAAAGTGAAAGACAGCTCTAGTACAAAGGCATATAAAAAGAAATGAAAATAGGGAAATGTATCAATTAGGTATGTGTTGTATATGAGATGTTTGCATACATATGTGTTTATAAATGTGCAAATTTTTAAGTTTAGAAGAATTTACCCCAAAGTGTTTTTATCTCTAGGTCATATTATTACGAGGATGTAGAACTGTAGGTTTTGGTTCTTTTCTTTGTACTTTTTTGAATTGTCTCAATTTCACAATAAAAATAGGTAAATGTTGGGGCGCCTGGGTGGCTCAGTGGGTTAAACATCTTTTTTTTTTTTAAAGATTTTATTTATTTATTTGACAGAGAGAGAGAGAGAGATCACAAGTAGGCAGAGAGGCGGGCAGAGAGAGGGGGGGAGGCAGGCTCCCTGTTGAGCAGAGAGCCCGATGCGGGGCTTGATCCCAGGACCCTGAGATCATGACCTGAGCCGAAGGCAGAGGCTTTAACCCACTGAGCCACCCAGGTGAGCTTAAACATCTGACTCTTGATTTCAGTTCAGGTCATGATCTCAGGGTCGTGAGACTGAGCCTTGTGCTGGGCTCTGAGCTTAGCTTGGAGTCTGCTTGGGATAATCTCTCTCCCTTCCTTCTGCTCCTCCCTCCTACACCCCCTCCCTGCTCTCTGTCTCTGTCTCTCTCAAATAAATAAATAAATATTTAAAAAATATGTAAGTGTTATAATTGTGAGAAAAAACAAAACAACCTTCATTTGGGCCCACTTGAAAGAACAGGGTGTCAGGCTCACGTCCTGGAAGACACGTCCCTGGATGTCTTGCACAGATTCCAACCTCCACTGGGTCCCAGGTTCATCCTCTCCCAGGACCAGGTTTGATCTAATCTCCTAGAGTTGAGCAGTTTTCCTCTCCCTCTGCAAGGTCTACACTGAATCAAAATGTGTGGCCCTGCAGATGTTCAGGGAAAAGCTTGGATGCTATTATTGGTGGTTAGAGGGCTCTGGGCCTGTTTGCACTGCTTGTTACTGTGCCTGTATGCAACTGTACAGTATGGATTGTGTGTGTGTGTATATATATATATATATATATACTGACAGTATTTATTCTTACTTTCTTTTTGGTCTTTGGTATTTTTTAAAAAGATTTTATTTATTTATTTGACAGAGAGAGACACAGCGAGAGAGGTAACACAAGCAGGGAGAGTGGGAGAGGGAGAAGCAGCTCCCCTACGAGCAGGCAGCCCAACGCAGGGCTCGATCCCAGGGCCCCAGGATCATGACCTGAGCCAAAGGCAGCTGCTTAACAACTGAGCCACCCAGGCGCCCCTGATCTTTAGTATTTAATTACAAGGTAGTTAATAGATATGTGCAGTATAACAAATTTAGAAAACATAAATGTGTAAATGAAAAGGTAGAAATTCCCCGTTTATAGCCCAAGGACTTCTTTTTAAAAAATAGGCTTTTTAAAAGAACATTTTTAAGCTCACAGCAAAATCGAGTGGAAGGTACAAAGATTTCCCAAATACTCCCTACACCTATCCCCATAAAGCCTCCCCACTATCAACATCCCCCACCACAGTGGTATATTTTTTTATTTTTTATCAATGAACCTATGTTGAAACATCATTATCACCGAAGCCCAGAGTTTATGTTGGGGTTCACTCCTGGTGTTATACACTCCATGGGTTTCAACAAATACATAATGACATGTATCCATCATTTTTGTATCATAGAGTAATTTCATTGCCTTAAAAATCCTTTGTGCTCTACTTATTCATCCCTCCCTTGCCATTTTTCATATCAGTAATTCAGATATATATCTGATATATATATCAGATATTAATCCATATATATATATAATGATTATCTATCTATCTATCTATCTATCTATCTATCTATCTATCTATCTATCTATTCCTTTGAATGGTTACGTAGTGTTCCATTGAATGATGTACCATATGAGGCATTTTCTGAACCTCTGCTAATACAGACGAAGCATCCCCAGAGACACTTGCCCCTATATCTTAGTGCAGTCTTGCTATTTCCACAGGATACATTCTTTCAGCAGGATGGCTGAATCACACAGTATCTATTTACAATTTTGATAGAGACCGCACTCTAAAAGCATTCCTTTATTCAACAAATATTTATTGGGTACGATTTTGTGTCAGACATCTAGGAGACCCTAGGAATTCAGCTATGAGCGAACCGACAGAGGTTCATCCTGTGTCACTAAACAAACATTATCACTCAGGCAATAATCATATGAATCAATATATATTATGGTGATTGTGGTAACTTCTTTGAAGAAAAAGAACCTGGTTGTAAGTGAATGTAGACAGAGGAACCTAATTTATAATAGGGGTTTAGAGACAGCCTCCCTGAAGCTGAGAATTCAAGGATGAATAGGAAGACTAGAGAGACTGAGGCTCTGGAGAAAGATGGGGGAAGAAGGGCTTTCTAGACAAGGAAGGTAGAGGCCCTCAGGTGGACAGCATGCTGGGTTGGGAAGAACACCAGGGCCGGTGTCAAGGAGAAAATCTGGAGTTGAGGCTGAAGAGAAAGGCTGGGCTAGGCCACAGTTGGCTCTCTAGACTGCCTGATTTATAGTCTCCCCAATGGAGCATGAAGGGTTCCATTTCCTGCACCTTTGTGACCAGCAATACTCAGAAGTGTTCTCTTACCCCATTCTATGTGTGACCATTCCTTGATTGTTGCCATTGCTTGATTTTCAATAAAAGCCTTTCTGAGAAGTGAGGAACAACTCACGCTGAGATTGTGAGATTCAAAATGCACGTCAACTTTGCTTCACAACGTTAACCAAATTCCCTAAGTCCCTGTGCATCCCAGCATGTTTCTTCTATTTTAGAACTTAAAGTATGAGAGAAATTTCCTGTTTCTGCAAAATCAATTTGTTCATCTAAAGCAAACTATGCTTGCTCCATTCAGCTCATGTTCTGGAAGCTCCTTCTGGGGGTCCTGGATCCTGTCTTGTTCTAGCCAATGAGAGGCAAGGCCTGGATGGGAGGGAGAGTGCTGGGCAGTTGGCCTTCTAGATTCACACTTTCTGTTCCATCCCCGATGCTGCCGGTGTTGTCAGGTACTGGCTTCCCAGTCTCTGTGTCTCCTCCAGGCTCCCTCAGCACCCTGGGATAAACCTGTCCTAGTGAGCTCCACCCTGATATTTAATTTTTTCTATTGGTGCTCCATAAGTATTTTTTGAATGGATATATTATATCAATAGAGGAGTTAGAAAACATCTAAATCATGGCAGGTCATTCAAAGGAATACTATGCAAGCATCAGAAAGAATGTGGTTGGTATACATTTAGTGATATAGAAAGTTGTCCATGAGCTATTAAGTGGAAAAAAATAAAACAACAACACATACAGTACAGCTTTCTTTTTCTTCTTAAAAATTGTGCATACACTCATACACATTCATATATGGAAAACATCTACCTTTTTTATTTATACCTTTCCTTATTGTCTGAATTTGTTACAGTGCACGCATGTCACTTCTGTGATTAAAAGAACAAAGGAGGGGCACCTGGGTGGCTCAGTCAGTTAAGCATCTGCCTTTGGCTCAGGTCATGATCCCACACAGCAGGCTTTCTGCTCAGCAGGTAGCCTGCTTCTCCCTCTCCCTCAGCCTGCTGCTTTCCCTGCTTGTGCGCTCTCTCTCTCTGTTAAATAAATAAATAGAATCTTTAAAAAAAAAAAAGAGCAAAGGAATTGGGGCACCTGGGTGGCTCAGTCAGTTAAAGCATCCAACTCCTGATCTCAGCTCAGGTTTTGATCTCAGGGTCGTTTCATGAGTTCAAGTCCTGCAGTGGGCTCCATGCAAAAAAAAGGAACAAAGGAATGAACGAATAGGGGACTTCTTCGATTTCTAGAGGGGTGAATGGAGAAAGAAACTCTGTCTTTAAGTTTCCATCCTTGACCCATTTACAAAGTCTGAGACTTGTCCTTCCAACTTATATTTGAATAATAATGAAAAAAAAAAGACATTTCCAAATGGTGTTCAAGGTACAATAAATAGAAACAGGTTCTGAACAATATGACCTCAGTTTGGGGGGAAAAATTGTATACATATAGAAAAAGATCTGAAAGCAAATTCTGATAGGGTTGTCTGTGAATGTTGGGTGGATTAGGGGAAACCTCTACTTCTCTTGCTTGAATATTTTATAACATGCATAATTTATTTTTACGAATGAAGACAATAATGAAGGCTTAATTTCCTTTTAAAATTATTTCCACATTCCCTTTTCTTTCAAGATTTTTTCATTAATTCAGTAAATGTTTATTGAGCAACTGCTCTCAGCCTGACACAGGGCTAGGAGTTTTTCCTCATAAGGAACTCACAGTCTAATGGGGAAGACTCACAAGAAAACAATGTGATATGAGTGGGTGTATAACACCAAGTGTTATGGGGCCATCCATCTGCCACAAGAATTAAGGAATGCCCAGGGAAGGCTTCACAGAGGAGGTATTGCTTATGCTGCTGAGTGTTGGAGAATGAAGAGAAGTTTGCCAGTTGGACTAGACAGGAAAGAGTATTCCAGAGAAAGGGAATACCCTTTTGTAAAATGTGGAGGAGTGGAAGAAGATATCCTGCTCATGAACATTAAATAGGTCAGTGTGGTAGGAGCATATGGGACATTTGGGAAGGATGGGCTGGGAAAACAGACCCTCGAAGAACAGGAGAAGCCTTTGAAGAACCTTGTGTGAGATACAGTGCAGGCATTACTGCCCCATTTAAGAGTTGACAAGACTGAGTCACAGAAGGTTAAATAACTTTCCCGAGGCCACACTGGAGGATAAGGTCAAGCTACAAAATAGTTCTAGAGTTTTCGTGCTTCGGGCTACAGTGCTTCCTGGGCCGGGACGTCTTTGAGAGCCTTCTGACGTTCTGGCTTGAACCACTCCCAAGTTGTTAGCAGCAAAGAACAGGCCCAACCTCACAGGAGGCTCTGACCGCATCGGCCACACACTTGGCACACCCTTGTCCCAGAAGCCGCAGGAGAGCTTTCTCTGAGAGCTTTTCCTAGAGAATGGCATGCACACATTCAATCTTGAATTTGACGGGCACGCCTCAGAAACGATGGAGGAGGGGGGTCTCCTGGCATCTAGCTGTTCTGGAAAGCCACTTTCCGTTCTTGCTGCCAGCGTGTAAGTGGTACTTAGGCCACTTATTTCCACCCAAGACAGAGAGCCATGCATGTGGTGGGAGCTCAGCCCCAGAGCTTTATGATGCTGCCGGCCTTTGGAATCAGGAAGAGCTGATTCTCACCCTCATCCTAATGGCCAAAATGGAAAGGTCAACAATGCCATGTGTGGGCAGGGATGAGGAGCAATCAGACTGTGTGGCAACATTTAGTAAAGTAAAACTGCTTACCTAAGAAAAATGTCCATGGCACTGTTATTCAAAAGGGCCTAAAACTGGAAACAACCTAAATATTCATCAACAAGAGGATGGGTAAGTAAATTGGGTGGTATATTCACAAAATCAAATACTATTCAGCAATAAAAAGGAATAAGCTGCTGATACATGTGACGATGTGAACAAATTCTGGATGCACTATCCTGAGTGAAGGAAGCCAAGTACAAGAGGATGATTTCATTCCTATGAAGTTCAATAATAGGTCAAATGAATCTATAAGGATAGAAGTCAGAATATTGGTTACCTTGGAGGTTAGGGGGAGTGGGTACTTGCTGGGGAGGGGCAGTGGGGGGACTTTTCAGAATGATATAAATGCTCTGGTTTTAATCTGGGTGGTGGCCACATGGGTATATACATATTAAGTGTATGTAAGTGATAGTTCAATAAAGTACTGAGAGAAACAAGTCTTGATTCTAGTTCCTAGTTCTACCACTGTGATCCCTGGGCAAATTACTTTAACATTTATGATCCTCTTGCCTCATCTATAAAATGGGGATAATAATAGTACCATTCTCATAGGGTGTTTTTTTTTAAGGATTTTATTTATTTATTTGAGAGAGAGAGAGCGAGAGAGAACATGAGCATGGGGAGGGGCAGAGGGAGAAGCAGACTCCCCGCCTAGCAGGGAGCCTGATGCGGGACTCGATCCCAGGACCCTGGGATCATGACCTGAGCCGAAGGCAGCCGCTTAACCGACTGAGCCACCCAGGTGTCCCTCATAGGGTGGTGTTTAAATTAAGTTTGTATTTTTATTTTATTGTGGTAAGAACACTTAACATGATATCTGTTCTTAACAGATTTTTAAGTGTACAACACAATACTGTTAACTATAGGCACAAGATCTCTAGAGATCTATACAGATCTCTAGAACTTATCCATTTTGCATTACTGAAGCTTTAAACCTGTTGATTAGCAACTCTTCAGCCTGCTCCTGGCAACTACTATTCTGTTTTCTGCTTCTATGAGTTTGACTATTTGCGATACCTCGTATAAGTAAAATCATAAAGTATCTGTCCTGTGACTGGCTTATTTCACTTAGCATTATATTCTTAAGGCTCAACCATGCTGTCATATATTTTTAGGGTTTCCTTCTTTTTAAAGGGTTAATAATATTGTTGTATGTCTATATACATTTTCTTTCCTTTTTAAAAAAGATTTGTTTATTTTAGAGAGACACAGAGAGAGAGCGCACGTGTGGGTGAGTTGGGGGGTAAGGGGTAGAGGGAGAGGGAAGAGAGAATCCCAAGCAGACTCCACACTGAGCACAAGCCCCACACGGGGCTCAATTCCAGGACCCTGAGATCACCACCTGAGCTGAAACCAAGAGTCAGAGGCTTAACTGACTACACCAGCCAGGTGCCCCTACATTTTCTTTATCCTTCCATCCATCCTTCAGTGGACATTTAGGTTGTTTCCACATCTTGACTATTGTGAGTGGTGGTGCAATGGACATAGAAGCGCTAATACTGACTTATGATCCTGATTTCAATTCTTTTGGATAAATACCCACAAGTAGGATTGCTAGATGGCACAATAATTCTATTTTCAATTTTTAAAAAGTTTTTATTTAAATTCCAGTTAGTTGGGGCACTTGGGTGGCTCAGTCGGTTAAGTGTCTGCTTTTGGCTCAGGTCATGATCCCAGGGTCCTGGGATCAAGCCCCTCACTGGACTCCTTGCTTAGCAGAGCCTGCTTCTCCCTCTCCCTCTGCCTGCCGCTCACCCTGCTTGTGCTCTCTCTCTCACTATCTCTTTATGTGTCAAATAAATAAATAAAATATATTTTTTAAAGATTTTTATTTATTTATTTGACAGAGAGAGAGAGATCACAAGTAGACAGAGAGGCAGGTGGGGGGGGGGGGAGGGAAGTAGGCTCCCTGCCGAGCAGAGAGCCTGACACGGGGCTCGATCCCAGGACCCTGAGACCATGACCTGAGCCAAAGGCAGAGGCTTTAACCCACTGAGCCACCCAGGCACCCCATAAATAAATAAAATGTTAAAAAAATAAATTCCAGTTAGTTAACATACAGTGTAATTTTAGTTTTAGGTGTACAATATAGTGATTCGCCAATTCTATATGACACCCAGTTTCATCACAAAAAGTGCATGCCTTAATCCCCATCACCTATTTCACTCATCCCCCCCCCCCCCCACCTCCGCTCTGGTAACCATCAGTTTGTTCTCTATAGTTAAGAGTCTGTTTCTTGGTTTGCCTCTCTCTCTTTTTCCCTTTGTTCATTTGTTTTGTTTCTGAAATTTCACATATGAGTGAAATCATACGGTATTTGCTTTTCTCTGACTGACTTATTTTGCTTAGCATAATACTCTCTAGCTTCACTCATGTCATTTCAGATGGCAAGATTTCATTTTTTTTTTTTTTTGGCTGAGTAATACTCCAGTGTATGTGTGTGTGTGTGTGTGTGTGTGTGTGTGTGTGTGTGTGTGTGTACCACCTCTTTTTTTAAAGACTTTATTTATTTATTTATTCAATTTGAGAGAGAGAGAGAGAAAGAGAATGAGAGCACCAGCCAGGGGGAAAGGCAGAGGGAGAGGGAGAAGCAGGCTCTCCTCTGATCAGTGGGGCTTGATCCCAGAACTCTGAGACCATGACCTGAGCCAAAGGCAGATGCTTAACCAACTGAGCCACCCAGGCGCCCCTCCACATCTTCTTTATCTTGATGGACACTTGGGCTGTTTCCATAATTTGGCTATTGTAAATAATGCTGCTATAAACATCAGTGTGCTTGTATCTCCCCACTTTTCTAAAACACGGTGCTTGAACTCATGACCCTGAGATCAAGACCTGAGCTAAGATCAAGAGTAGGACACTTAATCAACTGAGCCACCCAGGTGCCCCAGTATCCCTTTTTATATATTTATATATTTATAATATTTTTGTATTCTTTGGGTAAATACCTAGTAGTGCAATTGCTGGATAATAGGGTAGTTCTAGTTTTAACTTTCTGAGGAAACTCCATACCATTTTCCAGAGTGGCTGCACGAGTTTGCATTCCCATCAAAAGTATAAGAGGGTTCCTCTTCCTCCGCATCCTCACCTACATCTGTTATTTCCTGTGTTGTTAATTTTAGCCATTCTGACAGGTGTGAGGTGATTTCTCACTGTAGTTTTGATTTGCTTTTCCCCGGGGATAAGTGATGTTGAACATCTTCTCATGTGTCTGTTCGCCATCTATATGTCTTCTTTGGAAAAATGTCTATTCATGTTTTCTGCCCATTTTTCTTTGGATTATTCATTTTTTGGGTATTGAGCTTGATAAGTTCTTTATATACTTTGGATACTAATCCTTTATCAGATATGTCATTTGCAAATATCTTCTCCCATTCAGTAGGTTGCGTTTTAGTTTTGTTGATTGTTTCCTTCACTGTGCAGAAGATTTTTATTGTAAGGAAGCCCCAATGGTTTATTTTTGCTTTTGTTTCCTTTGCCTCAGGAGATATGTCTAGAAGGAAGTTGCTATGGGCAATGTCTGAGAGGTTACCTCCTCTGTTATCTGTTATTTTTATGGTATTGGGTCTCACACTTAGGTCTTTAATCCACTTTGAATTAATTTTGCATTTGGTGTAAGAAAGGGGTCAGCTTCATTCTTTTGTATGTTGTTGGCCAGTTTTCTCAACACCATTTGTTGAAGAAACTGCCTTCTTCCCATTGGATATTCTTTCCTGCTTTATTGAAGATTAGTTGACCATATAGTTGGAAGTTAATTCTATTTTCAGTATTTTGAAGAACCTCCACACTGCCTTTCATAGTGGCTACACCATTTTGCATTCCCGCCAACACTGTACAAGGGTTCCAAGTTCTTTGCATCCTCACCAACACTTGTCTTTTGCATAGTACTTGTTTTTTAAGAGTCAAATGACAGGTGCTTGACTGGCTCAGTTGGTGGAGCATGTGACTCTTGATCTTGGGGTTGTGAGTTCGAGCCCCATGTTGGGTGTCGAGAGCACTTAAAAATAAAGTCTTTAGAAAACCAGAGTCAAATGAGATAGTGCACAAATATCTCTAAGTGTAAAAGCCTGAAAAATACCAAGAGTTTGGCAAAAATTATTCTCACCGTTGGTCCCTAACTCACCTCCTACTCTACTAAGAACAGGCCCCTGGAGCCTCACTCTCCACCGCCCCAAAAAAACCCAGTTCCACCTCTGGTTAGCAGTGCTCTCAAGCCCCACATCACTAAATGCTGTCACTTGCAGAATCCATGAGGCTCCAGTGACTAGAAAGAGGTTTCATCACATTCTGAACAGGAAGCAGAAATGGCAGCTGATAATCTGTGACTGAATATAGCCATCCATTATCTCACTGTGGTTTCTTGTTTCTCTGACAGAGGAAACACCCACGACTTTCTTGAAGTTATTATAAACACTCAGTTCCTTGTTTAGCTGTGGCGGGATAATGTTACCCCTGGGCACTCCTAGGCTTCCGGCTGTGGCCTGCCTGCCTTCCTGGGGCTCCCAGCTCAGCAGCCAACCTGTGGGGTAACTGTCCCCTCTACTTGGGTGGCAGTGATAGAAACAAACCAGGAATGAGACCCACAGGAGGGATGGCTGTTGGAAGAGGACACGAAGCAAAGCAAGAAACCTTAACTACAACATCCACTTTTTGTTCTTCTTCAAGAAACCAGCCAGGCAGAACTGGCACGCTGGGAGAGTATGTGTCACCAGTTTCGTTTCATCGTCACTAGTTTCTACATTGCACTCCATCTCCGGATGCTTCCCTCTGGTTCTGTTCTTCTCAGGGAAGCCAATCTGTCCTAGTGGGTCCATTCTCCAGCTGAGGAGACAAGACCAGGCCCAAGTCTCAGGTTTGAGCAGAAAAGTGTCGTTGACCCGTTTTTGTAAAACTCAGGGTCCAGGAGGCTCTTGACCAAATTGCATAGTAAGCAGTTTGTCGTCGTCTTCGCCTCCTGCCGGCCGTCTCCTGCCCCGCCCATCCTCCACCAAAGCTTTCGTGATGCGATGTCACTTACCACGACATCTGGGAAATTCATTCTGAAGGATTATGGATTTCATGTGTTGCCCCTCTCAGGAACACTTATATTTTAAAAGAACTCTCAAGACAGTAATGCTTAAATCAAAGGACTCCATCTCTAAATGACTTCCCACAAGCTGGGTTTGGTGGGGAGGGGAAGGCCTTAGGACTCTCCCCCGCCCCCTGGTGGCCGCCGCTTGTCAGTGGGTTCTCCGGATGTGGATGACACAGCATGACTCTCCTTTCGAAACATTGTTCTTTTTCTGAAGAGGAACAAAAAGGTGGAACTCCTATAACTTGGTCAGAACAAAATGGGGAAGCTGTAAAAGCAGGTGGCTGTCAAGCCCAAGAAGATGTGTCCAAAAGCTGCTCTCCCAGGCGCAGAGCTCGTGCTCAGAGCCAGAGGGCCCCAGGAAAGCTGGAGGAGGAAAGGGTCACGCAGGGATCCTGAGACACAGTGCAAGCACCACCACCTTGGCAGGAATGAAACCAGCTCTCTGACTGCTTGGCTCTGCCACCATGCCAATGCAGCCCTGAGCAGCCCTTAACCTCTCCAGAGCTCCATTCTCTTCCATGAAAATACTCCAGGCAGGAGAAATACACACTGAGATGTTGACAGCAATCCACTCTGGGTGTGGGATTACAGGTAATAAAGTTGGTTTCTTCTCAACACCTGTATCAGGGTTTAATTAGAGATGCAGAACTTCTAAGAATTACCTAGAGTCAGGGTTTATTATAGGGATTTGATGTTACGCGATGGTGGGCGCTGGTTGAACAGCTTGTGTGCACTTGCTTGCTTATGTTTTTGGTGCTGGGCCTGAAATCAGGAGGAATAAATAAAGAGACAGGCAATATGGGGGAGTGAGGGCCAACCGGAAATTGCAAGAAAAATGTGGCACCCACAAGGGCGACGTGGAAACTGCATCAGTCTCTCATGGCCTCCTTAACCTCCAACTTCAGTGATGTCAGGGACCTGCGAAAGGAGCTGCGTCCTTTGGCATGGAGCTAAACGCACATTAGACCCAGGAGTTGAACAAGTTGAAGGACGAGATTTGGTGGGCTCACCTGGCCTCCCACGCCAACAAGGTGAGCCAGCAGATCTGAGACAACATGGGTGAGGTTCACCAGGGCCTGCCTCTATCCAGACCTTCTGAGGATAACCATGGACTGCTTCCCATCCGCCCTTTAGGTTTTACGTAAATTTTCTTGCAGCCAACCCTAGCCGAGAAACAGACAAGGAAAAAAAATTCTGAAAACATAGTTCCAGTTTAGCTAAGTTGACATAGTACAAAGCCATCACAATTCCTTTCTGTATTTGTCAAACCTTCTTCAGTTAGCATGTATTACTTTAATAACTGGGAAAACAAAACTTTAGAAAGTCCCCAGAATATTCGAATGGCAAATAAATACATGAAAAAATGCTCAATTCACTAATCAGCTGGAAAATGCAAATTAAAACCACAACAGAATATCCTTACACATCACACCAGAATGGCAAAAATAAAAAGACAGACAACACTACGTGTTGGTGAGGATATAGACTAAGTGCAACTCCCATACATTGCTAGTGGGAGTGTAAATTGGTTACAACCACCTTGGAAAAATATCTGACAATATCTGTCAAAGTCGAACATATGCATACCTTATGATAAGCAATTACATTTCTAGAAAAACATATATTCACTAAAAGACATGTACAAGAATGCTCATAATGCCATTATTCGTAAGAGCTAAAAGCCAGAAACAATTCAAATGTCCACCAACAACAGAATGGATACATAAATTATGGTGAATTAATATAATGGAGTATTCTACAGCATGGGGAAAATAGTCTATAACTACATACAATAGTTAGGGTGACTATCACAAATTTAGTGTTACGTGGAAGAAGCCAGACAGAAAAGGATACATACTTACAATTCCATTTATGTCAAGTTCCAAAAGAGAAAAAAATTAATCTATGCTTTTAATTTATGAACAGGAATTGCCCTTGAGAGACTAGTGACTGGAAGGGGTACAGGGAGGGTTTCTGATAGGCTAGTGACGTTCCGTGTCTTCATTAGGTTTTGGTTCTATGACGGTGTTTGCTGTTTGAAAATTTATAGAGCTGTATATTTATGATTTATGCACTTTTCTGTATATGTTATACTTCCACAAAAGGTTAGCTGAAAGAAAAAAAATTTAGTAATCTTGGTTTAGGAAACTAGTGATAACTACTTTTATTATATCACAAATTATGGGGATTCAAATGCAATAATGTGGATTACAGTGCTTGGGAAAAACAACTTGAGGAATACGTAGACATAGGAATAAGGAGAGAGAATATTTAACCTGGGTTGGTATCTTCTTTTTAATCACAGTAAAATATATGTAACATAAAATTTACTGCTTAATAGTTTTGGTTTTCTTTTTAGGAGAATATGTGTGGTTGTATGTGTTGCAGGGAAGGTGCTGGTTAGTGAGAAGGGACAAGGAAAGACAGGTTTCCTGTGTTCCTGATTAGCGTCTGTCATGCCTGCCTTCATCACTCTGCTTGCTCCGAGAGGGTCTCATGACCAAGCAGGGTAGTTCACTGCCACTTGGAGTCAGTCCCTTCATTGGCTGTGGGTGATTCTCCAGCCCCCTGAAGTCAGGCGAGATCTGATGACAGGAGATCCTATGAGCTCTAGAAGCTCTAGAAGTGTCACTGAATCTAGATCCCACTCTGTTCCCTCACTACCACAACACACATGTTTGACCTTGCCTGTAACTATCTCTACCCCCGAAGCTCTTCTTTTCATCAGCAGCCATGAGAAAGATCAAGATTACAAATTCAGTAGGGGGTTTGTTTATTTGAGGGAGCTGGGGGAGAGGGGCAGAGATAGAGGGAGAGAGAGAATCTTAAGCAGGCTCCACGCCCAGTGTGGAGCCCCATATGGAGCTTGACCTCACAACCCTGAGATCATGACTTGAACAGAAATCAAGAGTTGGACACTTAACCATCTGAGCCATTCAGGCGCCTTCAGCAAGAGTATTAAAGGGCAGTCCCAGGACAGCAGTAGTGACATCAGTTTTGCTCTTCAGAGCCCTGACATGTCTGCATTTCTAGGCTCACTCGGGCAGTTGGTTCTTTATTTGGCTCCATCACCAACACCAGCACCATCTGGAGGGGGAAGGAACTCATAGTTCTTAAATACCTACACTGGAACAGAGGCCAAGAATCACAGAAAAACCTGTCCCTGATAATACCACTGGAGAGAAACAATTGAGTACCTACTGTGTGCTTGGCATGATGCTCCCAGCAAGACATCCGTGCCTCTTGGAGACCAGCAGAGGGCTCAGGACTCAAGCAAGTGCAGGTTCCCTGAACTAGAACTTTTTAAGGGGAAGAGAAATCTGGATAAATTACAGTGGGTGACTCATTCTCCCTCTTCCTGGAAACCCAATCAACCCCAGATTTTATCCTCCTAAAATCAGATTGAAATAAACACCACAAACATTTATGTAAAGAGAGGTCTGGAAAGATAATACAGTGGTTATCTTTGAGTGGTGGATTAGGGTTGCTATTTCCCTCTTTTTTGTACTTTTTAAGGCAGCCTGTGTAATAAACACACAGCCTTGCAAGCACTTGGGTTCGAATCTCAGCTTTGCTGTGTACTGGCTATGTGACTTTGGGCAAATGGCTTCACCTGTATGAACTTTCATCTTATTGTCTGTGAATGGGGATGAAAATAAACCTACCCGAGTAAAATGGTGCCCAGTAAGTGCTTTCATACAGTGTCTTATGCAAAGAAAATACTCCATAAACAGAAGCAGTTGTTGTATTTCTCTATTGTTTGATATTTTTCAATAAACACATTTTTAAAATAAAAATAATAAAGATTTTTTTTAATTTAAAACAAAAACAACAAAACAAGGACAGCCCTGAAAGGGAAGAGAGTTTGTAAGAGGGCATA
>CM052894.1:46526063-46620550 GCA_028534135.1 Potos flavus | reverse complement strand
AGTAGTTACCCTGAATGTAAATGGGCTAAATGCCCCAATCAAAAGACACAGGGTATCAGAATGGATAAAAAAACAAGACCCATTGATATGCTAGTCACAAAGTTTTTAGACCCAAAGACACCTCCAGATTTAAAGTGAGGGGGTGGAAAACAATTTACTATGCTAATGGATATCAAAAGAAAACTGGGGTGGCAATCCTTATACCAGATAAATTAGATTTTAAGCCAAGGACTATAATAAGAGATGAGGAAGGACACTATATCATACTTAAAGGGTCTGTCCAACAAGAATATCTAACAATTTTAAATATCTATGCCCCTAACATGGGAGCAGCCAATTATATAAACCAATTAATAACAAAATCAAAGAAACACATTGACAATAATAGTAAGGAACTTTAACACCCCCCTCACTGAAATGGACAAACCATCTAAGCAAAAGATCAACAAGGAAATAAAGGCTTTAAATGACACACTGGACCAGATGGACACTAGCTTGTTTTCCTGTCTCCAGACTAAAACTGAAACATGGGCTTTTCCTGGGTCTTGAGCGTGTCGGCCTTTGACAGGAATTACATCATCAGCTCTCCTGGTTCTCAGGCCTTCACACTTTGACTAGAACTAAAACATTGCTCTCCTGGGTCTCCAGATTGCCAATCATCCTGCAGATCTTGGGACTTGCCCTCCTCTATAATGGCATGAGTCAATTCCTTATAATAAATCTCTTTTGGGGACGCCTGGGTGGCTCAGTTGTTTGAGTGTCTGCCTTCGGCTTGGGTGATGACCCCAGAGTCCTGGGATCAAGTCCCGCATTGGGCTCCTTGCTCTGCTGGGAGCCTGCTTCTCCCTCTGCCTGCCACTTCCCCTGCTTGTGCTCCCTCTCTCTCTCTGACAAATAAATAAAATAAAATAAAATAAAATATTTCATTAAAAATAAATCTCTTTCGTTCCTATTGGCTCTGTTTCTCAAGAGAGCCCTGGCTAATACATTCAGTAACTGAAAAATCCTGAGGTCAATTTGGCTTTAGGGCAAGATTGAGTCCAGAACAAAAATTTCACTGCAGACATATTTCTCTCTCTGTCTCTCTCTCACTTCTTGACATCGCCTTTAAATTCAAGCTCCTGCGGTGTTCCTCAGAGCTTCAAACTTTCCCCTAATAATAGCAAAATGATTGCAGATTCTTCCTATTTTCACATGATGCCTTGAGGGAAAAAGAAAACATGTCTTTGGGAGCTTGTATACCTGGGAGTCACTCTTTCTCATATTGGGCCAGATTGGATCAAATGCTCATTCCTGAACCACTCACTCTGAGCAGGTAGATAGACAGTGTTGATTGGCCCATGCCCATCAGGCACTATCCCTGGAGCTGTAGTCTTGTGCATCAGAAAGGGGCAAGGACCTACATCAGAAAAACGAAAGGTTTCCTAGATCTCTTAACATGGTTTCATTAAGGGCGAATTTATCCCTTAGCTATCCTAGCTGCAAGTCTGCCTGGGTCATTTGGTATGTTTAGCTGGGTTCTTTTTGTTTGTTTGTTTAGCTGGGTTCTGATAGGAGGAAGGGGAAATAAATTTTGGGTGGACAGCTAGCAGTGTCTTTTATACTAACAACAAAGTGTGTGATTAGCATAGTTGGTTCAGACAATGCGTGGTTCATCCCTTAGGTCTGAGAAGGGTTCCACCTTTTCTGAGCATGTCTGCCTCTTCTAGAAGGTTAGATTTCCCAAATGTTCGCCTTAAATATGACATTGATACTTCTCTGTGTTCCCTTTCTGATATCTGGATAGGCCTATGCATGACTTGGGTGGGAAATGCTATTTGTGACTTGCAAGACTATTAGAAAAGGTGAGACAGCTTCTGCCTAGCCCTGATCTTTTGAGAGATGTGCTTTGTAGTATGGAGTTCCTGTATAAGAAGTCTGGCTACTCTGAAGTTGGCATGCTTGAGAGGTGATGGTGGGGGGACCATGTAGAAATAGAAAGAGCTTCTTGAAAGGCTCTACCATTTAAGCCCCCAGCTCTCCTCATCTTTCCAGTCCAGGTATCAAATATGTGACTAAAGGAGTTTTGGAGATGACTCCAGCTGATGGCAACCTTTTGAGAGACTCTCAACAAGAACCTCCCAGCCAAGCCACTTCCGAATTCTTAAGGCACAGAAAACATGAGAGAGAGAGTAAAGGATTATTGTTTTGGAGTAATTTATAGACAACAATAGATAACTAATAAACCTCTTCAAACTATGAGATTCTATAAGCTAAAGATGAAGGTGAGAATGCCTATTGGGTAGGTAACCAATGGTGTTTGCCCCTCTCATAAGTAGTAAATGTGTTAGAACAATAATTCAGGGGTGCCTGGGTGGCTCAATGGGTTAAAGCCTCTGCCTTTGGCTCAGGTCATGATCTCAGGGTCCTGGGATCGAGCCCCACATCGGGCTCTCCGCTCAGCCGGGAGCCTGCTTCCCTCTCTCTCTGCCTGCCTCTCTGCCTACTTGTGATCTCTCTCTCTCTCTCTCTCTGTCAAAGAAATAAATAAAAATCTTAAAAAAAAAAAGAACAATAATTCAGTGCCTATAAAAATAAAAACTCAAGGCTATTTTTCAAAGCATTATTTACAATAATAAAAAGTTAGAGGCAACCTAAATGTCCAATAAGAAGATATTTAAATAAATTATGATTCTTCCACACTTTAAATGTAATATGGGTATAAACCAACTATATAAAAATCAAGTTTTGAAGAATATTCAATGTCATGAGCATATGTTCTTGATATAATAATGGTAAGGTGAAAATAGCAGGAATAAAAATTGAACAGTATATTTTAAAAGGGTGAATTTTATGGTATATAAATTACCTCAGTAAAAAATTTGTATGAGAAAAAAATGAACACATACATAAAAATATATATGAGCAGAAAAAAGGCTGAAAGGGAATATATTAAAATGTTATTAGTAGTTATCTCTGGGAGCTGAAATTTTACGTAATTTTTAATAGCCTTTTTTGTAACTTTCTCACACAATGCAGAAGGTTGAAGTGCAATAAAAAAGTGAGAACACTGGAAAAAGTGTGAAGCTGAAAATGATTTAAATCCACATTGAATTTTTAAAAAATTGGTCAAAAAGGAGAAGAGCAGGATCATAAGGTAGTTCTATTTTTGATTTTTTGAGGGACCTCCCTTCTGTTTTCCATGATGCCTGTACCAATTTACATTCCCATCAGTGAATAAGGATTCACTTTCCTCCACATCCTCGCCAACACTTATTATTTTTTGACTTTTTGATAATAGCCATTCTAACAGATATGAAGTGAAATCTCAATATGATTTTGATGCGCATTTCCCTGATTATTAGTGACATTGAGCACTTTTTCATATACCCATTGGCTGCTTGGATGTCTTTTTCGGAAAATGCAATCCCACTTCTGGGCATATATCCAAAAGAAATGAAATCTAGATCTTGAAGAGAAGTCTGTCCTCCTACGTTCATTGCAGCATTATTCACAACAGTCAGGGCACGGAACAATTTAAGCACTTGTTAGAGAGTAAAGAAAATGTGGTATATGTATAGAGTGGAATATTATTTACCCTTAACAAAGAAGTAAATGCTTTCATTTGTGACAACATGGATGAACATGGACGATGTGATGCTGAGTGAAATAAGCCAGACACACAAAGATAAACTACTACATAATATGTGGAATCTAAAAAAAGTTGAACGCAGAAACAAAGTAGAAAGGGTGTGGGAATAAAATGTACACATAGGGAATGTAGTCATTGATATTGTAACAGCGTGGTATGGTGGCAGACGTTAGCTACACTTGTGGCGAGCATGGCATAATGTATAAGCTTGTGGAGTCACTGTGTTGTACCCCTGAAACTAATGTAACATTGTGTGTCGACTGTACTCAAATTGTAAAAATTAAAAAAAAAGAAAAAGAAAAGAAATAAGGGTGATAACCAGGGGATGGGGTGTGGGGGGTAGTGGCAGAAATGGGGAGATGTTTGTTAAAGGGTGCAAACTTTCAGTTATCAGATGAGTAAGTTCTAGAGACCTAATGTACAGCATGGTGACTATAGTTAATAATAATGCATTGTATACTTGACATTTTCTAAGAGAGTAGAATTTTTTTTTTTTTTTATCAGAAAGAGAGAGAGAACACAAGCTGGGGGAAGGGGTAGAGGGAGAAGGAGAAGCAGGCTCCCCACTGAGCAGGGAGCCCAATGTTGGACTCAGTCCCAGGACCCTGGGATCATGACCTGAGCTGAAGGCAGACACTTAACCGACTGAGCCACCTAGGAGCCCCTCTAAGAGAGTAGATCTTAAGTATTCTCACACACAGGTAAGAATGGTAACTGTGTGAGATTATGAATGTGTGAAATAGCTTGATTGTGGTAATCATTTCACAGTGTATATTATATCAAAACATTATGTTGTACACTATATATGCGTGTGTGTGTGTGTATATATATATATATAAAGTTTCATTAATTATACCTCAGTAAAGATGGGGTAGAAAAAGAAAAGAAGATCCACGTTGCTTTCACAGTGATGGGGGAAGTGGTTGTGGTTTTGGGTGGGGTTGGGGGGGCGGGGTGTGGTGTACATGCAGCATTTAGGGAAAAAAAGGAAGAAGTTCTAAATGAACTAGTGTGTGGTTCTGATGTGGGGACAGTGTGGGGAAGAGGTTGGTGAGGTGGTCTGAATAGTGAAGGTCCCTCTGTGCAAATCGGGGGATGCAGTGTGTGTGTGGGAGTTGTAGACTGACTCATGTGGGTGTGAAGTACACCAGAGAGTACTGACAAGGTGTAAGCCAATCCTTAGACACATGATTGAAGTAGAGCCACCCAGAAGCTAATCAGGAGGAGAGCACAGAAACCAAACAAATACGTACAACTAAATACAGAAGACTCAGATTTTATATCCAGCTCTTTCCTTGATTAAAATTTCCCCCAACTATATTCCTACTGACAGTTGCTACTATGTCTCAATTTCCCAGTCTGTGTAATAAAAGAAAGCTGTACTCCTGGTTTTCCACCTGTCTCAGAGAACTGCTGTAGGCTAAGAAGAATCTGAAGTTCCCCATGCCAATGGGCACTTTGTAAAATAACTGCCACCATCCAAAACTCTTCCCCAATTATTTTTAACTGAGAAATGCTAAAATTTTTACATCTCTTACAAGATTCCCTATCATTAGTGGCCTTCAGACTAATTATATGGTGGAGTGATGCTGAGCCAGCTGCGACCACGAGAAAATGTCACACAGTCCTTAACCTCGGTAGGTTATAATCTTGTGGAAATTTACCTTCTTTCTTATCTTTGAGCCGTGTGAACGTTTACTGTTCTCTGATGACAATAGTCCCCGTCATCCAAAGTTTCACTTTTAGGGGTTTCAGTTATCTACAGTCAACTATGGAAGCAGTTAATCTTCCTTCTGACAGATGACGGAAGGTTGACAGTCGCCTGCCATTCACCTCATTCATTTCATCACATAGGCATTTGATCATCTCACAGCATCACAAGAGGAAAGGCGAACACCGTACCTTAAGATGTTTTGAGGTAAAGATCACATTCACAAACTTTTATTGTAGTGTATTGTTATAATTGTTTATTTTATTGTTAGTTATTGTTGTTAATCTCTTCCTGTGCCTAATTTATAAATTAAACTTTATCATAGGTATGTATGTGTAGGAAAAAACAGAGTATATAGGGTTTGATAGTATCTGCAGTTTTGGGCATCCACTGGGAGTCTTGGAATGTATTCCCCCGTGAGAAAGAGTAGACGATTGTATTGTAATCACTGTCCCGGAATGTGCTCCCACCTCCAGGCTTGCTCATTCTGGAACATCTGCCTAACCAAACAGTATTCTTCCTTTGAGGCCAGATTTAGTTTCACTGTCCCATAAACTCCTTCTTATCCTTAGGGCCATGCTGGTCTCTTCTTCGTTGGTATATGACTACATGGTCTTCACCATATTATTTGTGACTTAGTTTCATGAAGGTTCTTAGTCCAGCGTCGGCTGTGAATTGACCTCGCTTAACGTCTTTCTCATGCTGACTATGTGTTAAGCCCTTTGTATTAAAAAAGATTGAAAAGATTATTATCCCTGTTTTAGAGATGAGAAAAACCAAAGCTTTGTAACTCACCATGTGTCAAATTGGAATGGTGTGGCTAAATGCTTAGCTATAAATCTGGGGTTTTGTTCCTGTGGAGAAAGAATAGAACATCTAGCAGTGTCTATAATAGGCAGGAGAGCAATATAAAATGGTCATGTGATAAAAGGACAATTGTGGCAAGTGTTATGAAGGAAAAAGGATTTTTAGCAATAGTTCGTGCCAGGGTTTTACGGTGGAAGGTCATATAGAAAGGACTAAAAGTAGGCCTCGAAGGTAGGTACATTAGTATTCTATTGCAATGTAACAAATTCCTCACAGCACATTATTGCAATGTAACAATTCCTCATGAATTGTCTCACAACTGTAAAAGTCAGATGTTTGTCCTGCCTGGTGTGGCAGGGTTCAATGCTCGGAATCGCAATCTGAAATCAAGGTGTCAAATGGACTAAATTCCTGTCTGGGGGCTCTGCGGGAACATCTGTTTCAGGATCATTCTTCTTGTTGGAAGAATTTAGTTCCTTGCAGCTGTGGGAATGAGGTCCACACTTTCCTGCTGTCTATCAGCCAGAGTCCACTCACAGCTCCTAGAGGCTGCCTATATCCCTTGACATGTGGCCTCCTGCATCTTTAATCCATCGACAGCTTGTTAAATCCTTCTTGTGGTTCTAATTTTTAACTTCTTCCGTGGCCAGCTAAAGGAAACTCTCTGTTTTAAAGGGGCTGATGTAATTAGGGTCAGTCTTGCCTGGATAATCTCCCTACTTTAAGATTGACTGTGCTATATCAAACATCACCATGGAGGTAAAATTCATTACATTTGCAGTCTTGTGGACTATACCAGGGATAGGAAATCTAGTCATACCTCTTAGAATTTTACCTACCACAGTAGGTAAGACTTAGACAAGCAGGTAGAGCTTTCTAGTTGAGAAAGAAATGTAGGCAAAAGCTCAAAAGAGAAACTCCAGCAGTGATTTTTGGAGATTGTGAATATGTTGTCTCCCCCAATGTCTTGGTCCCCTATTCCCACCCCACATCACTTCCTTCTCCCCTCTCCTGTCCAGTGATCGCAGCTGGTTTCTGCTCTTGGGCAGGATTTCAAGTGTGCTCCCCATAGTGTCTAGGGGGTGAGGCATTATGGTGGCCATTCTCAACTCAAGCTATCGGTGCTAAAGCATGTTTAGCAGTTGTTAGGTGGCAGTGGGCCTCTTTCCCTCCCTCGATCCAGTTACTGAGCAAGCCTCAGTGTGGAGGGAAAGATGCCTTTTGAGATCAGGCATCTGCTGTGGGTTGTGGGGGATGGCCTGTGGGAAGGGGCTTGGCTTCCTTGCCTCTAGCTGGGAATAGTATGTCAGTCTAACAGCTGGCAGGAGGGGGCTCCAGGCAGCCTGTGGGTTGCATGGGCCCCCAAGTTCTTGTGGGGGTTTTGTATTCACCTAAAAGATATCTCTCTGATCAAGTTAATGTGACATTAAATAGTAAATAAAAAATACCATTACAGGTTGAGAGAGAGACTACCAAAGAAGGGAACAAATTTTATATTTTGGAATCTTTTTTTTTTAAAGATTTATTTATTTTAGAGAGCGGGGAGGGGCAGAGGGAGAGGGAGTCTCTAGCAGACTCTCGATCTCACAACCCTGAGATCACAACCTGAGCCGAAACCAAGAGTTGGATGCTTAATGATTGTGCCACCCAGGTGCCCCTATTTTAGTATCTTTAACAGCACCTGTCCCTAGATTTCCCAGGGGGATCCATGTTTTCATTTTGCACTGGGTCCCACAAACTGGGTAGCTTGATCCTTGTGAAATTTTGGATAAACTAGAGCTTAGTTTCCTTATCTGTAAAATGGGGTAGAATAAAATAGTATACACTGCATATACCTCAATTTGAATAAGGGCTTATACAGTGCCTAGAACTTACAGAGTACTAAATAAATGTTAGCTTAAAATATTCCATTGTCTATAAGAATATGGAAGCCGTAATAAGAAAGTGAAGGTACTGTGAAAGGAAAAGCGCAGGATTTGGCAACATGCACAGCAGAAACAAGGGATATATATCATCAGACAAAAATAGCTTCAAAAACTCAACAAGACAGGGATGCCTGAGTAGCTCAGTCAGTTAAGCATAGGACTCTTGATTTCAGCTCAGGTTACGATCTCTGGTGGTGGGATTGAGTTTGGGGCTCCCCATTCAGTGGGAGTCTGCTGGAGATTCTCCCTCTGCCCCTCCCCACCACACTCTCTTTGTCTCTCTTAAATAAATAAATCTTTTTTTTTTTTTAAAGATTTTAGTTGTTTATTTGACCGAGACAGCGAGAGAAGGAACACAAGCAGGGGGAGTGGGAGAAGGAAAAGCAAGCTCCCTGCTGAGCAGAGAGTCTGATGTGGGACTCGCTTCCAGGACCGCGGGATCATGACCTGAGCCGAAGGCAGACACTTAACGACTGAGTCACCCAGGCGCCCCTTAAGTAAATAAATCTTAAAAAAACAAACAAACAAAACCTGTACAGGACAACACACACATAGTTTAGCCTCTTGTAAAATGTGGGACCTTGAGAACTATTTTCTTTTTTCCCCCTTTTAAAAAATGATTTTATCTATTCATTTGAAAGAGAGACAGAGAGAATGTATGGAGAGGGGTAGAGGGAGTGGGAGAGGGGAAGCAGACATCCCACTAAGCAGGGAGCGGCATGTGGGACTCCATCTCAGGACCCTGAGATCATGACCTGAGCCAAAGACAGACGCTTAACCAACTGAGCCACCCTGGCACCTCGAGAATTATTGTCATTTGACTTGAAGATCTTCAGCTTGGATGGGTTAGTGAAAGTGTTACATCCGCCTGGGAAAGCTTGGGCAAGAGAGAATTTGAGATGAGGAAGACATTCACAAGATGTACACAAAGTGCACTGTGAGAGGATTAGTAGTCTTGTCCTATCAAAGTGTAAAATGTATATATTTTTTTCATTTTCACTCCCTTTCTAGGTATCTGTCCTAGAGAAATACACACGTGCACAATACAGAGACAAGTACAATGATACTCACGCGGAATTGTTTTTTAATACTGAAAAACAAAATTCAACCTAAATGTCCATTATTAGGAAATTACTTATCTAAATTGTTTAATTTCATTCACTGGAATACCATGCAGCCACTAAAAAAAGGGTGAAGTAGATCTATATCAATGGTGAAAGATAACCGGGGGATTTTAATTAAGGGGAAAAAATATCAAATTCCAGGAAATGCTTAATCCCACTTACTTAGAAATATATATGTACAAGAAAATGAATAGGCAAAAGTCAAAAGGCTATACACTAAACTGTTAACAGTGAGTATCTCTGAGGAAGGGAGTCGGTGGAATGTGTGTGCATGCGTGTGCATAGAGACACTCACATTTCTCTAGGCACTTGTTATTTGAATGTTTTACCAAAAACATTTCCATGTATTACTGAGAAGAAATGGAAAGACTATTTTGAGGGCATCGTGCAAAGGGAAAAGTTGAGGAGGGGCGAGGAGACCTATGGCTGGGTGGTCTCCGGAGACTCCAGCGCCGCGGGAGGTGAGGAGACCCCGCCCCGTTGAGGTGATTCTGCAGAGGGGCGGGGCTCTGCAGAGCCCAGGCGGGAGGTGGCTCCTGGGGGCGGGGCCGCTGATTCCGGCCGCACGCTCCGCTCCCACCATGTCCTTATAAGGAGCGCCCCGCGTTAGGGCTCCGGAATCCGGTTGCAATCCCTGCGGCGCAGCCCCAATCCCAGGCCCCTCCCTTGGGAATGGGGGCGGGGCGGGGTCTCGGCGGCGCGGGGGTGGGGCGGAGCATCTCGAAGCAGGACCAATAGGAGTGGCGGTCCCTGTCTGAGTGGTGCTGCCATTGGGCGCGGCGACGCGATGGGGGCGGGGCGCCCGCGGGGCTGGTTACGCCGAGGGAAGCCCAGACTCCGTAGTTGCTGCTCGCAGTCTGTCTTTCAGCGGGTTCCCGGCCCCGCGGTTCCCAATTCTCTGTAGCCCGCGGTTCGCCGCCCCGCTAGCCGCCGCGATGCCGGTGTTTCATACGCGCACGATCGAGAGCATCTTGGAGCCGGTGGCGCAGCAGATCTCGCACCTGGTGATCATGCACGAGGAAGGCGAGGTGGACGGCAAAGCTATCCCTGACCTCACCGCGCCTGTGGCCGCCGTGCAGGCGGCCGTCAGCAACCTTGTCCGGGTGAGCGCGCTGGGCCTGGGGTGGAGAGCGGGGTCAGGAGACATCCCAGTGGCTCCCCTTCGCCGGCTAGCTGCCTGTGGCTTTGCGCGTGGGCTCTGGAGCCAGATGGACATGGGTTCGAATCCCGATTATCCCCACTTTGTGACCTTGAGTGAGCCCCCAAGCTTCTGTGGGCCTCAGTTTCTTCATCTATAAAATGGGGACAATCATCATAATGCCTGCCTTGCGGGTTTGTTGTGAAGATTCAGCGAGGTGGTATTTGTAAAGTGCCCAGCGCAGCGTATGACCCATAGTAGGCGCTCCGTAAATGATAGTTGTTAGGGTGTCTGATGGCCCCTTTCACTCAGCAGGCTGTCGCCCCTCACATTGACAGCCTTGCTCTCAGCTCCTTTTTAGGCCTCCCCAGTCTGGCCTATGGGCTGGCGCGCTCCCCTACGGATTCCCCGCCTTTCCTTCCAGGGATTCTTATTTGAGCCGCGTTGTTCACCTTTCTAATACTTCTGCCCCTCCCCCTGAAACCTGCCTCACGCACCACCCTTCCCCGGTGCTCCCCGAGTCTGGCTCTTTTGTCCACTTGTCTTCCTGGCCACTCGTCTCCCGATCTCCTCCTTCCTTCCTAGGCATTTCTACTTCTGCTCACACCTCTGGCACTCTCACACACCGGGTAATTTCCTTATATTTCTTTATGCAATAATTCATGACCCCAAGTCCTCTTTGCTCTTTCGTTTCACCTGCCGCCTTTCATTTTATTCATTCCCGTGGAGATTTCCACCTGGCTTTACCTGCTGTCAAACGGCTTCCGCCCCCTGGGGCCTTTCCAGACTCGGGGGCCCTCCTCCTCGGCCCCTCCTCCTGGCAGGAAGCAAGATGGAGTGCTGGGAGAGGCCTGTGGAATCTGGGATCTGCGGCCCCTGCGGGAGAGGAGGACGGGGCGTCTCCTCCCCGACCCGCAACTTTCGTGGGTGGCTGAGTGGCCCTTGCAGACCCCTGTAGCCCACAGCTGTGACTAATAACTTAGGTGGTTCCTAGGGGAGGCGGAGCTCACTCCTGAAATGGGAAAAGAGGTGCTGTGACCAGTCTCCTCAACACTCCCCTGACTAATACCACACTTTCTTTCCCACCCTGGGTGGGTGACTCAGACCGCTGCTGCCTGTGAGGGACAGCTTTGGAAAAAGTTCATACTGCTCCCCCACAGAGCTGTGTAAATAGTTTGTGTCAGGGTCGTTGGCAGGTTGGGAGGCAACAGTGGGTCTGGGTGGGGCTTGGGTTACTTATCTGATTAGAGCCCTGACTGCACCAGAGGCACTGTAGCTGCTGAAAGTCTTCCTCAGGCAGTTCGAGAGACTGATCATTAGGAAGATGGAGGGAACTCTACTGACCAAATTCCTCTTCTTCCTTCTGTATAGATTTAGTAAGAATCTATTCAGTAAGAATACTGTCTTCATTCAGAATATCTCGTTCTACATTGTTCTTGTTCTTTTTATAACTAATTTCAATCAAAGACTCCAGAGTACATTCTTATGTAGTGTTGTCTAACATGGCCGCATTCCAGGCCTCCATTTTTCAACAAATAGGAAACAATGTAAAGAGACAGGGTAATAGTGTCCCTCCATGGAGTACTTCAGGAAATGAAATCTTAAAACCACATGTTGCACTTGGAACAGAGCTAGTTTAGTCTAGAGGTTGATATCTGGTTAGGCTATTTAGAGAAAGTTATTTATGAGCTTCATTGCATGAATTAATAAGAATTGAATGCTGCGTAGGGAGTATTGTAATAAATCAGCGGTTCTCAGGTTGGGCTTGCATCAAAATTACCGGTGGGGCTTTTTAGTAATAAAGATGTCCAACTCCCATCTCCGACTTAACTGAGGAGCTCTTCATGGGGTAGTCTCAAGGCCTTTTGTATTTTTAAGAAGCTCCATAGGTGGTTGTGATACATGCTTCATTAGGAAACACTGCAAAGACATTGTGAGAGAAATACAAAAGAAATAAGGCCAGTCAGGAGCTGAAAAAAAATTATATATGGTTATATCCCAGTACATACAAAAAAAAGGACTTGGGATTGGTGGGAGATCTGAATTAGAGAGAAAGTTGGGAGGATTGTGCTGTTAGTCAATAATGAACAAAGGTACTGGTAAGTCATTTCCAGGTTACAACAAGTATATTGTCTATTGTCTAGCTCAGAAAGTAAGTTGGAGAGAAATTAGAGACGAAGTCAGTGTATGACATATGGGCACTTTAACAGAAGGCCTTATCCAATAAGACAAAGACAGTGGGAGAAGGGAGGGGATGAGAATAGTGTTTGAGGGAGACTGTATGGGTTGTGTTCTCTGGAGGCCAGAGGACCTGCTCACTGCTTAAAATTCTCAATGCCAATTGTGGCCCTTATATATAGGCTACTGAGTATTGTGACAAATTATGTACATGTGTCAAGTTCCCAACTAGGTTGTATCTGGAGAACAGGCATCATTTGATATTTCTTTATGTGCTCCCCAGTTCCTACCCTCAACATTGGCACACACCACAGCCCAATAAGTATTGCTGAAGGAAAGAAGGAACTGTGGTAGGGGAGATAAATTAGGAGACCTTTTACATTGGTTGGTCATGAAGATAATGAGGCCCTAGACTTTGGATGTTGCAGGGAAAATGGAGAAGGAATTAATTAGAAATATAGTACAGGAAGAGTTAATAAGAACTTGATGATAGAACTCTAAGGTTTTACTAGGAAAAAACATGTGGTGTTATTATAAAATAAGGAAACTGATTTTTGAACGAATATTATGGAACTTACATAATTCAGGTTTCTTTCCGTTTTTTTCAGTTACCTTGGGAGGTTATATTTTGATTCCAGTGCTTCTGTTTGAGAATTTCTCTCAGATTATTTACATTCATATGTCAAATTAGTTAAGAAAATTTCATTTGCAGTGGGCTTTTTTTTTTTTTTTTAAGAATTTATTTATTTATTTGACAGAGAGAGAGATCACAAGTAGGCAGAGAGGCAGGCAGAGAGAGAGGGGGAAGCAGGCTTCCTGCCGAGCAGAGGAGTTAATCCCAGGACCCTGAGACCATTACCTGAGCCGAAGGCAGAGGCTTTAACCCACTGAGCCGCCGAGGCGCCCCTGCAGTGGGCTTTCCATTAGCCCTACTATTTTATGTGCCATTCTTGAGTCTAAATGAGCTTTGGATATTTCCAAAATTAAAGTTTACCAGATGAAGATGAAATTCTCAATTGTTAAGCATAGTCACTCCTTTACCAAATAGGTATTTATTGAGACCCCCTTTTAATGTCAAAACAGTGTAGGATTCTGGGCAAAATAAGTACAATACTGGATTGAAAGTTCTAAGTGACCTTAAGGAAGTGAAGTACCCCAGAAGTTCAGAGGAATGTAAGATTACTTTTGAGGGGAGAATCCAGAAGGCTTCATGGAGGACGTAACATTTGAGACAGGTGGGATTTGATTTAAAGACGTGGTAAGAAAGGCATTATAAGCAGAAAGAACTACCCAAACAAAGGCATACAATTATTGAGAATCTGAGGACCACGTTTTGACTTAAGGCATCACTAAGGTGACTACTTTTGGGAGGGGCAAGACTCATTTGGATTTTTAACTTCACGTATATTTGTTAAACAAACCTACTCTGGTCACTTCACACACACATCTTATCGCAACTGAGTCATCACTTTTCCTGTACACTTAGGGAGGAGTAGGATGGGAGCATTTATTCACGTGTCATTTTTTCAACTCAGGACTCAATCCTGAACAAGACCATTTTTTAAAAAACCGTTTTGTTGAGATATAATTCACATACTATACAATTCCCCTATTTAAAGCATACAGTTAAGTGTTTTTTTGCTTTGTTTTGTTTGTTTTGTTTTTTAAATACATTGACAGAGTTGTGCCACCATCACTACAATCTAATTTTAGGAAGTTTGTTTCCCCTCCAGGAGAATCCTCATATCGGAGTCACTCAGTCTCTCCCATTCCCTGCCTTCCCAGTCCTAGGCAACCACCAGTCTACTGTCTGTCTCTGTGGATTTGCCTATTCTGGACATTTTATGTTAATGGAATCATAAAATATGTGGTCTTTTGTGTCTGACTTCTTTCACTTTGCGTGTTTTCAAGGTTCATCCATGGTGTCATATAGTATGTATCAGAACTTCATTCCTTTTTGTTGCTGAATAATATTCCTTTATATGGAATAGGGTCATTTTAAATACAGAGAGTGATTCTAATGCAATAATAAAACAAGGAAGGGGAGCTAAGAGAAAGAAGGGTGGGAAAGGAGAAACAGAGGAAGGGTAAGAAGTTCCAAGGGTGAGATTCTGTGAGCAGTGTGAAAAAGTCAGAAGTCTTAGACTGCCTGTCTTGTAGCATGGTATATAAATTTTTCCTTTTTTTCTATTGAAGTGACCCATGGCCATCTGTCAGTCTTTGTAACCCTACAGTTGTGGTAGTTTTATTAATGGGGCTTTAGAGCCTTTGCCTTCTCCATTGCAGCTGAGGGCATGTGTTGCAACTTCTCCTTGGGCTCATGAAATATTTATTTTGGGAGTTTTTGTGGCCTTGACTTTTATGAGCCTCACCCATATATCATATCCTCTTGAGACTAGCTCCTGTACAAATAGCAGCATTGTCTTTACTTTAACCTGATAGATGGGGAAGACTGTTCTGCTCTTAAAAAAAGATTGGCAATTAATTTTGTCATTTGTAAATGATCAATATTAGCATCTGAAATTATTTTTGCTCTGATTTTATTTTTCTTGATTGATGTTAGATTTTTTTCGGTTAAAATAAATAATAACCAGGACACCTGGCTGGGCTCAGTTGGAAGAGCATGTGACTGACTCTTGATCTCAGGGTTGTAGAGTTTGAGCCCCATGTTGCCTCTAGAGATTACTTAGGAAAAAAAATCTTAAGAAATAAATAAATAAAATAAATAACAACAATGGTGATAGGCCTGTGGGTGATTTTTTTTCTTTTAATGTTTTCCTGGATTTCCCAGTTTTTAAAATGAACATATTTCTACATTAAGGAAAAAATTAATCAAGTGAATAAAAAGAACATTCGTATAATCCTTTAAAGTTAATAAAACATTTTCATATACACTATCATAGTAATCCTTTAAGGAAGGTATTGTGATGGTCCCAGTTTTACAGATGAGGATACCGTAAGTCAGAGAATTTAATTAAGTAACCTGCCCACAGTGGTGCAGCTAGTTAGTGGGAGAGCTTGAACTCAAACTCTGTTTCTCTTACTCTGTACCTTTGCTTTCTCTACTGCACTATTCTGTGTCCACTTAGAGCAAAGCTGTAAAATATCAGTGGAAGGTTTCCACCTAGAATTTGAAGCAACAAGAATGCTGTTAGTTGTAGAGTTTCCACGTGTCCTGGGCCTGGCAAGATTATCTGTTTAAAGCCTAGCTTTGGCATGGCCTGCACGAAGGGCCCATATATGAAAAGAATGATGTGAAGGTAGGGTTCTGTTTCACAGCAGCATTCCATTTTGCAGCATTTCTTTAGAAAAAAACATAAGAGTAGCTACAGATCAGCATAGAAGTATTTATGCCTGCAAAACAGATAAAGGCTTTTTATAGTATATGTGGCTGCTCAGCTTGAAAGCATATTAGAACAAATAGTATTTAAAGTACTTAAAAAAAAAAGTACTTTTATAGGATTTCTGTATTTACATAGTATTTAAGGTAGGTTTGTAGATTCTTTGGGCAATCATGAAGTTTCATTTGAAAAATGAAAAACCTTGGCTCAGAAGAGATAAATAAATGAGTCAGATTGTGAACTTTGTTCCAATAATACTTAACATTTACTCATGTAATTTAGAGAGCAGAAGAGTTTTGAAGATTATAATGTTTCTACAATTACATTTTTAATTTTAGTAGAGCCCCAATTTAAATATTTGTTGAGGGGCGCCTGGGTAGCACAGCTGGTTAAGCATCTGCCTTTGGTCAGGTCATGATCCTGGGGTCCTAGGATCAAGCTCCACGTCCTTGTTGGGTTCCCTGCTCAGGGGAGTCGGCTTCTCCCTCTCCCTCTGCTTCTCCTGCTTGCCCGTGTGCACGCTCTCTCTCTTCAAATAAATAAAATCTTTAAAAAAATATTTGTTTATATATCTGTGCAGTAGAAAATTGGGCTTTTCCAAAGTTGTTTTATAAATAGCACTGGTATAACTCTAAGTGGACAGAATAAAAGTTAGAGTAAAAGTCTTGTGGTATTAAGCAGAGTATCTTAAGTTGCCTCCTTCTGTTATAGTCCAGGAATAAGGGCAGCATTAAGGCAACTACTTTTTTTTTTTAAAGATTTTATTTATTTGACAGAGAGAGAGAGATAGCAAGAGAGGGAACACAAACAGAGGGAGTGGGAGAGGGAGAAGCAGGCTTCCCTACTGAGCAGGGAGCCTGATGTGGGGCTTGATCCTAGGACTCTGGGATCATGACCTGAGCCTAAGGCAGATGCTTAATGACTGAGCCACCCAGGTGCCCCTAAGGCAACTACTTCTATGAGGATGGGAACTATTTGGATTTTAATATTTCTTATATATTTGTTAAAAATGGAGTTAGATCATTTCAGATACTTATTTAATTACTGGTCATTTATATACATATAAAATGCTTATGCTTTACATGTATCACAACTGAGAGGGTTTTATTATTCCTGTTTTTTTTTTTTTTTTTTTTTTTTTTTTACTGCAGCTCAGCATAGCATGTATACATGGTCTGGTAATATCCACCATACTTGGTCAGCGTTTGTTTTCTCTGCTAGATTGTAGGTTCCTTAGTGTCAGGGACCACATCTGTTTGGTTCATTACTTTATATCCAGTGTCAGGCTGTCACCATAATTGTACAATAGGATTTTTTTTTAACTAAATGAACATATATATATAGTATTTATTTTTTATGTGCAAAATATTGTAATAGAAATTTTGTGCAGTGAATACTTTTCATCTCCAGCTTTTAAACATCTGATATAGCTGAGTTTGAACTCTCTCATTGAATTTATTATGGGCTTCGTCTGAAACAAATATATATACTAAGAGGAAGGCATGAATGGCCAACTGCCCATTGGTTGAGATAACAAAAGTGTTCAGGCTATTTTGGGTTGTGGTTCTCTGTTTCAGAATGCTTTCAACTAGGCAAGCCACTTACTAAATTCACGAAGTGAGAATATGTTCCTATCTGAAAGAGGCATTGAGATCTTGCATTCTTTTAACATTGAAAGTGTCTTTTTAAAATTTAACAGTTTAGACCAGGTGTTGATGAATTATTTGGAGTCCTGCTGGTTACAATGTGGTAGCATACTGTGAGTCATGAATTCCTTATTAAAAGATCCTCGCTTCCTTGAACCATATGGCAGGAGACAAAGATTATCATAAAGTCAACTGCCTCTTTTTTGCTTTTTGACTGATCTGGCCCAGCCTTTTCATTGAACCTTATGTCATGGTCATGACGATGGGGTACATTTTTACCTAATAAACCAGCATTAGAGAAGTATCAAAAGAAGTAGTAGTCCTTATGAGCAAATGTTAGAGATCAGCTGGTATCACAGCAGGATTTCTTTCTAGAATAATGCTGTATGCTCAGTATTCTTGCTGAGGAAGGTCATTCAATTACTTCATGTTGTTTTGGGGGCAGGTCTGCCCTTAAACCTTCCCATATAGACAGGACTAGAAGGAGAAAATATAAATTTCAGCCTTGACTTTTTTAAGCTTCAGCAGCCTTCAGTGCTGTATATGTGGTATAAATACATCAAAGGGAGATTTAAGGAGTGAAGTTTGACTATATAATAAGACTCTGAAACACCCAGAGAAGAAAGTTAATGTATTGGAGGTAGGGTCTCCCATTGGAGGCTTTTTATCTGTCTTCCTATTCCTGGTACATCAGAACTGTAGAATTCTTGCAATTGGTGTTTGGGATATTGGGCCACAGATGAGTTCAGATAATATAAGTTTTGAATGATCAAAGTGGTTGCTTCTCTGTCTTTTGCAGCCACTTTAGTACTTACTTAGTTTTTATTGGGAATGGTTATGGAGGGGAAGACTGTCTTACTTGTTTTTTCTTTTTTAAAAAAAGATTTATTTATTTGAGAGAGAATGGGAGGAGGGGCAGAGGAAGAGGGAGAGAGAATCCTTAAGCCAACTCCCAGCTGAGCAGGAAGCCCCACATGGGGCTCGATCCCATGACCCTGAGATCATGACCTGAGCCGAAACCAAGAGCTGGCCACTTAAACAACTGAGCCACCCAGGCCTCCCTCCCCCCTGCCCAGTTTTTCTTAATAATTTACAAAAAGATTTATTACGGAAGGAGGTTGAGATTAATATGTAGGTACCAGGGGCGAGTGGGTGGCTCAGTGGTTAAGCGATTGCCTTTGGCTCAGGTCATGATCCCAAGGTCCTGGGATCGAGCCTTGCATCAGGCTCCCTGCTCAGTGGAGAGCCTGCTTCTCCCTCTCCCACTCCCCTTGCTTGTGTTCCCTCTCTTGCTGTCTCTCTCTCTCTCTGTCAAATAAATAAAATAAGATCTTTAAAAAAAATGTAGATACAAAATTTTTTCATTGTATTTTTATCATAATTAAAGTATTATATCCTTCATATAGTAATATAAATCATATTGAACTGTATACTGTTATCATGCTGAGCCTTCATATAGTCTTCCAAAAGGAACAAAATTTTTCTTGTTACAAAAGTATTGCATTTTCATTGTTGAAATCTAGAAAATCTGTCTTCTCTCAGTTTTCTCAGCCTTTTCAGTTTGACTTGTCTTACTCTCTCATTTTCTTTTCTCTCCACTCCCAACCAATTTGTGTTTTCCTGGATATAAATACAAACTGAACTATATATAGATGCAGCCGTTCTTATCCTTTTTCACTTTTAAAAACCCCCAAACTCTTTAATTCACTTTCCTGTTTAAAAATTTGCAAAGAAAAGTGAGGAGACCGAGTCTGATACACTATCCCAAGACTTTGTCCCGTGCCGTTTAAGGAGTCACGATGTACTAAACTTAACTGCTGGTTTTAGTAAATGTGGAATGACGTGACTTCAAAATAATGGGCTTGGTCCTAATCTAATCTAGGTTAGATTAGAATTTCTAATCTGGACATGCTTGTTAAAGATATGGGGGCTTTAGTCTGATTAAATCTACTTAAGTATGTGCATTATATGCAGACAAAGAGATAGAATATGATAGAGTAATGGATAAAAGGGGACTTGGATAATTAGACCCAGGAAGTTGGGGATTTTGTTGCCAGTTCCTTGGTAGATTTTGTGTTCTCGTATGCTGGATCATTACTCTTTGATGATTGATTCGTGGCTTTTCTTCCTCCTTACCTTCCACTCCCTCAGGGTATTTCCCTTTTAGACGTTGGTTTCTGGAGGGCAAGGACTGGGCTATATTCTTGATATTTCCAGTGCTGTTCTTATCCCAGTCCCTTGCTGATGGCATTCCTTCCATAAGTGTGTTGTGCTTCGATACTTGCTATCCCAGCTAGTCGTTCTGATGAGGATAGCTCACTCTCTCTTGCCTTCTTTGGAAGGCATGGCAATTCTCTTTTCCTGCCTTCAAATGTTGCTATATACGAGAAACAAAGATTCATAAATGATGTTATATTGCGTTGTTACATATTTGGACTTTTAGAGTCCAAAAAATTTTATGTCACTTCTATTAGAAGTCAGCTCATTGGATTGGTATGAATGTGGGATGTATGTGTGTACAGAGGATGAGAGGTAGTAAATCTTAGAACTGAAAATGTTTTACAAATACTGTTAAGTTGCAGAAAATAGAATCTTTGGCCCTTAGAGAATTTCCCACTGATAAGATTTCCAGTTGAATGACTTTTAAGAGGAAAGTGGCTGAATTTCATTGTAGTTGGCCACAATCCAAGTAAAAGTCATTCCTTCTTTTGAAATAGGTTTAACTTATTCCCACAAGTAAGCTTTCTGTGAAGAAAGAGAAATAGCACATTTGTTCTTAGAGTTGGGAGATGAGGGACCTCTATTATCTAGCGCCCCATATTTCAAGCCGCCTTTCTTTCTCCAACCCATCTCTGAAGAACTGGCTCATCTTTTATCTGTAAGGTAGACAACATGTTTTTATTCATACAATTAAAGTAGATAAGGATATATGAATGGGGAAGTAATTCTTAACATAGAAAAAAATCAAGACTACTAACACTTAAATTTCTTATCTTAGAGCTCTTCTCCCCAAATGGCAGAATTAGTCATCACACCCTTGCTATGCACATTGCTAGGTGTTCTGAATGATAGTAGGATATGTAAGATGCAGTCTCTGGCCTCAGGTTGTTAAAATACACATGAAATTTATAATCTTATAAAAGATGTATCTTATCCACATCCTCTCCACCAGTGAAATTGCAGAATTTAAGTTATTCATTTTAAGGGGTTGTGCACTAGTACTGCAAACACTTTATTCCTTGGAGCCATGGAGAAAATAAGAGTGGGCCAGTGGCAGAATAAGCAGGTGGTGGGCCTCATAATGAGGAAAAGACCTTTGAACATTGGCCTCAGCTGCTGTCTTCTCGCGGTACTCCAGGCACACTTGGTTTTCATTTCCTCCAAAGTGCTATTTCTTTGCTTGAACTACTCTTCAGTACTTCTTTATTTGGGTTATTTCTATGAATCTTCAACTTCCATATTAAATGTCAGTGTTTTAGGGACACCCTCCCTGACTTCTTTACCTCTAAAATTGAGTTAGGTCCATCTATCATATGATTCCTATGTTTTTCCCCTTATTTTGCTTATCACGGTTATACGTAATTATTTGTGTGGTTATTACTTATTTAATGTCTTTCTCCCTGCCAGAGCCCTAAGGGGCAAATATTGGTTCTGCTGTGTTTGCCCCTGAATTTTCAGCACCCATCAGAGTGCTTTGGAACATAGTAGAGTCTTGAAGAATATTTGTTGATGAACAAATGGGAAGGCCATTTACTGCTTTCCTACCAAAACTGTTTTATGCTTCTTTGGAAAAATAGATATCATGCTGTGAGTGAATCTTTGGTGAAATTTAACTGCTAATTAAGATGTAGCTGTAAATTGTTGCTTAGCACAGGCATTGCATGTGGTGGGACCATCCAGTTCCTGTTTCCTGAATGAATAAATTCCAGGCATGAAGTCCTGGGGTGCAGAGGAGAATAATCCCGCCCAACACAGGAATATGCAGAATTTGTAAGTGTAAGTAAAAATATAACACGGATTTGGAATTCTCTATTAGTTTTAATCCTTTGCAAATAAACGGAATAGACAACTTGGGCAAAATGCATCTAGTATGAGTTAGCAAATCCCAAAGTCAGACTTTAGATACAGATACAAGGCAAATCAGCATATAAACATGACAAGAATCTTGGGAGGCAGTAGAGTGGTTAAGAGTAAAGGCTCTAGAGCTAAACTCCTTGGGTTCAAATCCCGATATTGATCGACACCTTTGAGGTATGTAAATTGGGGAAATTATTTAATCTCTTTCTCATGCTCCTCCCCTGTAAAGCAAAGCTACTCACAGTTCTACCTGACTCATCGTGTATTTTGGGGAGGATTAATGAGTTCATAAAAATGGTTAGAACTATGCCTGATAGAGAGTTAAGAGCTCAGTGAGTGTTAGATATATTAATATATTTTCCATGGTATTTAAGTCCTATTTTAAATGTTAGTCTAATGAAAAGGCAGTGTTCATTTTTTTTTAAATGTCTTAGCATAACTTCTAACTTTTGCTTAACAAGGCAAAGTGCCAGTGAAAGCTTTCAGTAGAATTCCATATGTTGTGGGATATACAGTTTTACCAACTGTGGGGAAAATATCACTTACAGTTTAGGTGCCTGAGCTTTTGATTGCCATTTTCCCATGATTAAAATCAAACATCTAAATTTTTGATTCATATCTCCTTTGGAGCAGTAGTGAGGGGAAAAGCATATATATAAATATCTTTTTCCCCAGCTTAGAAGCAAGAAATGAGGCTTAGGATTTGATATTTTATCCCAAGCATTCATTGTCCTATTTCCTAAAAACACAAAAAACTGAAGGGATAGTCAGGCCACTCACTAAGATAATAGATGGAATCAGCCTTCTAGGTAGTGTTGAGAAGTATAATCCACTTGTGAAATAGAATTCATTTAATTCTGGAACAGCCAAATTAATGTAACAAATACGTAATGACTACATACTATGGTAGACACTAGATGGGCTTAGTATCTTTTGTCCAAAAGAAGGGCTAGAATTTCTTTCAGATGTCCTGTCAGCACGGGAGTAAGGGTTGAACGTGATGGTCACACTACCAGTTTGGAAGATATACCTATTATTTCTGGTCTTACAGTGATTTTCTGGAAAATTTTTAACACGTGTATGTAACTTCAAAGTCTGAAATTAGTTAGCATCTTCACTGTCTTCCTGAGTAATATAAAGATTGTAAAGTACTTCTAGTTCCATTGTCCTTTTATATGTGGTTGTTTAAGATTTCGTTTCTGTCTTCTTTTTTCACCCCATAAATTAGATACTATTGTTTTCTTATACCGTTTCCCCCATATACTTTTCCCCCCATTTACTCACATTTACCATTTTCTTTAAGATATCAGAGAAATGATGAATAGATCATCCTTCTAGGTATATCTCTCTCCTTCCTGAGACCCACCCTACACTAGTATCTTTAATGGGATCTTTGGGCAGTCCCCACTCTTAAGTTTTTATTTGTCTAAAGTATCTTTCTTTAGTCTTCTTTTTTGAAAGATAATTTTATTAGATCAACAAATGAGGGTTTATAGTAATTTTTTTCCAGCACCTTGAAAATATTATTCCAGTGTTTCTGCATTCAAATCAGCCATTGGTCTAATTGTTGTTTTGCTGTACATTATGACTTTTTTCTCTGGGGGTTTTAACACCTTATTTATATTTCTTAGGATTTTTGGGGGCTCCCTGATTTTTGAGGATTTATTTCTTTTAATTAATCCTAAAAAATACTTAGCCATTATCTCTTTGAGTTTTTACCTCTTCCGTCATTTTATTCTCTCCCTTGGGAACTCTAGTTGGAAAAATGTACTTTCGCACTCTGTCCTTCATATCTTTTCTTGGTTTATATTTTCCATTTGGTAATTTCTTCAGCTCTTCCAGTTTGCTAATTCTCATACAGCTGTGTCTAATGTAATTTAATCTATCTACTGTGTTTTAAATTTAAATGACCGTATTTTTTACTTTAAGAATTGTTTGTATCTTTTTCAAAATCTGCTTGCAATTCTGATAGTCTCTTGTTCTTTCATCAGACCTTTTTAAAAAGATTGTTTGTATTCTCTTTTTTTTTGGTTTGATAAAAAATATGTTGGAGCATAGAACCTATAACAGCTAATACCAGGATGAGAACAGAAAGGTACTTTTGCAATCTGAAGAAGGGGGCGCCTGGGTGGCTCAGTCATTGGGCATCTGCTTTCTGCTCGGGTCCTGATCCCAGCGTCTAGGATCGAGCCCCATATCGGGACTCCCTGCTCAGCGAGGAACCTGCTTCTACCTCTCCAACTCCCCTGAGCTTGTGTTCCCTCTCTCACTATCTCTCTCTCTCATAAATAAATAAAATCTTAAAAAAAAATCTGAAGAAATGTCAGGATAATATTACTGTCTTGAGACTGTAGAAGTCTCTGATTCTTTTCTTTTCTTTTTTTTTTAATTTTTAAAGATAGTATTTATTTATTTGAGAGAAAGAGAAAGTGTGCACCAGCAGGGGGAGGGGCAGAGGGACAAGCAGACTCCTCACCAAGCACAGAGCCAGACACAGGGCTTGATCCCAGGACCCCAAGATGACTACCTGAGCCAAAGTCAGATGCTTAACTAACTGAGCCACCTAGGTACCCCTTCTTTAATTTTTTTATTGCAGTAAAATTATATATAACATAGAAGTTACCATTTTAACTATTTTTAAGTGTGCAGTTCTGTGACATTAAGTGCATTCACATTGTTGTGTCGCCATTACTGCCTTCTATCTCTAGAGCCTTTTCATTGCCCCCGACTGAAACTCTGCACCCATTAAACCCTAACCCCATTTTTCACTCCCCTGAGTCCCTGGCAGCTGCAATTCTACTTTCTATTGCTTTGGGTTTGACTTCTCTAGGTAACTCATATAAGTAGAATCATACAGTATTTGTCCTTTTGTGACTGGCTTATTTTACTTAGCATGATGTCTTCAAGGTTCATCCATGTTGTAGCTTATGTCAGAATTTCCTTCCTTTTTAAGGCTAAGTAATATTCCATTGTATGTATGTACTGCATTTTGCTTATCCATTCATCCACTGATGACACTTGAGTTCCTTTTTTTTTTTTGGCTACTATGAATAATCCTGCTATTTCATCACTATTTTATTGCCCTCTGAGGTCTGGACTTTGTCCCGGGGGTAGAACATTTTCATGGAGTCAGGTAAGACTGTGAACCCAGGCACTGATGCCAGGGAGCAAACATGTAATCAAGTCAGGCCAAAGGGCCTTTGCACAAAATGGCAGGAAGACAGGAGGGGAAGTTCATTCTGTCTTCGAGAGCCAGTATTTGAAACACGAAGAAGTTTGCCAGCCAAGGAAAAATGGGAAATCCTTCTGTACAGGGCAAGAGTGTGAATGAGCACTGAGGGAGTGGGGCAGCTTTAGTAAAGAGACTACTAAGGTAGATTTGTGCTAGTTTGGGAAGGGACTTAGGTGCCATATTAACCAATCGGAAAAAAACCCCAACTTTAATTTTTGAATAAGTAAAAAATTCACCTGGTTCAAAAAAAAATTTTTTTTTTGGTTCAAAAAATTTAAAAGATTTTATATTTATTTATTTATTTGAGAGAGCGCGCGCACACGCACATGTGAGCAGGGGAGCGGGAGGGGAGAGGCAGAGGGAGAGGGAGATGCAGGGAGCCTGATGCGGGGCTCCATCCCAGGACCCTGGGATCATGACCTGAGCCGAGCAGTACATTGATTGAACCACCCAGGCACCCCCACCTGGTTCCAAATTTAAAAGTTTCGGCAAGGGATTTAGTAAATAGTCTCTCTCCCACCCTTGAACTCCAGCCACTGTTTCATTAGGAAACCTATAGGATCCCTCCTCGTAGGTAACCAATGAACATAGGAAACCCAGTATCTTGGGTATGCTTCTAGAGGTGGCTTATGAGTATTTAGGCGATTTGTTTTCCCCTTTTATATGAATGATGACCTATTGTACCTGTTCCTTGATTTTTCCCCCCCTTAACATACTTTGGAGACATTTTTATTAATGTATATCGAGTCTTTTGACAGTTACATAATAATCCATTGATTATTGTAGCATAATTTTTATAACTAGGTCCTTATGGAAGGACCTTAGGTTATTTGTGATCTTTTGCTGTTTCTGACTGTGGCAATGAATGACACAGTTAGGTCATTTCATGCCTGTGCAAGTATATTTGTAGGGTAATTTCTAGAAGGGGACCATTCCAAGCACTGGATGTTAGTCAATGGAAGGATTTTATTTATTTATTTATTTATTTATTTATTTATTTATTTATTTATTTATTTATTTATTTAAGAGGGAAGGGGAGGAGAGGCAGAGGGAGAGGGAGAGAGAGAATCTTAAGCAGGCTCCATGCTCTGTGTGGAGCTAACAGGGTGCCCAATCCCATGACCCTGAGATTATGACTTTGAACCAAAATCAAGAGCCGGCCACTAAACTGACTGAGCCGCCTAGGTGCCCCAGCAATGGAAACGTTTTAAATTGAGGTATAACATGGGCAGTTTTGGGTTTGGGAAAGATAACCCTGGTAGTGGTGAGAAAGATAGGTTGGAGAGTGAGACACACATTGTTGGAGAGCCATCTATCCAAGAGATAGTGAAGGCTGGCTTTAAGCCTTGGGGGAGTGCAAATAGAGAAAGAGGGGGCAAATTCTAGAGAGCCTCTTTATTACTTTACACTTGGATTCACAGTATTCTCAATTTCAGGAATGCACCAGTAAAACAAAACGGTTTAAGAATTATTTTATTAAGTATGTCATACCCGTATCTTTTTGATTTCATATGGAAGAAAGAAAAATGAAATACAGTGGCTAGTAGCATGGATCTACCTGTAGAGATCTTGGAAGGAAACAGAAAAAGATCAAGTTGAAGTGAGAGTTCTAAGGAAAGGACTCTACTTGGCCTTGAACTCAGGTATGGCAGGAGTTTTTAATCACTCCAGTATGTATTCCAGGCTGGCATGGACAGATATCTGTACTAAGATGTGAGGTAAAAAACAGTAGGGGGATATATTTAGAATGATCCCAATTTGTATTATCCTTTATGTGGAAGAGCATACACTAAAATGTGGTGGGATTGAGTGGTGGGATTTCAGGGTACACACTTTTTTTCTTACCATAATTTATGTTTTTCCCTTAACAATGAACTTGTATTACTTCTGAAGTAAAAAGATAAGTCCAGTATTTTCCCACATCTTTTTCTTATTACTGTTTGCACTGTTCTCAGTGCTTGGAATCACCCTTCCTCTCTTGTTAAAATGTTGATGTCACTTTCTCCATGAAATCCTTTCCAGGCTGCTCAGTGGAAATTAATCTCTCTATAAGGCTTGTCTGTGTTTCCTATCAGATACTGTCATGAATTAGAGCTACTTATGTGCATGTGTGTTTGTACTCCTTGTCCCTCCAACCTCACCCACCTTACAAATATGAGTTCTGGAAGGCATGCAGTACTCTCATACAGTGGGATTACTTGCACTTGGGAGATAGTGTAATGCTAAATCAGTTGTATTTGCAGCACTGCAGTGTTTTCTCTGTCAGAGGGAGAAGAAATAGATATAAATTCCAAGTCACAGTCAGCAGAGTGATTTTAAAATTCTGAGTGCAACGATGTATCTATATACCCCAGATGAATACTGTTTCCTAATTTGAGAAGGCTGCTGAAAAGTCCCCAGAGAACAAGGAGCCATAAATAATAAACATCATCTCTAAAACTGCTATATCTATTGCATCTCTAACATGGATATTTGAATGTTACATAGTACCTGAAATATACAAGAAAACTTTTATCTTTGAACTGCGAGCTCCGCCTTGGGTTGTTTGTTCTGAAGTTTCCATACACAGGCCAGGCAAATTTCTCAGTCTACTACAGTCATGTATTGATGGCACTGAGGAATAGGATTGAGAAATCCCCATCTTCCCCCTTCTCGTCCAGAAATTGACTCCTTTTATTATGTTTGCCAGATAAACCTTTTCCTCTTCTTTTTTCCTTTTATTTTTCTTGTTCTTTTTTTTTTTTTTTTCGAGTAGTGTTCTGTTGATCTTTCCTTCCATGTCTTTTTTCTTCTTCTCCTTCCTCAAAGCTACCAGTCTAGATTAGGGTTTGATTAGGCCTTGATAGTTACCTGCTATCTCTCACTGCCATCCATTACTGCCAGTTTACTTAGTAAATCTAAGTATATAAAAAAAAAAAAGGGCACCTGGGTGGCTCAGTGGGTTAAGCCTCTGCCTTCGGCTCAGGTCATGATCTCAGGGTCCTGGGATCGAGCCCTGCATCAGGCTCTCTGCTCAGCAGGGAGCCTGCTTCCCCGTCTCTCTCTGCCTGCCTCTCTGCCTACTTGTGATCTCTCTCTCTCTGTCAAATAAATAAATAAATTAAAAAAAAAAAAAAAAAGAGATGAATGGTCTTCCATGATAGTGTAATTCTTTCAATTCTGACTAATTCTGTTTCTTCCTTTTGCCCAACTGGAAATAAGTTATGTAAGATGGTAGAGTCAGAACTTAAGGATTTAGTTATCTGTGGCAGGTATTCAACAGGTAGGCTGTAGTACTGATCTTTTGTGTTAGTAAACAAGTGAAACGAAAGGAAATAAACTTAATATTCCTGTAGAAGGCTTCTGATTAAACCGAGGCTGTGTCTAATCTATTCATATTGTATGAGGAGCAGTGATGAAATACAATCTGCCAGAGGCACAAACACTGTTGCTGGGGATGGTCGACAGCTTTTTTTCTGTCTGTACATCTTGGCCAGTTTGGTCTGTGCTCTTATTTCACTTTTCAGCAGGTTTAGAATTGAGTCTTGCTCAGCCCATATGTCGTCACACTGACTATGTTTGTAGTTGTTGAGAAGAAGAGGTAAAAATATGAAAAGCAGAAGCCTAAAGGTAAAACGGTGGGGATTTGTTTAGTGTGGGTGCCATTAAACAGATCTTTTCTATGGGCATTTTAAATCAGCAGCCTTAACCACTTATCACGTGAATGCTCTGAAACATTGGATTTCCAATTCTGTCTGTTTGTGAGAAATGTGTTTGTGGCTTGAGTGGAGAAATAGAGTAATTTTGCTTCTGGCCCTAATTTAATGGGTCAGAGTGTCTTACAGCCTGGAGCCAAATTTAATTACTAAACTGTAAAAGTGACTCTGAATGATCTCCAGTTAGCAAGCAGGATGGCTCCCGACATGAGTAAAGACACTTAAAGAGTTTTGCCATTGGGTTACTATTTCAAATTTTGACCACACCTGTAATTAAAAAAAAAGTGAAAGGCGGGGCACCTGGGTGGCTCAGGTGGTTTGGTGTGTAACTCTTGATTTCAGCTCAGGTCGTGATCTCAGGGTCGTGAGATTGAGCCCTGCATCAGGCTCTGCGCTCAGTGTGGAGTCTGAGATTTTCTCCCTGTCCCTCTGCCCCTCTGTCCCTCTCCCCGCTCGTGTGCACTCTCTAAATAAATAAATCAATCAATCTTAAAAAAAAAGTAAAAAGGTACATTATTTTTCAGTCCTGGTTCAATTTTAAAAACGGTTGGAGGCCAGGTTGACTCAGTTGATGGTTCCTAAGCCGCTAACAGTTATGGAACTGAAGCAGCTGCAGCCTAGTGAGTCTAACCTGTCCTGCCTGCGGAAACCTTCCAGCTTTTGGGAGGGGAAACCAGAACAATTGGGTATGAGTTGATTAGACTGCAGCCTGCTGGGTTTATATTTGCCCGTTGTGAGCTCGAAGGTTTTCTTGTCCTTGCCATCTGATAGCTCCATAGAGTTATAGAATCATGCAGTATAACAGTAGGAAACATTACACATCATCGGATCCTTCTCCCTCATTAAAAAAACACACACATACACAGTAGAGTGGTTTAGAATTAGAGCATGCGTATACTGCAGTCAACGCCATTATCTGAGTAATTTTAGGCAAATCAAAGAACCTCTCTGGGCCTCTGTTCGTCATCTGTGAAACAGGATTGTAATGGTACCTAACTCATAGGGTTGTTGTTACAAAAGATTGAGCGAGGTGATAAAGAGCTCCTAACTTACAGCATGTGCTCAATTAAAAAAAAAAAACTTCTTAAAAAGGAGAAAACAGAAATCAGAAATGAATTCCACAACAGCAGAGGGGAAAAAGGGAAATATTTATTTAGTGCCTGTTATCTTCCAGGCCCTGGAAGATACGTATGTATTAGGTATATTTACATATGTATTACATTCTTTAGCCCCAAGAGAGATTTTGTTTTTCCTGTTTTACTGGTTAGGAGACTGAGACTGGAAGAGATTAAGTTACTTGCCCAAGGACACAGTATTAATAATAGCAGAGGAGGAGGAGAGATTCATTCCAAAGCCCCAGTACTTTTCCCACAGCTCCGTGTTACCTTCCACTAGGTCCCCAGTTTTCCCTACATAAAAATGGGTTGCATTTTGAAAATTCATCTACAAATTGGTTTGGAGTTATTTTTCCATAGGGGCAAAGTTACAAATGGTGGCTACATACCCAGACTTATCTGCAAAAGCTACATTGTTATTGAAATTCTGCATATCTGTGAACTAAAACTGTTAAGAAAAAATGCATTTGCAATTCTGACTATTAAAAGAAAAACAAAAAAGTGTATTTTAAATTCTGTGGACTAACAGTTCTTTGAGAAAAGCAGATTTGGTTAGAGAACAGTAAGAAGATGGAGACTCTTGATGCTGGTGAGGCCTTTAGGATTTGAGGGACTAAACATTTATAGCACAGAGACAGCCTATATTTGATAACACTTTGATGATGTACATAGCACATTCTTATGCGTTATTTCCTTATAATCATGTATGAGACATATAGGACAGGTGGTAGAGTCGACCTAATTTTCCTTGGCAGTATTTAGCTTTCTTTTTTTCGTAATTTCATCCATGATTTTTTTTTAAAGGAGCCTCGCTAGTCACTTTAATAGAGGATTAGCTTGTAAGTGTATTGAAGAATGAATGAAAATAAAAGAATGTAGGTTTTCTTGAGTTAATTGTGCAGAATTAGAAGGAATTAGGGTGGAGTAAAGAGTATATGTGGGCAGATATGAAAATGGTAGAATTAAATGTTAATTTTGTTTTGTTTTTGTTGGCACTTTTTAATTTTTTTAAAAGGTTTTATTTATTTGAGAGAGAGCAAGAGAGATCGCACATGCCTGCACATGTGTGGGGGGGGCAGAGGGAGAAGGAAAGGGACAAGCAGACTCCCCAATAAGCGTGGAGCCAGATGCAGGGCTGGATCCCAGGACACTGAGATTGTGACCTGAGCTGAAATCAAGAATTGGTCACTTAACAGACTGAGCTACTCAGGCGTCCCTAGTTGGCACTATTTTTTAAGCACTTTGTCAGTCACTGTGTATCATGGCTGTGAGGGAAGAACAATCCAGACCCGACCCCAATGGAATTTGTTGTTTATGTGAAGCATCTGCTGAAGATTATATTCAGATCATGCGATGATCTTTCCCCCCCACAGTATTTATGACTATGTGATAGTTATTTAATTATAAGACTAGTGTGACTACTATTGAGTTCTTGTTTAAGTAATCTTTTTAATAACTAAAAAAATTAGAAAAACTAAAGCAGATTGAATGAAAAACAACCCTTTTATTTTCCTATAATTATTGCTTACTTTCCTGTTACTAAAGGTAGGACTAAAGGGTGAGAATTGGCGAAACTTTATGTGATGTAGTAACTGCTTCTGTATGTTTCAAAACAAAATAGAAATTGCTTTAAGTAGGATTTGGTATCCTGTAAATGAGTGTAGGAGTATTTGTCATTTAATGTCTTGCTCACAAGTTAGGAAGTGTACCTAAAAACATGGGAAATGGAGCCAAGAGGCTTGGATTCACATTCAAGTCCTGCAATTTTCTTAGAGAACTTACCTCTTTGAACCTCCTTTCTGATGTGATGCATTTGGATTAGATTGCCACATTCTTTTTTTTTTTTTTTTTTTTTTTTTAGGTTTTATTTATTTGAGAGAGAGAGAGTGCATGCACAGAGGGAGAGGGAGAAGCAGACTCCCCACTGAGCAGAGAGCCCAACACAGGGCTCGATCCCAGGACCTGGGATCATGACCTGAGCCCAAGGACCTGAGTCGGTGGCTTAACCGACTGAGCCACCCAGGCGTCCCCCACATTCTTTTTTACTCTGAAATTTTCTGTGAAATGGAAGGAGCATATTTTGTCACTTCAGAGAGCTCGGGAGAAAGTGGGTGTTGGGAAGAAGTTCCCCATGCTGATGATGCTTTATTATTAAATTAGTGGCCATCCAGAGCACAAGTGTAAGTAATTGTGAAGTGTCCAGAAGAATTCAGAGTTGAGGGAGAGAATGAAGTATGGTATTTGCAAATTGGAATAAATAGGAATCTGGTGAGCAGGCTGCCCTGCTAACATTTATCTAGTCTTAATTGATACAGTCAATCTTACATTGGGTTACAATTAGTAACTGCTGTCAAGGCAACTTAACACTAGTTCTAAGGAAAGTATGTTGCAACAAATAAACTTGCTTGACACTAGAACTTGCCACTGACATGGTTCATCTACTGTTTATCTCATGTGATTGTGTCATCATTGATGCACATGCAAATTCAGTTTTTGGCAGTTGGTCAAAATTTGAACATTTTAGGCACTGGTGATTTCTCATTATTTTATAGATTATTACTTACCAAGAATATTGTTGACCTGTTTTGGAAATTTAGTTTATATTTTTCTGATTATGAAGGCAATGTATAGTCATTTTTTTAAAAAAGATTTATTTTAGAGAGGGAGAGAGAGAAAGCAAGCATGAATGGGAGAAGAGGAAGAAGGAGAGAGAAGACTCTGGGTGGAGTGTGCCCTTTTCAGGGCTCCATCTCCCAACCCCAAGGTCACGACCCTATCTGAAACAAAGAGTCAGCTGCTCAACCGACTGTGCTACCCAGGTGCCCCCATAGGCTATTTTTAAAAATCTTGAAAGTACAGAAAAAGATTAAGAAAAAAATAGAGATCATCTGAAATTCTACTTTCTGTGTTGTGCTTCCTTCCAGTCTTTTTTTTTTTTTTTTTTTTTTGGTATGGATATATATTTGGGGGAGAGTGGGATATTTCATTAGGGAGATAGCTGAGGCATAAGTAGAATTTCCCATGACACTCACGATGTTGGGAATCTTGCCTCATGCACTGTGCTAATTCAGAACTGAATGTTTTTGTGAAATCAGGTGGCACAAACTCAGATGCCTACACAGCCAAGTGTAGGTAAATGTGTGAATCAGACCAGTTAGAGGACACTGGGGAGCGGTAGAGACTGTGGCAAACTGAAAAATGCAGGCCTTGATTGAAGAAAACTGCTATTATCTCCAGCTTATTGTTACCATATGGAAACAGAGCCTAGTGTTACCAGATCTTCCTGATATCCAATAAAACCTAGAAATCTATATTTCTTTTTATTTTTTAAAGATTTTGTTTATTTATTTGAGAGAGAAAGAGATAGTGACAAAGATAGCGAGAGAGAGCACAAGCGGAGAGGAGAGGAGAAGCAGGAGCCCAACGTGGGGCTTGATCCCAGGACCCTGGGATCATGACCTGAGCTGCAGGCAGATGCTTAACTGAGAGCCACCCAGGCACCCCTATATTTCTTTTTAATGTGAAGTTTTCCATTTTAAAAAATACTGTGCAGGTCAAATGAAATAGGTCTGTGGATTGCACCTGGCCATTTTGTCATTCCTGACATAAATGCTTCTCTTGGTCTTTCTCTCATAGCTCTCACAAGAAGAGCACTTTATAACAGAAAATATTTAGAGGACTTGGATGAGGAATTTCTAAGAGTGGCTTCAGGAATTTTCACTCTGTAGAGACACTGAGAGGGTTGCCTAGTGTAGAAATGACAAACCCAGATACCCACAGAGACCAGGAAGTGACCCACAGGGACTGGGAAGTGACATAAATGAGTGAAAAGGTCTGGATGTTAAGATTATAGGGAAGGATACAGAGAGTGTATGTCCTATAGGGGACATTTGGGTCCTAGCAAATTGTTTCTTTGCTGAAATGCGATCTGATATGGCCAAATCTTTTGATATTTCAAGAGATGTCAGGAATTTGTATCTTTATGAAATTTCTTGATTTCAAAAAAAACGTGGCCAAACAAAAATTACCCTTGGTCCAAATTCTGCACAAAGGCCACTATTTTGTAACTCGTGGTCTAGATCACTGTTTCCCTAAGTATATCCTACAAATCCAAGTTCCATGATAGGTTAATAAGTATCAAGAAATAAAGAATTTGGAAAGTGGTAGATTAAAGAAAATTAAACATTTCCTGACAAAGTTTATCTTAGATCCTTAAACTAATGTTGTGTAAATTCCTAAGAAGATATAGCTCATAGACCCCACAGTTACAGCTAATATCTCTGTTCTACTCATTTACCTTACTATCCCTCTTGTCCCTAAGGTAGAGGTGGTTTCCTCCTGGTAAATGTTAGTCTCTCTACTTATTCTCCAGGTTCTTTCCCTGCGTCTTCAGAGAACTTGCTTCATAATCAGCGTCTTGTTTCCTGCTTCCTTTCCTTCAGCCTATCAACATGCTTGATTTTCTCCTATTTAAACAAAGTAGTAACTCTTTCCTTACAGCATACACAAAAATAAACTTCAAATGGACTGTGGACCTAAAATGTAAGAGCTAAAACTATAAAATCCTTAGAATAAAATATAGGAGTAGATCTTCATGACCTTGGTTATGCAAAACCTTCTTAGATACTATACTAAAAGCACAAGCCACAAAAGAAAAAATAGGTAAATTGAATTTCATCAAAATTAAAAATTTTTGTGCTGCAAAGGACACCGTCAGGAAAGTGAAGACAACTCACAGACTGGGAGAAAGTATTTGCAAAAGACACAGAACTAAAATTGTAATTTAAGTATAGGTAAAGGATCTGAACAGACATTTCTCTGAAGAAGATATACAAATGGTTAATAGGCACATAGATGTTCAATATTAGCCATCAGGGATATTCAAATCAAAACCACAATGAGACACTACTGCACTAGGATGGCTATGATAAAAAAGACAGATAATAATATTGCTGAGGATGTAGAGAAATTGGAACCCTCATATATTGCTGTTGCTGGTGGGAATGTTCAATGCCTGCCTCTTTGGAAGACATTCTGACAATTCCTCAAGAGTTTAAACATAGAGTTACCATGTGACCCAGCAATTCTCTCCCTAGATATATACCCAAGAGAAATGAAAACAAACATCCTCACAAAAACACATACACTAATGTTCATAGCAGCATTATTCATAAGAGCCAAAAAGTAGAAATAATCCAAATGTCCACCAATTGATGAATGATCAAATGTGGTATAGCCACATTTGTCAATAAAAGGCAAGTATTTGTCAATAAAAAGCAATGAAGTACTGATATATGCTCCAACATGAAAGAAGCCAGTCACCAAAGGTCATGTATTGTATGATTTCATTTGTGTCAAATACAGGCAAATCTGTAGAGACAAAAAGTAAATTACTGATTGCCTACGGCTAGATGGGGTTGGAGAAGGGTTGGGGATAAATGAAAGGAGTGACTTCTAATGGGTTTCTTGATGGCGTGATGAAAGTGTTCAAAAATTGATTGTGGTGATGGTTGCACAACTCTCTGATTATGCTAGAAACCATTAACTCCGGCAGTTGACACTAATGACTTGTCTCTCACATCCTTGAAACTTGATTCCTTTGGCTTTCATGGCATCATTCTGCCCTTCCCCCGCACACTGCTGTCAGGTGTTTCCTTCTCAGCTCTTTTTACCAACTAACTCTTCCACCAGCTGCAATCTGTTTCTTCAGTCCAGGCAAGTAAACCGAGGAACCCATCTCTTTAGTTGCTTCTGGAACATTTGCTTATCTCCCTCTAAACATCGCATGGGTCCTAATGAGTTTTCCTCTCAGATCTGGTTTGCTCTTCCTATGTTATCTCTACTCCCAAGTCCATCTGAGTCAGGAGGCTGGGAGTCATTCTAGATTTCTCCTTTATCCTCCACGTGGACTGTCATGTAGGTGCACCTCTTAAGTCTGCCCTCATATCCATCCATACCTTAGCTCATCTGTAGTTTATCTTTCACGAAGACTCTAAGCTCTGCGAAATCAGGGGCCACATGTATTTTCTTCATTACTGTCTTATAATACCAGGCACATTGTAATATAAATGTTTGATCAAATGAATTAACTAACACATCAACTTGTCCTTGCAGTTTTTAAAATCTTTGGTCCATTTTCGCTGCTGAATTTTCCTTACTGAAATGCAAACCTAATAATGTCTTTTGCTTAGAACCATTAAATAATTTCCCATTGCTTAGAGAATAAAATCTAAGTCCACTGCATACAAGGCCCTTCCTAATGTCCCTTTCTGCCTCTCTAACTTCCCATTCTCTCTGTACCTCCTCCCTGTGGATCTGTGTTCCCTGAACTGGCCATACCTTCACATATGCTGCCCCACACTACTGGGAAGCTCTCCTTTCTTCCCCAAATCCTATTACTCTTGGAGAACTCTCATCAGCCTTTCTAGAGTTTCTTTTCCTCTGTGAAACCTCTCCTGCCTCACTGACGCAGAGCTGAAGCTTGGATGTAACTCTATTAGAGCACACATTACACTGTGTTACAATATTTGTTTAAACATTTGTCTTGTCTTTCTGTGAAGGGCAAGGACTGAGTCTCATTTATTTTTGTATTGCCGTCACACAGTGTTGTACACAGTGCCTACCACATAGGAAGTACTCAGTAAGTTCTTGATTAAATGAGTGAGTTGGAAATCAGAGTAGGTTAGAGCCCTAGTTTTTCTGGATATATGGCTTTTTAAATACCCAACTCTAGTATATTATCTGTGAACGATGCAAAAAGTACCGTGGGGGTGGATGAATCCCAACTCCATCACCTCTGGAGGAAAACAACCAACAATGTTGCTGATGGTGGGCACATATGTTATTATCATCCTTGTATGACCCAGATGTGGTACTGGACACAGCTGCATATCATAATGGCCATGGATCAGCCTAATACTTACACTGTAGAGCCAGTGATTTGAGCCAAACTAAGTACAGGCAGATGGGTGCACGTTCCCTTGTCAGGTCCCAATCAGTTGGTTTCCATCAGTTGGCCCACTGTAACTTTAACTGTGCATTAGGCTTACATTTTCGTCATTTGCATCTTCTTGTCCAAATATATTAGGAACTTGTGTTGATTACCATCTCCCTGCGCCCTTTAAATGTGATGTTCTATAGATGTTCTCTGTTCTGTACACTTACACTCTACAAATCTGATGTGTTTTGTCTTCCTGTTTTCTTAGCTTAGCTAGGGGAGACATCTACATTAACATATTTTTTAGTCAGGTTAATGACTTGAACAAGCCAAGCTTTTTTTTTTTTTCCCCCTCTCGTTTTGCTGGAAAGAAACCAAATCTCTCTACATTACTGAACCAAATTGAGTAGATTGTGATAAAAGGAGTAATAATAACAACAGTAGAAGACAAAAGGCCTCTCACATGGAATTTTGAACTAAAGTCACATATTGAACAAAAGATATTTAAATTAACTACTGAACAAAGTAAGAGCTCTTCAAAAGAAACAGGGCTTCCTGCCAAGTCCCCTAAAAATGCCCCCAGGCCTCTTACTCATTCACTACCATTATTTCAGTTTATCTGTCTAAGGATGCTTTATTTCTTATCTCAGTCTCTTCCCACCACCTAGCTGATGCGTACTTGGCACTTATGGCCTGTTGATTGAATTGAGTGGAATGGGACCACAAGAGTTAGAGGCAATTCTCTCAAGAAAAAAATAAAAGAGAAATAGTTTTAGCAGTGAATAGAACCAACAAATCTTAATTTCAGCAATGGAATAAAGCTTGGAAGTAATAAAATGTATTTACTGTAAAGTTAGATTACTTTGAAAGGGTTGTTTTTAAATGCTGATCTGGAAAACCTGCTGAGAACTTAGACTATAACTAAGACTATATTTGTCATTCTTCTCTTTGCCTTTTTTTTTTTAACCCTTTAACTATGGGTCTTTTTTTCAGAGAGAATACGATTTAAGATGAAAAAATCAGGCATCTACTTTAATCTCACAATCATAAAGTGTATAGATAAAATATACAGGAAGTGTGTGCTTTTAAATTTTGCATTTGTTAATCATTTCATACCTTGCCTTGTTCCTAAAAAGAATTTGAGGTCATAAGGAGGACTTAAGGTAGAAAAGATAGAGATAGATTTCCTTTGTCAGAGAGTTAAAAGGGAGTTTGGCCAACCGACAGTAGACAAGTAAGGAGATACCTAAAGAGATCACATAGCTTAGAAGAAATATTTGAGTAATTATATGATTTGTTTGAGGTCACATTACCATTATTAGCTAAGCTGGAACTGGAAACCAAGTCACTAAATGTATTCTTAACATGTATGTAGCAAAAACTTTTGTCTTAACTAGTCAAGTGTTTCGGTGACTGGTGCTGCACAGGTTTGAGAAGCATTTGCTAAGATTATTCCTGACCAGGGGAGTCAGGGTGGTTCAGTTGGTTAGGCATCGGACTCTTGATTTCAGTTCTCAAGGTCATGATCTCAGGGTTGTGATCTCGAGTCATGGGATTGAGCCCCGGGTCAGGCTCTGTGCTCAGCGCAGAGTCTGCTTGTCCCTCTCCCTCTGCTCCTCCCCCGCTTGTGCTCTGTCTCTCTCACTCTCTATCTTTAAAATAAATATATATAATCTTTAAAAAAACGATTATTACTGACCTGCTTGTTTGCAAAGTTTAGCCTATATTATGAATCATATGCTTCCCATTCTAAGGCTGACCTCCAGGAGTATGTTTTTCCACAAACCGTGAAGATTCCTGCCAGTTAACAAAGAGCATTTTGTGAATTAATCCCCTTCTTAATTGTTCTACTCTTTTTATTTGGAAAAAATGGGTGCTAAAAAGGAAAAAAAACGATTTCTGTTTAGATAGTGTGGGGAAGGAGGAGAAAATTGCATTTCCTGTCATTTCCTGGTTGATGGCTTAAAAATGTCAAGCTTTGTCTTGGCTTTCCTAGATAGATTTTGCCAGTTGATCACAAGTAGATGTCTTTCTGGTCCTGCGTATCTTTAGGAACTGGCTTCTTTGGAATTTCTTGAGTTGATCCTTTAGTGATAGAACACTGACCTGGAAAGATCTAGAACAGAGGGTGACAACCTTTGAATAAATAGGCAGGTTAAGTTACATAATCCTCTCTGCCTTTGCTTGGTGTACAAAGCCCTTCCCAGGGTGACTGGAGCTTTCCTTTCTAGCCTCATTTCTTTTGCTGAGGCTCAACCAGCCTGTTTTTCTTGTCTAGTCAACCAAGTGCTCAAACACATCTGAGCCTTTGCTTGTTTTCTCCTTTCTGCTTAGTCCGTCTTATCCTTCTCTTCTCCATCTGGCAACCTCTGCCTTTCCAGGCCCAGCTCCTTTCTTCTGTGAAAAGACCACATAGCAAAGGTAGAAATGAAAGGAGCTGTGTGAAGAGTGAATTATAAGAAGGAAGCTGGAGGCAGGAAGGCCAGTTTTAGGAGACAGTGAAAATCCCACAGACCTGAGCTGTGCAATATAGTAGCTACTAGCCACATGTGGCACTTTAGTTATTTATTTTTAATGATTTTATTTATTTATTTGACAGAGAGACACAGCGAGAGAGGGAACACAAGCCGGGGGAGTGGGAGAGGGAGAAGCAGGCTTCTCGCCAAGCAGAGAGCCCGATGCGGGGCTCGATCCTAGGACCCTGGGATCATGACCCGAGCCGAAGGCAGACGCTTAACGACCGAGCCACCCAGGTGCCCCGACATGTGACACTTTAAATTACAATTAATTGAAAGAAGCCAATCTGTAAGGTGTACATACTGGATGATTCTACTATATGACATTCCGGAAAAGGTGAAACTGTGGAGACAGTGAAAAAGATCAGTGGTTGCCAGGGATTGGGGGGCTGGGAGGGATGAATAGCCAGAGCACAAAGATTGTTGGCATTGTTCTCTCTTTGATACGATAATGATGGATACATGTCCTTATGGATTTGTCAAACCCATAGAATGTATCATACCAGATGAACTGTCATTTAAATTATGCGTTTTGGATAATTGTGATGTAGTCAACGGTAGGTTTATTGGTAGTAACAAATGTACTTCTCTGGCGGGGGATGTTAACTGGGGAGGCTGTCATTGTATAGAGCAGGGAATGTTTGGGAAATCTCTGTACCTTCCCCTCAATTTTGTTAAGAACCTAAAATGCTATAAGAAAAAAAATAAAATCTTAATTTAAAACATTAAAATTAATTAGAATTAAATTAAAAGTAATAACTCAGTTCTTCAGGTGCACTAGCCATATTTCAAATGCTTAATAGCCACATGTGGCTAATGGTTATTGTATTGGGTAAGACAATTTAAATAGAACATTTCTGTCTTAAAAGAAAGTTCACATTGGGGACAGCATTGCTAAAAATCAATTCCTCTAGTGAAATTGCATTCATTCTACATAGTCATGCGTTATGTGTTGTGCCTTAAAAATGGGACCATTTATTCATTGTACCTAACCTAATTCTGGACTGAGTGTATGAAGACTGGAATGATTGCGGATATCACCACAAGTATGAATGCAGCTTAGAATAGTGAATCAAATTTAGTGCCTGTCACTTAAATATTTAAAAACAACTTCTGGATAAGTGGCCTTGAGCATTTTTTTAAAAAGATTTTATTTATTTGAGAAAAGTGGGAGGGGCAGAGGGAGAGGGACAAGCAGGCTCCCCGCTGAGCAGGGAGTCCTACTTGGGGCTTGATTCCAGGACCCTGAGATCATGACCTGAACCCAAGGCAGATGCTTAACTGACTGATCCACCCAGGTGCCCGCCTTTGAGTAAATTTTTATCATTTATTTTTCTTTCCCCACCTTCCCCTACCCTTAAAAAAAGAGACATAATATAATTAAATAAGATTCATTCTTTAGTAATTACCTCCACCGGGGTCAGAATATTGACTCTTTGCAAAAATGTTTTAATGGTTTTGTCGGGTTTACTCATGATTGTTTTATTTTTTGATGATAATTCATAGCTATCTATCAGTCTTCTAGCATTGCCACCTTCAAAGACCTTTCACTTAATTGATCTAGAAGGCATTCCTGATTTTTTCCCCCTCAATCTCCTCCCCTTCCACTGTACCTCCCAGTCTAAGTGCACATCCTATTACTCCAAAAGAATGAATTCTCCATTTCCACTTTCTTGTCTTGTTTTAAGGCACTGCCCTCTCTCCCCTGGATGACTGCAGTAGCTTCCTAACTGGTCACCATGCCTCCCCTTGCCTGCTAAGATCACTTTGCCATGTAACAGGCAAAATGAGTTTTTAAAAAGAAAGATCATGTCAATCTCCTGTTTAGCACCTACTTCTTACCGTGTTTAGAAAAGATTCCACACATCTTAACCTGGCCTAAAGGTTCTTTGTGATCTGGCCTTTGCCTTCTTATCCAACCCTATCTCCACACCTTCTCCCCTCACTGAGTGTTAGCCACTCCGCTCGTTCTGCTTCCTTGAATATATCAGACTGTCCTGCCATAGGGTCGTTTTCTTGTTTCTCCCTCTGGAGTGATCTTTCCCAGCTCTGGCATGAATGGTTTCTTCTCAGCTTCAGGGCCTCAACTCCAGTGTTACTTCCTTAGAGAAGTACCTTCTTTATCCACTCTTTCTGAGGTAGGCTCCCTGTACTCCTACCCCATACTCTTTATGGCATCGCCCTTATCTGGGATGATTTTGTTGGTTTATTTATTGTGTACTCTCTATCCACTACTGGAATATAAGTTCCATGAGGGCAGGAGACTGGCTTTTACTCCCTGCTTTACCTAGAACAGTGCCTAGAACAGTGCCTGGCTTATATAGTTATACTCAGTCAGTGTTTAATAATGCTGAATAACTGAATGTTTCTTAAAGGCGATATAAGAGGAACTCCTCTTCCTCCCTTGCTCTCTCTGTCTCTGCATGTGTCAAATAAAAGAAATCTCCATGTGTCTAAATGTGAATATCCTTCTAGGCCCTTTATACTTAGTATGAACCAGTGACTTTGTTGCTGAACTTCATTTTTTACTTTATGAAATCATGGCCCACAGCTTTTTGAATGGTTGATTTTAGTTGGAAAATATAGTGAACAATACATCTGGAAATAGTCTGTCATGTTTTGATCTGAGAAACTCTAGAGAACCAGCTGCTGATTTGAAAGTCTTTTACTATGATACAGACAGTCTATTGTCTACAAAAGTACTGGCTATTACACAGTGGTATATGTGTTTTGCTTTTTTCTGAGCTTTTAACTTGAGAGAAAAAAACTTGTATTCATTAACTTATGCATGACTTGTATTCCCGGAGAATAGTTTATTGTATTATTTTTCTTTAGCTGATTTACCGTGCACTTAGGGATTTTTCTTACTCATTTTTCTTCTTTAAACTCAATCGAAAGTTCAATGGTTAAATAGTAGGATGGAGATACTTTCCATTCTGGGTTTTAAAAATTTTCACAGATTTCTGCGTTAAACTGTGGTTTATACTCGTGATTTAGCACTTTAACCTAGCTTTATATTGATAAAATGGGTGAATTTCCCAATTCACTCTATTCAAGTTTAACGTCTTCTAGAGTACTCTAGGATATAACTGTAGTGAAAGAAAAATCAACATCCAGGCCGTACTTAGGAATAATTGAAGAAAGCGAGTATGTGTACCATTTGTGCTATAATAAGTACATCTGCACATATACACAATCTGGGTAGTGTGACTTTAATATAGTTTTTAAAATTTTATTTATTTATTTGACAGAAAGAGAGAGAGCACAAGGTAGCAGAGCGGCAGGCAGAGGGAGAGGGAGAAGCAGGCTCTCTGCTGAGCAGGGAGCCCGATGTGGAGCTCGATCCCAGGACCTTGGGATCATGACCTGAGCCAAAGGCAGCCGCTTAACCGGCTGAGCCACCCAGGCACTCCGACTTTAATATTTTGATATATTTTTATATTTTTAGCTACTACTATTTGGAAGATTTATATAAAAATGACATAATTACTACAGTTATTAGGTAGAAAATAATCGTGTCTAAATAACCTAGCCTATCTAAATAACCTAGTCCATTTTAATATTACTTTTTAAATTATAAAAATTGTATCTTCACATTTCAGAGAATTAGAATATAGAATATACAGATACAGAATTTCCTAAGCATCATTATAACCACTGTTAATATTTTGTTTTGTATTCTTTCAGTGTTTTACTTCATACATATGGATTTTTTGGTTTGTTGTAATCATTCTGTATTTGTTATTTTTATTCCTTTTAAATAAACTATAATGTCATAAACATCTTCCTGTAGTGTTGAGTCTTTATAACCATTGTTTTAATGGCTCTATAGTACACTACCTAAAGATAGATCTTAATTTGCTTAACTGTTCCTCATTGTTGGATTAGTTGCTTAAAAAACATTTTAGCTTTTATAACTAACATGATCGTGAATATTTTTGTAAATATTGTTATTACCACATTTGGTATTATTGCTTATAGGGTATATTCTCATTAGTGGAATTCCTGTTTTTTATATTTCTTAATTCATACTAGCTAATGGTTTTCTCCAAGAGAGTATGTCAATTTACAATTCCACCAGAAAGGTATAAAACTATCCCATTGTAGAATTCAGCATTATATATTATTTTTTTACAGTTGCTCTATAATTAGGGGGAAAATCGTGTTGTTTTAGTTCGAATTTATTAGATGACTGGTGAAGTTGTGTATTTTCGTATGTTTGGTTTCTAGTTTCAGCATCATAATTGCTTCATATTTTTTCAGTTCCAGTAACATCTGTTTTTTTCTGTAAAGACATTTTGGCCTACTTACCTTGCTTGATTCATATACTTCATGCATTGTTTTAGAGATATAGGGGTGCCTGGCTGGCTCGGTCAGTAGAGCATGCAACTCTTGATCTTGGGGTTGTGAGTTCAAGCTCCACATCGGGTGTAGAGATTACTTAAAAATAAAATCTTAAAAAAAAAGGGCGATATAGCAGTTTGTCAATTAAACATATACACGTAAATCTCAGTGATGAATGTCTCTCTTTTTTTTTTACCGTGCTCAGTGATGCCTTCAAATGAAGGATTCTGAAGAAGGGGTAATACATTATGTTTGTATTCCATATTGTTGTCCAGGTGCATTGTGGAAGCATATATGGGAACCATCTTGATAATTTCAAAAATCCAGAAATTTTCTTTGAATCCAGAAACTTCAAGGATAGATTTATATGTAAAGTATATGTTTCAAATATGTTGAAGTAATAGTTTTTAGAAGTCTGAAAATTTTTTTAAATTTTGATTTCTTTTTAAAGATTTTATTTATTTAGTTGACACAAAGAGAGAGATCACAAGTAGACAGAGAGACAGGCAGAGAGAGAGGGGGAAGCAGGCTCCCTGCTAAGCAGAGAGCCCGATGTGGGGCTCGATCCCAGGACCCTGAGATCATGACCTGAGCTGAAGGCAGAGGCTTAACCCACCGAGCCACCCAGGTGCCCCAAAGTCTGAGAATTTATTATTGAATTGTGAATCTTTTTTCTCCTGTAGGTTGGAAAAGAGACTGTTCAAACCACTGAGGATCAGATTTTGAAGAGAGATATGCCGCCAGCATTTATTAAGTGAGTAATTAAGATTCTTCTCTTGCTAAGCAGAATAATCCTCTTATTAGGAAAGAAAATTAACTGATTGCAGGAGCACCTTTTTTTTTTTTTAAGTATTTACAATTGAAATTTTGACTTTTGATCTTTTAACACTCTGGTTTCCTACTATTGATTGTATTCATTGCTGTTAGGCATTTTTGACATAATAATTTTTAATAAAACTATGACTTCTGAATTTCATTGTCTGGAATGGAAAGGATTCAGAAATATTCTGACCTTAGCAGGCATGAATCTGGGTAATATGCTAAACACCTTTGCTTGGATATAAGGAAATAACAATAGATACAAACTTTAAAAAATTAATTACAATGTATTTCAGTGGCATTTTAAATTTAAGTTATGTTTACATATCATCCAAACTCCTACAAATAATTTGCAGGTGTTTTGGCCTATCCTGAGTAAAAGCAGAGATGCTAACTTTTGACTAGTTAAAACTTTGTCAAGTTCTTGATTATGTTGTCTTTTTGATCAATGGCTTTGTTCTATGGCAGTTAAGTACTATGTAAAAGTAGAGGCTGACGCATAAGGCAAAAAAAAAAAAAAAAAGTAGGACCTCTACAAGTCAAGAGTAAGGTAAGCCTATTCAGTTACAAAAAAGAAGGGCAAAGGATTTGAATAGGTACCTCAAAAGAGAGGAAACCCAAATGGTCAAAAATTATGATCAGTTGCTCTATCTCATTAGTCATCAGAGCAGTGCAAATTATTCTGTTATAATCTCTAAATTAAGAAGTCTGATAATATCAATGTTGATAATGATGTGGAACAATGGAACTCTCATACACTCCTATTGGGAATGTAAAGTGGTGCAGCCTCTTTGGAAAACAGTTTCGTGTTAGTAAAGTAGAAGATAGGCAATTCTTAGAGAAACTTATGCTCATGTACACTAGGGTTTATATATGAAAATATTGATATCAACATTGTTCATGATGACCCTCTGATCTATTTATAGTAGAATGGAGGAAAACAATTATGGTATAGTCATAAATTAGAATACTAATCAATAATGAAAAGGATTGAAAATGGTTAATTTTATGTTATATGAATTTCAGTTAAATTTTAATTTAAAAAATGAATGAATCTCAAAAATAATTGAGAGAAATGAATGGTAGATATGTAGGTAGGTCCCATTTATTTAGGGTTCAAAAACATGTAGAAATAAACTGTGTTGTTTAGGGATGCCTACTTATGTGATAAAAAGATAAATATAAGGGGCGCCTGGGTGGCTCAGTGGGTTAAAGCCTCTGCTCAGGTCATGATCTCAGGGTCCTGGGATCAAGCCCCGCATTGGGCTCTCTGCTCAGCCGGGAGCCTGCTTCTCCTCCCCCCGCCTGACTCTCTGCCTACTTGTGATCTCTCTTTCTCTGTCAAATAAATAAATAAAATCTTAAAAAAAAAAAAAGGATAAAGATAAGTAAGGAAATAATGATTGTAGAAGTCAGGGTAGTAGTACCTCTGGGAGGAAGGAAGAGGGTTATACTTGGGGAGAGGCCCACAGGGGCTTCTAAAATAGTAATAATGCAAAAACAAACAAACAAATAAATAAAATGGTAATATATTTCTTGACATAAGTATCGAGTTATATGGGTGGTTGTTTTATTCTTTGTATTATACATATGTTTTATACAATTTTCTGTATGTATGTTACATATCACAATTTTAAATAAAGTGAGAAGTATTCCTTTATTTTTATCCTCCTTATGTTCTATTTTCTTTGAACAGATGTAAAATTTCACCCATATTGATGTCTTCTTATTTCTAACTTACTTGAGTGGGTGCTTCTATATAACGGTGTTTCTGTTAATTCTGCAAAATATTCATGTGTCAGGAAGTAAGGGGCCAGAAGCATCTGTTTTTTGTTTTTTGTTTTTTTTGTAGAGCCTGTTTTGTGGGAGTATCTTGTCTGACTTGCCTTCATTGGACTCATTAACCTCCAAGGTTTCTTCCAGCTCTAACCAATATGAGCCCTCTTTGTTTATGTGCCATTTCATCAGCATGGTAATATTAAGAGGAGTCTTATGCTATCATTAAACACTGTAGTTAAACTTGTATTTATGTTACATTAGAAACACAGTTCTAGCTTGTACCTGTTTGCCCCTCACCCCCTGGAAGCTACGTAGTGTGGCGAGATAATGTACAGGGGGTTTCAACATCAGGTGGGTATTTGAACTACATAACCCTATAGAAAGTTCCTTTCAACCCTGACATTTAAGTCTATGAATATCATTTGGTAAATGAATTTCTTCAGGAAACTCATTTCTGCTCATTCCCAGAGATATATCCTTGAAGTATGCTATGTGCTCTCACAGGCTTCCTTGGGGACTTAAAAAAATTAAGAAGTGTGTCTTCGTTGTGATAATATTTTCAAAAAAGTAGATAACTTTAAAACAAAATAAAACTTTGTCGATTACCCTTGGTGGTAACCAGAACACCAATCCCTTACTCTGGTAATTGGTTATTTATTGGTAATTGGTAATTTAGAGGAAAAAAATTAAGCATTTATCTTGCCTTTCCAGAGGTTCTTTGAAAAATTAAAAATACAACTACCATATAATCTGGCAATTCCACTTCTGTATATTTATCCAAAGGAAACAAAATCACTATCTCAAAAAGATATCTGCACTCCCATGTTCATTGCAGCATTACTTATAATAGCCAAGACATGGAAACAACCTGAGTGTCCATCAGAGAATGAATGGATAAAGAAAATATGGTATGTTTGTGTGTATACACACACAGTAATAGGGGGGAAGTGAATGAAGGTGGTTGAAAGGTACAGAGTTCATTATAAGATAAATAAGTCCTGGGGATGTAATGTACAGCATAGTAACTATAGTTAACAGTACTGTATTGTATATTTGGAAGTTGCTAAGGGAATAGATGTTAAAGGTTGTCATCTCGCTTCCCCCAAAGTTGTAACCATCTTGCCTTCCCTGTACAGACTATCTCAGAGTAGCCTAATAACCCTAGTTGATGAGGGGAATTCTAACCAACAAATGTGGAATTAATGACTGAATTAGAAAGTCATAATTATGCAGTTTTAATTATGCATAATAAAATTATGCAATTTTAAACAGTTGATTTAGGTAAGGATCATCAATAGGTGATACCATTGGGAAGTTTTAACCTTTATTCCACCACGGGGAAAAATCCTGGTCTCCATGGGGATCAGGGAAAAACACTATGTTACGATCAACTGAAAAATTTACTGAACAATGTTTAAAAAGTATGTAACTTAATATATTACTTGGAAATAGGATACAGTATAAATAATATGGCTATGGTTGTCAAGCAAATTTGGGGGGCAAATATTCCACAATTTAAAACATTATGGCTCTTCATGCTTTTCTTTTCTTTAGAATGCAAAATGAAGCAGAAAATAACTTTAGTAGATGCCTTGACTTGAAGGGGGAGGGGACAGAAAGGGAAACAGATGGAAGCAATTAATGACATCCTTGGAACTGTTGAGTAGGACATTCTTTTGGGCTGTTTGGTTGATGTTTGGAGGTTTCCAGGGCATGACAGAGTTTCCTCTGTCATCCACTTTTACAAAGACTTCTAAATAGTGTCTGCTTAGGCAATGCTAAAGAATAAAAGATGTTTAGGAAATTTATTCTTAGATTAATTTCTGCTCCTAGAATGTTAGAATGTCAGGACTAGAGAAAATAGAAGACTCCTGGCCTGTGGATAGATTTATACCTAAGCAATCTGATACACGTTTAGAGATTTTTCGGGGAAAGATATATTTTCAGAATTTTTGACATTTTTAGGATTGGGGGGGTTGTCAAAATCACATCATAGTCTATTTGAGTGACTAGCAGTTAAGGTCATGTTGATACGTTGGAGAATGGGTTTAATATCAGTTAAAAATTATATATTTGAGTTATAACTTTCAATGAGGGCATTCAAATGCTTGGGCAATTCCTCATTGTAAGGGTGAGAACATCATAATGTAGAGCAAAGTTTGCACTGTTCCAGAACGGCTTTCTCTTGGGTGGAGCAAGTTATCTGATCTCTAACTGCCCTAGCAGATAGCGTTGACAATTTACTAATTTTACCCAAGATTGTAATAATAGCCACACTGTTGCACAGGAGGTGTAGGGTTGCGTGATGATTGCTAAAGAAACTGTCTCAATCTTCATCAACTTGAAGAGTGTAACGGTCATGCTGTACTGTTATAATATTGGTTAGATTTGCATAATATTGGTTAGATTTTCCCTGTAAGAAGTCATTTGTTCCTTTAGAAACTGTCAGCAGAAGAGTATTTTGCATCATTGTCAATCATCATCACTATCAGGCAGCAGCAGCAGCAGTAATATTTATGTGTAATTGATTATGAGCTAGACACACTAATTGGTTAAGTATTTATTGATTACTTTCTATTATGTCTAGCACACCACGTGCTACATAGGATGGTAGTTCTTACCAGTGTATTATGAATGATCGCTTGTAAGATGTATTGTAAGTTATTTATTAGTAATAATAAAACACCAAAATTTGCAAAAGCTTTATTTTTCTAAAATAAATTGAGCATGTTCAAAGTCACAAGTATAAAAACATCCCTCTAGTCCCTGTTTACTAGATAATTGTTTTTTTCTTTTAATTTTTATTGAACTATAATATATTCACTTGCTTTATATTATGATTTTTTTTAAATAGGAGAGATATTAATGAAATTATAGCTGTTATGGCTGGAAATTGTGCATAATCCCAGGTACACCTGTGGGGGAATGTCATACATATGGGTTTTATTCTTTTTTGTTTTAAGATTTTATTTATTTATTTGACATAGAAAGAGAGAGAGGGTGGGAGGAGAGAGAGCACAAGCAAGGGGAGTGGCAGGCAGAGGGAGAGGGAGAAGCAGACTCTGCTGAGCAGGGAGCCTGACTTGGCTTGATCCCAGAACCCGGGAATCATGACCTGAGCCGAAGACAGATGCTTAATGAACTAAGCCACCCAGGCACCCCCATGTGGGTTTTATTCTTCTGTGTATCATGGACTAACAAATTTCTGTTGCAAAGAAATTTTTTAAAGATGCTTTAAGAAGGGGGTGCCTGGCTGGCTCAGTTGGTGGAGCATGCAACTCATGATCTCAGGGTTGTGAGTTCCAGCCCCATGTTGGGTATAGAGATTGCTTTTTAAAAAAATAAAATCTTAAAAAAAAAAAAGTTAAAAAAATGCTTTAAGAAGTTTTAAATTGAAGAGCTGTAACACAAAGGGGCACTTGGGTGGCATAGTCGGTTAAGTGTCTGACTCTCGGTTTTGGCTCAGGTTTGATCTTAGGGTCGTGAAACTGAGCCTGCTGTCTGGCTCCCGCCGAGCGTGGAGTCCGCTTGAGTTTCTCTCTCTCTCTCCCTCTCCCTCTGCCCGACCCTACCACTTGCACTCTCTCTCTCCAGTAAGTAAATAAATAAGAGCTGTAATGCAGACTGACTTTCACTATATAATAGGAATTCAGAGAAAGTGCTATCACTGTAAGTAGGAATGGAAGAAAGAGATTGCATGTGGGAAGTGGGACTTGGGAAAGATAGATGTGGGGAAACGGAAAATACTCCAAGTCATGGGGCCTGTGAGGAGAGGGACCGTCATGTTGCGAGTGGTGGGAACTAAGCCGAGGTAAGTTCTGCTAGGTGATAAAGGCACCTGGAAGCCAGGCAGAGGAATTTGGAATTGGGCAGCAGAGAAGCTTTGCAGTTCTTGAGCAGTAAGATGACAAGCTGAAAGTGGTTTTTCACAATTCATAGCCAAATACTGGATGAATAATAGGGGCTTAGTGAAGGAGAGTAAGCTATATGAACCTGCTGGATTCGTTTTCTGCCAGTGTGGATTTACTTCAGATGGATTCATGGATTCCTTACAGGTAAAAAATGTTTATGGCAAACTATTTTATTTGCCTTGAAAAAATTGCTGTCGTAGTGTACAATGGAATTTCATTCTTATTTCTGCAATTAAAAGGGAGGCAGTTTTTGGACCCTATCCAAGGGTGTTCAGTATCTGAATGTATGAAAACGTGTCACATGTGAGGTGGTCGTTGTTGTATGAACCCCTTAAAAAGGGCATCAGTGGCTTTGTCTGTTGGCAGGCGAATGATAGTTTGATTTAGAACTGCAAAGCGTTGCCGCTTTCTGTTCAGTGTTGCTCTGAACAGTCTGCTTGAAATCATCAAAACTTGGGTTGATTCACCAGCTTGGATTATTTTTGAAACATACTGTAATGTCTAAGCCTATTGAATAAAAGGATGTTCCTAAAATCCTTTGCGAAAGGATTTATGTACTATTAACAATCTGAGTGATTACCATTAATCCTATTTCCTAGAAAACTGTCCTGTTTTAACTCTTAAACTTTATTAGGTAAGCCCAATTACAGTAATATTTGTACAATTTTACCTTGATTGACATTCATGTACTACAATGAAGACATTTGAAAAGGGTTGAAACATGCTTACACTTAATTTAGATCTCTTTAGACCTAAAATAGTGGTGTCATATTTTTAGATCACTAGCCCTTATATTTAGCTTTTCTTTTGCTTATGATCTTGAACACTCAGAATAATCTGTGGTGAAATTTTTATTTTTAAACACTTCTCAGTGAAAGTGCCCAGAATATCTCTTTTTAGAATTAATTCTTTGATTATACCACTCAATGCACTTTGCTTATCTGGGGCTCATGTGTGATTCTAATGTTTTATTTTTTAAGTTGAGTTTTTTTGTGATCCTTTCCATTGCTATTTAAGAGAAGATTTTTGTCTCTTAACATAGATAATCAAGGTTCTATGAGACAGTTATTCATATCTGCTGGCTGACTTACGGCATTTTCGACCTAGCGCAAACACTCAAACTTTAAATAGTTCACCTTTGAACTGGCTACATTAAACATAATTGGCTACTACTGTTTTTCACGGAACTTCTCAAACAAAAATGACTTAAGTTTTAAGTCTTTTCAATAATGAACTCTCAGTCAGGGTTATTGATTTGCAGAAGAGTTCTGAACAGTTTGGCAGGGATTTGATCCTTGGTTTACTCTTTCTGGTTAAGAAATAGAACAGACTTTAAACATGTAATACTTTGGTTTCTATTTCTACAGAGTAATCAAAATCATATGATTGAAAGGAACTGAAGGGACCAAAGGAACTCACATTTATCAAGTACATATTATTGGGCCAGGTACTTACATATTTTCATCTTCTGAGAACATCAACTTTAGGGTATTGATAAATTCACCTTACAGGTTAAAAACTGAGGTTTGACCAACTTTAACTCACTAATGGTCAGCTCAGCTTGTTATGTGGCAGGACATACTCTTCCTGTGGGTGGTCTCATGGCTTCTGAATCCATGTTCTTTCCACCACCTGACCTTCCACGAAGTCATGTGGTCTATCCTTCTCTCTCAGACAGTGCTAATTTTATACCACTCAGAGAGGATAACAGTTTACGCTTTTCCCAAGTATTTCCACAGAAGGAATATTACAGATGTAGTTTGTGATGTATTGCAGTGTCTTGCAATTCTTAAGCTGTAAAGAAGTTAAAAGTCATAACATTTTAAGGTTGAAAGGAATCCTAGAGATTGTTTACTCCAACTGCTTTATTTTGTAGATGAATGGAGGTCATTGGCTGTGTCTGCCTTACTGCTCCAAACCAAACAGAAACACTATAAATAATTAGACACAAGTATTCCCTTAATTATTACCTTGACTGTTCCTATATAGGTCAAGTCCCAAATCAAGAAATTCTCAAGATCAAGTTTTTTTCCCCACATATGTTTAAAATCTTTATTGTTCTTTCCTTAGTACAGCAAAAGAGCCTTATAAAAATAGCTCCATTTCTTAAATACTTTTATGAACTGGGTACTTTAAGTTGTATCCTTAATTCACCTCACCTTGCAGTTGAGGAAGCTAAGACCCAGAGAAACTCAGGTAACTTGTTGCAAAGTCTCCCAGTACATCAATGGCAGAGGCGGGATTCAAACCCTGGCCTGACTCCCACACTGTGCTCATTCCAGTACGCTAAGACTCTTTCTCACTTCATTACAAGAACTTCTTATGGCCTAATAGTTTTCGTGAGGCTTAAGTGAGTGAGATAATGTATGTGAAAGTACCTGGGAAAAAAAAAAAAGATATTTGGTGATTATTAGCTTCCTTCCTTAGCTTTCTCAATCTTTTTTTCTCAGTCCTTTTCTTCAAATAAAGTAAGTTGCTTTTTTAAGCTTTTCTCAGAGAAAATTTCCCCCCAATTTTTGGTCTCCTATGGTAAGGTCTTTAAAAAAACAACAACACATGATTGCTTGTTTTTATTTAAAGCTCTTTCTGAAAAAAAAAAAAAAATAAAGCTCTTTCTGTATCTATTGAGATGATAATGCAATTTTTATCCTTTGTGAGATAGACTGCTTTACTACATGAATATAGATTTTTTTTTTTTAAGATTTTTATCTTTATTTGTCAGAGAGAGAGAGAGAGAGGTAGGCAGAGGAAGAAGCAGGCTCCCTGATAAGCAAGGAGCCCGATGTGGGACTCGATCCGAGGACCCCGGGATCATGAACTGAGCCTAAGGCAGACGCTTAACCAGCTAAGCCACTCAGGCATCCCTGAATATAGATTTTGTGATGGTGAACCATCTTTGTGTTTCTAGGATAAACCCTACTTGGTTGTGATTTTAAAAAAGAAAATACAGTGCTAAATTCAATTTGCTAATATTTCAAAAGGTTATTGCTTCTTCGTTCATGAGTTATCTTGAGCTATAATTTTCTTGGTCTGTTCTTATCCAGTTGTGGTGTCAAGGGTATTTTAGCTTCATAAAGTAGGATCTTTTTTCTAGTTTTTGAAACAGTTTACATAAAATAAACATTATCTATTTTTTGAAAGTTTGGCCCAACTTGCATATAAACTCTGGGTCTAGTATCTTTTGGAAGAAGAAACTTGATTACTCATTCAGTGTCCTTTTTTTTTTTTTTTTCTTTATCTAATTCCGGTCTTAAATTCATTTTGAGTCAGCTTTGTTAATCTGATACTTTTCTAAGAAGTTATCCATTCATCTAATCTCACAAATTTGTTAGTATGAAGTTCATAGTGACCTATTATTATTTTTCATCTGTAACATTTCTAGTTATATCACCTTTTTTGTTCAGTATTATTTATTTCTGCCTTTTTTCTTATTACTCTTTTAGAGATTTATGTTTTAGTACTTTCTCTCAATGGTCTATTTAATTAAATTCTTTCATATTAATTATTTAAGTTTATTGTTTATTTGTTTTTTAATTGAAGTAGAGTTGACACACAATGTTATATTAGTTTCAGGTGTACAACATAAGAGATTTAACAAGTTTATACATTGTGCTGTGCTTACAAGTGTAGCTACCATCTATCACCATACAACATTGACTATATTTTCTATGCTATACCTTTTATTCCTACGACTTATTCATTCTATATTAAGTTTATTATAAATACATTATTTTCAGTATTTCAGTCTTTATGTTAAAGCTTTCTCATTTTTAAATAAATATATTTTAGGCTCTTAATTTTATTCTAAGTTCTACTACAAGTTTGGAAACAGCTACTGGTATGTTGTATTATTATTCAGTGTATTTAAACTAAAGAAAAGGACAAAAACAGTTTACCCATTTCTCTCACTCCCAACCCCTGCCTCTGGGAACCACCAGTCTCTTCTCTATATCTATGAGCTTGGTTGATTGGTCATCCATCCATCCATCCATATATCCCTCCATCCATCCATCCAACCATCTATCCATCCATACATTTATATGATTGATTTCTAATATAAGAGAGATGATATGGTATTTGTTTTTCTCTGTCTTATTTCACTTACTATAACGCTCTTGAGGTCCATCCATGTTACAAATAGCAAGATTTTTTCTTTTTTTATGGCCAAATAATATTTAATTACATATATATCACAGTTTCTTTATCCATTTATCCATTGATAGACACTTAAGATGTTTCCATATCTTGGCTATTCTAATAAGTGATGTTGCAGTGAACATAGGGGTGCATATGTCTTTTCAAGTTTGTGTTTTCATTTTCTTTGGATAAATACCCAGAAGCAAGCAACAGAATTGCTGAATCATACAATAGTTCTATTTTTAATTTTTTGAGAAATCTCCTTACTATTTTCCATAGTGGCTGCACCAGTTTGAATTCCCACCAACAGTGTACAAGAGTTCCCTTTTCTCCACATCCTCTTCAACACTTGTTATTTCTAGTCTTTTTGATAATAACCATTCTGGCTGGTGTAAGGTGATATCTCATTGTGGTTTTGATTTCTATTTTCCTGATGATTAGTGACATAGTGCACTTTTTCATGCGCCTGTTGGCTGTTTGTATGTTTTCTTTGGAGAAATGTCCATTCATATCTTCTGCCCATTTTTAAATTGGATTGATTGTTTTTTTTGCTCTTGAGTTGTAGGAGTTCTTTATATATTTTGGATATTAGCCCCTTATCAGATATACGGTTTACAAATATTTTCTCCTGTTTGGTAGGTTGCCTTTTTATTCTGTTGATGGCTTCCTTTGCTGTGTAGAAGATTTTTAGTATGATGTAGTCATTTTTGCTTTTGTTGCTTTTGTTTTTGTTGTTAGGTTAGAAAAATCATTGTTAAGACCTGTGTCAAGGAGCTTACCACTTATGGCGTCTTCCATAAGTATCATGGTTTCAGGTTTTATATTCAAGTCTTGAGTCCGTTTTGAGTTAATTTTTGTGAGTGATGGAAGATAGGGGTCTAGTTTTGGGGCTCCTGGGCGGCTGAGTCGGTTAAGCATCTGACTCGATCTCAGCTCAGGTCTTGATCTTGAGGTTGGGAGTTCAAGCCCTGCGCTGGAGTCTGTGCCGGGCATGGAGCCTACTTAAAGAAAAAAAAAAAAAGAGGTCCAGTTTTATTCTTTTGTGTGTGGCTGTCCAGTTTTACCAACACTATTTATTGAAGAGACTGTCCTTTCACCATTGTATATTCTTCACTTCTTTGCCATAAATTAGTTGACCATACATATGTGGGTTTATTCTGGACTCCCTGTTCCAGTGATTTATGTGTCTGTTTTTAAGCCAATACCATACTGTTTTAATTACTATAGCTTTGTAACATAGTTACAAAGTGTAACTTTGTAAGTTGCAAACTGTAACACAGTTTGAAATCAGAAAGTGTGATGCCTCCAGCTTTGTTCTTCTTTCTCAAGATTGTTTTGTCTATTTGGGATCTTTTTTGGTTCCACACAAATTTTAGGATTGTTCTATTTCTGTGAAAAATGCCACTGAAATTTTGAGAGGGATTGCATTGAATCTGTATATTGCTTTGTGTAGGATGGACATTTTAATGATATTCTTCTAATCCATGACCATGGAATACCTTTCTGTTTATTTGTGTCTTAAATTTATTTCATTAATGTTTTGTTGTTTTCAATATATAGGTCTTTCACCTCCTTGGTTAAATTTATTCCTAGGTTTGTTATTCTTTTCGATGCAGTTGTAAATGGGATTGTGAATTTTCCAGCTATAGAAACTTTAATAGTTGTGATTTTGGTTGTGCCTTCACCTTTAACAATATGCTTTATTTAGGAGTGCGTTTTAAAAATTTCAGAATTCTTACTATCTTTTTATTGTTCTATTTCTAATGTAATTGCATTGTGCCCAAAACATGATTGATACAATATCAATTCTTAGAAATTCTTTTGTGATATAAAATATGGTCAGTTTTGCTAAATGTGCTATGTGTGCTTGAAAAGAAAGTATATTCTTTTTTGCTTCTATTGTGATGAATAGAACAAAATCTTATTTTAAAACATTATAAAATCACTGTATCTTTCATTCTTATCCATTCTTAAACAAATAGTAATAAAAATCTTATTATTATTGTTTTAAGATTATTAAATATTATTATTATTGTTTTAAGATTTTATTTTTAAGTAATCTCTACACCCAGCGTGGGACTTGAGCTCACAACCCTGAGATCAAGAGTCACACACTCTACTGATTAAGTCAGCCAGGAGCCCCTAAATATCACCAATCAAACTTTTTGTTGTCTTACTGTTTTGTCTGTTTGAATTATCAGTTTATGATGAAGTATGTTGAAATCTACAATAATTGTAGGCTTGTCAGTTTTTCTCATAATTGTCAGCTTTAGCTTTATATATTTCAAAGCAGTATTAGTAGTAGTAAGTGGTTACAAGGTTATGATTCTCCTGGGTCCTAAATTCTGTCAATTATTGTGTTATTTATTACCCCTTTTTAAAAAAGATTTATTTATTCATTAGAGAGTGAGCATGTTTGTGTGCATGAGCAGGGAATGGGGCAAAGGGAGAGGAAGAGTGAGAATCTCTAGCAGACTCCTAGCTGAGCATGGAGGCCTATGTGGCCCGATCCCACGACACTGACTGAGATCAAGACCTGCCAGAAATCAAGAGTTGGACACTTGACTGACTGAGTCACCCTGGCGCCCATTTATTGCCTTTTTTTAAGAATGACTGTTGATTGATGTTAGTCTACTGTTGACTTTTTATCTCCAGATTTTTTTGTAAACCATATCTTAGTTTTTGGCAGTTTTTTGGAATGGAATAGCCATTTCATTTTGTATGTACATATTTATGCTCCTAACTCATTCATTACATTCTGCTATAGAACAGTGATTGTCAACTTTTTTTAGCATAAGGACCTTCAAATAATAATAGTGAGATTTTTATTACTATTTGTTTAAGAATGGATAAGAATGAAAGATACAGTGATTTTATAATGTTTTAAAATAAGATTTTGTTTTATTCATCACAATAGCTTTAAGATACATTAAAAGCCTACTAGTGTCTGTAAGACACACTTGCTTCTGTAGTCTTCTGTTTCTGCTGTAATCCTACCATGAGAGGGAGGAAGGACCATAGGAGCCAATGGACCTGTAGGTAGCCGAGCTCTTGCCTGAACCTTGCAGGCTCGAATCTCCTCTCCTTCACAGATGCCAGATTTGAACAGGGGGTGAAGGAAGTGGGGAAAAAGACTATGACTAATCATTTAGGCTTTAAAGGATTCACAGGGTATGACTCATAGTCTGCCTTTCAAATAAGCGACCTACCAAGGCTTGAAGAGAGCATGTGGTTTGGGCATCAGTGACACTCTGAACCTTCCTTTCCAACATGCCGCTTCCTCGTCAGTTAATCTTTCGGCTCTGGCAGAATCCTGTTTTGTTTGAAGACCAAGTCAAAACTGGTCACCTACTCTCCTACTCTCACCTGAAAGAAAAGAATTTGGTGAGCCGGTGGTGTTTCTGTGTATCTTTTAGCTTTGGTATCTCAGTGTACATGTTCAGCAAAAAGAGATTGGGGTGGCCCTTAAAAGGCTTTGAATGCTTTAATATGACTCACTGTGGTTTCTAATTTTAGTTTTGGGTGTATACGTGCAGTGTCCTATACTATCACTCAGTTAAGAAAGGTCTGGGAATAACTGGTGGATGGGGGCCTGTAGGATCTTTCACTCTGGGAGCACAGGGCTGGAAAGGCCTATTTTACTGTTATCACAGTGTACGTGCGGGTGAATTGCTACTGTGTCCTTTCTACTTGAACTAGATTAAAGTTTGTCATTGTCCTCAGTGTTCCCAACTCCCTCCTAAAAACTGTAACTATTCTTGCGGCCTTCACTCAGGTTTCTAGATGACTAATGGCTGAGGATCCTTGACCTTTCTCAAAATGGCAACACCAGGACCAAAGCGTGTTGGAGAGTCCTAGTCCTGGGATGCCACAGAATGATTCTACTTTTGCAGTTTCAAAGTAAAGTTTGTGCCAGATGGCGAGTATGTAAGAGAAATGTTTATTTTCACACATCTCCCTGAGACTTTTGTGATCTTCATATCTATTATTTTTTTAAAAGATGAATTTATTTATTTTAGAGAGAGAAACAGAGAGAGAGAGAGAGTGAGTGGGGAGAGGGGCAGGGAGAGAGGGAGAAAGAGAATCCTCAAGCAGATTCCCCGCCGAGTGTGGAGCCTGCCATAGAGCTCTATCCCAGAACCCTGAGATCATGACCTGAGCTGAAACCAAGGATCAGATGCTTAATCAACCAACTGAGCCACTGGCATCCCATTTACATCTATTAGTTTTATTACTTTTTAATCCTGTGTGTATAGACAACAAGATCTGTGGATGAAATGAATTGCTTCTAGAGGAGACACTTCCTATAGGAGGGACACTAGAAAGGCTGAACTGTCAGTTGCCGATGCCTGAAATTTCACAGGAGCTCATTCCTCAGGTTAACGATTTAAATGCTTAACTGCCTGGTGAAGGGAGAATTTTCAAGGCCTCAGCAGTCATTTTCACTTATCATATGTTCGACTGAAGCTAGGCTGTAAATATGGGAAAGCAGAGAGAGTTTGAGGGCCTGACCCTGACCCCATACCCTGGCCTCTCTCTCGGGCTCAGGTCTGGACTGTAATATTTTCAAATGATACCATATATGTAGTCATAGAGAAAAAGAGGGAGTCTTAAAGGTTTTTTTTTATTTGTTTGTTTTTACTTGACAGAGCACAATTAGGCAGAGCAGTAGGCAGAGGGAGAGGGAGAAGTAGGCTTTCCACTGAGCAGGGAGCCCCATGCGGGGCTCGATCCCAGCATCCTGGGATCATGACCTGAGCTGAAGGCTGACACTTAACGGACTGAGCTACCCAGGCGCCCCAAAAGAGGGAATCTTAAAAGAAGGTGTTGGGGCACCTGGGTGGCTTGGTCGGTTAAGCATCTGACTCTTGGTCTCAGCTCAGGTCATGATCTCAAGGTCATGAGATCGAGCCCTGCGTCAGGCTCTGGGCTCAGCAGGAGTCTGCTTGGGATTCTTTCCCTCTTCCTCTTTCTCTCCTCTGCCCTCCCCCCCAAATAAGTAAAATCTTTAAAAAAAAGGTGTTTATCATGTAATTAAAATGATTAGATGTAAACACTTAAGTGTGCCACCATTTTTATGACCATTTTTGCATTTCTTACTTTTGGAATATGATGGGCTTCTCAAACTTGGAAGTGATCTGGGTCTTTCTTGACCTCTGAGAAACCCTACACAGATGGGAAGGAAAGGAAGTCTCAGCAAGGATTAAGATAAGAGCAAGAATAGCCTTGACAGGCAATTTTGCCTGCCAAATAATTTTGCCAAGGTCAGCCTGGTGGGAAATAGCAGTGATGGAGGTCTGAGCGCAGTGGCCATGGGGGGAAAGCCTCACCCACTAGTTGATCAAGTTCTCCTTCTTTCCCCTCTTTCGTTCCTATCTTCCAAATGTGGTTTTGTGTGGTGGATATGCGTGTGGCCTGACCAACTCTCTCTCTCTTGAAAGGACATGTCCAGAATGTAAACACCTGCTTCCCTTGGGTGTGCTCCAGGGTAATCTGACTTCCGTGAAATCAAATTTTCAGGTGTTCTGCTCCACAGCACTTCAGTCTTTAGCAAATAGAAGGCATGCACGTGCATGCATGCGTGTGTGTGTGTGTGTGTGTGTGTGTGACAGTGTGTATAGCCTAAATGGCTATATCGATGTAATTCAGATTTTATTAAAACAGGGATTTTGACAAAGGATGGTTTCCCCCCACCCCCCAACTTTTTTCTTTTCTTTTCTTTCTTTTTTTTTTTTTTTGCGGTGGGGTGAAGTTTAATTTGTTGAATGTTTCAGAGAGATTTTCGGTTTTATATTGTGGAGCAGTATATGTCTAAATAGGCCCAGCGCACTGTTTCCTTTATGTTATTTTGTTCCAAAGCGCTCTCTTCTTCCCTCTGCTAAATCAGCGAGCTGGGATTTGCTAGGTGATTTTTGCAGGAGCAGACTGAGAGTGTGTGGCTTCAGTGGATGGGTTACCTGCATTTTGTGATGGTAGACTGCCCTCTCTAGTCATACCAGGTCTATGGCAAATGCATGTTATTTTTCACAGAAAGGACTGCGTGTGTGTGCACGCACGCATGCGCGCGCACGTGTTTATGTGATAGAGAATATTATTCCATTGGGAAAACAACTCAGAAAGATGCTGTGCAGAGGACCATCTCTGTAAGTAGTGCTGAGGTTCTGAGGCAGGAGCAACGTTGTCTCCACTTTACCCATCACCACTTTCCTAATCTCTCAGGTAAAAATGACTCTTCCCACTCTTATGTCCCCTTGGCATGTGGTCGATGTCCTTCTAAATACTGATGTAGTTTTGTTTACCCGTATGTCTTCTCCTTCTGAGGTGGTAACCTTCTAAAGGTAGGGACTTAAAAATACGTTGTATTCCTAGGGTTCATACAGCATGGAGCAGGTCCTCAATAGTTAGAGGAACAAATACATGAAAGAATTTAAGATTGAATGAGATCTAGTAGAACCTTTAAAAATGACTTCTGGCAATCAATCTCTATAATCTCTGGATCTGTTTTTCTTATATATATATATTTAAAGATTTTATTTATTTATTTGACAGAGAGAGACACAGCGAGAAAGGGAACACAAGCAGGGAAGTGGGAGGGTGGAAGCAGGCTTCCTGCCGAGCAGGGAGCCCGATGCGGGGCTCGGTCCCAGGACCCTGGAACCATGACCTGAGCCGAAGGCAGATGCCCAACGACTGAGCCACCCAGGCGCCCCTTATATTTCTTTAATTAAAAATTCAGCATAAGCTTAAGCTCCTTGATTAGTGATAATTGAAATCACATGGGACTGAGTAGTTTGGGATCTTTATATATCTTAAATTGTATCAAGTTATATCATGTGTAATCCTGGAAAGAATGGATTAGTGGCTTATGAGTGAACATATTTTGGGTACTGTGAGGCTGTCATTGGTCCACTGATCTAAAGCATAAGAATTTTCTGTTAATTTAAGTTGAAGACTCAAAGGCAGAGAAAAGCTTTCAACTTGTGATAGTTGATGGATTTAAAGTGTCTAAATCAATATTATTAGGATATGATCAAGATATATAATTATTTAGGAAACAGAACTTGTCCCTACTGTCTTTCTTTAAAATGCTTTCTAAAAAATTTAGATTTGTGTTAAAAAGTAGAAGATCACTTTAAGAAGTAAGGCAGCTTGAATGTTTTAATAAAATCTCATTTTCAAAAAAAAAAATCTCAGCAGACAAAACAGACTCCTATCTGTTTCTAACCACTGGTTAGTCATGGTGGGATTTGTTTGGCTTTTATGAATGCCATTAAATTTTAATGTATAGATCAGATGTCTTATTGTAGAAAAAAATGGTACAGTATCTGTTTTAGCCCTATCATTTTACCACACAAGGGAACCATTAGTGGAGAATCAAATTGATTCCTGCAGAGCTTTTCGATTTCATGATTTTTTTTTTCTGTTTCTTTTCTCCATGATGGTTTTTTGTTTTTTTCCACATTTGGAACACTTATGTAGTAACTGAATCCTTGCAAGTAGGTGTAGCACAACCGTTGGATTCTGTGAGTCTTAGGTTTGTTTGCTTTAATTTCATCAGCGTCCATGTTATGGAAATAAAATCAAGTTTTGTGACTTTTTAAAGTTAATGATCTTTATGGGCCCCTACTGGGTGAAAATTCATTTATTCGTTCATTCAACAAATATTTATTGGACATTTGTTATGTGTCAGGCACTCTGCTTTGTGAATACATTAAGGAACAAGATAGACAAGGTTCTTGGCCTTGCTGAACTTAGAGTCTTGTGGAAAATAGAGAAAACTAAACTGAGAGGGTGTGATAAATCTCATGGAAGCACGTAGGAGAGGTACTTGTAGATTTGAGATGGTTTCCTGAAGGAAGAGTTATTTAAAGGCAGAATCTAAGAGAATAAGAAGTGGTTAGTCAAGCAAAAGAGGGGAGAGAGAGGTGTTTGATTTAGTGGGAGTGGATATAAAAAAATCTTGAAGCAAGGTGTCAGTGCTCTTTCAACTAATGGTCTTCAGTGAGTGGTTGGCCATCCCTAAAGATCTTTTGAAATACTTCTTTTGAACATTTTAAAGTTTTCATTTACAAATTTTTATTCATTTTATTTTAATTCCAGTACAGTTAACATATAGTTATACCATATAACATATAGTTATAACCATGTAGTTAACGCCTGGGTAGCTCAGTCATTAAGCATCTGCCTTTGGCTCAGGCCATGATCTTAAGGTCCCAGGATCAAGCCCCACATCAGTTCCTGGCTCAGTGGGGAGTCTGCTTCTCCCTCTCCTTCTGTGCTCTCTCTCTCAAATAAATAAATAAAATCTTCTAAAAAAAAAAAAATACAGTGTTATATTAATTTCAGGTGTGCAATAATAGTAATTCAACACTTCCTTACTACAGTAAGTGCATAACATGTGCACACCTTAATCCCCATCAGCTATTTCACCCCCCCCACCTGTAACCATCAGTTTATTCTCAACAGTTAAGAGTCTTCTTCTTGTCTTGTCTCTCTCTTTCTCCCGCCTTTCTCGTTTGTTTTGTTTCTTAAATTCCAGAAACATTTTTAATCGTAAGTTTAACTAGTTGAATAGCATGTATTTTCTGCCATATTGTGTATTGTATACCTGTCTTAAATATGTTTCCGTGTAATTTTGGTTCATTTGATTTATGGAAAACATCTGCCATAGTCATTGGCCAGGCCAGTCCTTCCTCATTGTGTATCTAGCCAGCTGAATCAACTTTACGTTTTTTAAACTTCATTTTTTAAAAGGTTCTTGTGTATTTTTAAACATACATTTTGTTGTATGTTGTATTTTAAACATATTTAAATAATAAGAATTTTTTTATGTTAACATTTTGTTATTTACAACATTTTGTTGTTTGTTAGTTATTTTTTTTTCCTGTAAATCCAAGTTTCCATCTGGTATAATTTTCCTTCTTCCTGAAGATTTCCTTTAACCTATCCTATAGTTCAGGTTTGCTGCTTATTAATTCTTTCAGCTCTTACATATCCGGGAAAGTCTTTATTTCACCTTAATTTTCAAAATGCGTAATAGTTTTTGAGGTTGACAGGTTTGTTTTTTTCTTTCAGTATTTCACTGTCTTATGGCTTGCTTTGTTTCCAGTGAAAAGTCTGTTATTCTTTGTTCCTCTGTATTTAAAGGGTCATTTTTTTCTCCTGCTACTTTTAATATTTTTTAATCTTATTTTTAAGCAGTTTTATTTATGTGCCTTTAAGCAATGTATGTGCCTTGTAGTTCTCTTGATATTTTATGTGCTTGGGGTTTATTGAACTTCTTGGACTTGGGGCTTTATAGTGGTCATTAAATATAGACAAATTTTGGCCATCATTTCTTCAAATATTATTTTCTGTCTCCTTCCTCTCTTTTGGGAACTCAAATTGCAAATATATTTGAGGCTGCTTCAAGTTGTAGTACAGCTCAATGATGATCTGTTCATTTTTCTTCAGTCTTTTTTTCTCCCTGTTTCATTTTGAATAATTTTAATTGCTATGACTTGAATTTCACTCATCTTTTTTTCATGCAATATCTTATCTGCTAGTAATTTATTGAGTGTATTTTGTATCTGAGACACATTTCCAGTTGTTCCATTTGAGGGCTTTTTATATCTTTCATTTACTGACTATACTCAAAATTTCCTTCAGCTTTTGAACATGTGGAATACAGTTTTAATAATGGTTTTAATGTTCTTATCTATTAATTTTGTCATCTGAGTCATTTCTGGGTTGTTTTTGAATTATTGTTTTTTTCTTTTCATTGTGGGTGGTGTTTTCATGCCTATTTGTATGCGTGGCAAATTACAGGTGGAGGCTAGTGTCATATTATTGTTGTATCAAACACAACTCAAATGTTTTGTCTTCTACTTCTGGAGTTCAGAAGTCCAAAATGGGTTAGTAGAGTTGTGTTTCTTCTGGAGATTCTAGAGTCCCTGTTTCTTTGCCTTTTTCAGCTTCTAGAAACAGCTCAAATTCCTTGGCTTGTAGCCCTGCATCACTCTTACCTCTGCTTCTGTCATCATACCGTTTTCTGCTTCTTTTGTTACATCATAGAGAAATAAGACCTTCAGTGTGCAGTACGATAGCTGTCAACCTAGAAATCTGTACTACTGAAAGAGTCGTTGAAGTAGAGGACAAAATAGACATTTCCAAACAAACAAAAATGGTTACGTGTTATCACCATCATTCTCTTAGTAGAGGAAATTCTAAAGAATGTAATCCAGACAGAATCAGATGATTCTAGATGTAAGGCCTGAGATATGAGAGGGAATGATTAGCCAAAATATGGAACATTTTGTTGGTAAATATAAACAAACTTTGACCTATATAGTATAACGATGTAATATCTAACAAGATTTAAAGGTTTAAAATGAAAGATATAACATTTAATACATGGGAACAATGTAAACATAAAACAAAAACTTGAAAACAAGAGCAAAAAGCTCAGGAAAGGGATGATTGGGAATTAAATATCCTAAGATCATTCTTTGTTTGGGAAGGGGGTAAAAATATTGACTCGTTTTAGATTTTTATGAGACTGATGAACTGCCAACTGTGTTAAGGGGACAGCTTTTGTTTTAGATTTTTAACATGCCAAGTATGCATGCTAAAATATTTAGGGTAACCACAAAAAGAACAGAGTGTGTAACCTTTAAAATTAGTAAAGGGAATAAGAAAGAGGTAGAAAAAACTAGCAATCTTCCCCCCCCCCCAAAAAAAGATAAGAAAAAGGGGAAAAAATAAGGTAAAATTACAGGCTATATGGAAAATAAGTAATAAGATATGAAAATAGTTCTAGGGGCGCCTGAGTGGCTCAGTTGGTTAAGTGTCTGACTCTTGATTTCCTCTTAGATCATCATCTCAGGGTTGTAGGATTGAGCCCCAAGTCAGGGTCTGTGCTGAGTATGGAGCCTGCTTAGGATTCTCTCTTTCCCTGTCCCTCTGCCCTTCCCTCTCTCTCTCTCTCTCTAATAAAAAAGTAAAAAAATTCCAAAAAAAAAAAAAAAAAAGGATGGGGCGCCTGGGTGGCTCAGTCGGTTAGTGTCTGCCTTCTCTGCTCAGGTCATGATCCCAGGGTGCTGGGATCGAGCCCTGTGTCTGGCACCTGTCTGCTTCTCCCTCTCCATCTGCCCCTCCCCCTACTCTTGTGCTCTGTCTCTCTCTCTCAAATAAATAAATAAAATCTTGAAAAAAGGAAAATAATTCTAAATATACCAGTAATGTTAATAAATTTAAATGGGCTAAATCATTAAGTTAAAAGTTCTTAAGCTGGTTTAAAAATATATAGCTATATGTTATTTAAAAAGATACATCTAAAACATAATGACAGAGATCGAAAATAGTCAAAGAAAAGTGATTTGTAATGTTAATGTCAGACAAAATGGACATTAAGGCGACAAACATTATTGGAGATATAGAGAGGTGTAACATATTGACGAATAGGTTCAGGTTGTATAATAATTGTAAACTTATATGTACCTAAAAAGTTAGCTTTGGTGTGCCTGGGTGGCTCAGTCATTAAGCACCTGCCTTCCGCTCAGATCATGATCCCAGGGTCCTGGGATTGAGCCCTGGGAGAGCCCATCTGGGAGAGACCATTGGGCTCTCCGCTCAGCAGCGAGTCTGCTTCCTCCTCTCCCTCTGTGCTCTCTCTCACTTTCGCTTTCAAATAAATAAGTAAAATTTAAAAAAAAAAGAAAGTTAGCTTCAATATATATGAAACACAAATAGAACTACAAGGAGATATAGTCTAATCTGTTCTTATGGTAGGAAGTTTCATTGGTCAGTAATTGATAGATAAAACAGACAATATCAGCAAGGATATAGAAAATTTGAACAATTTTAATTAACAAGCTTGAGCTAATGGAATATGTAAAATATATCACATAAAAATTGGAGCATACTCATTGTTTTCAGGCACACATAGAAAATTTCTAAAAATTGATCATGTGTTAAGCCATCAAGCTAGCCACAACACATTTCAAAGCCTTGTTATCTTACAGGCCATATTCTCTGGCACGATGCATGTGAATGATAAATCAATAGCAAAAAGATAACTAGAAAAGCCCCTTATGTTTTGAAGTATATTTTAAAATATCCAAACAATTCATTGTCAAAGATGTCATAATGAGAATTATTTAGAGCTGGATGACAACAAAAATGCTACCTGTCAAAACTTCTGGGGCCCATAAACATAAAAAAAAAAAAAAAAATTAGGGGCACCTGGGTGGCTCAGTGGGTTAAAGCCTCTGCCTTCGGCTCAGGTCATGATCTCATGGTCCTGGGATCGAGCCCTGCTTCGGGCTCCCTGCTTGGCGGGGAGCCTGCTTCCCCCCCCCCCCCCCCTGCCTCTCTGCCTACTTGTGATCTCTCTCTCTCTGTCAGATAAATAAATAAAATCTAAAACAAAACAAAACAAAAAACCCAAAAATATCCACCCACAACAGTTTCATTAGTAACAGGGACATGCAAATTAAATTCACAATAATTTAGCATTTCACAATGACCACGTTGGCAAATTTAAAAATTCACAATGCCAAGTGTTGGTAAGGTTGTGGGGTAATTGTGAACACTGCTGTAATCACTTTGGAAAACTGTTTGGCTTTCCTTGGTAGAGTTGAATATATGCATTTTCTGCAACCCAGTTTTCCACTACTAGAGATGCTGTTCGTGTGCACCAGAAGCCAGTATAAGAATGTTCCTAGTAGTATTATTGATAGAAACACCAGTAAAAAACATAATAACCAGAAGTCAAATGGGTAAATAAATTATGGTATATCCATACAGTGTATCACACATTAGCTATAGTCCTCAAATCATAATATTGAACAAAAGAATAGTCACAGAAGCATATATAACAGTGTAATTACACTTATTTAAGATTTTAATATAGACAAAACTAAATGATGCATTGTCTAGGTATGTATAGATACATAGGTGCTGGAAGTGTACAAAAAAATCAAGAGACTAGTTAACAAAAATCAGGATAATGATTAGTTGTGGGAAATAAGGAACAGTTGGTTAGAGTGGGGCTTCTAAAGTACTTGGTAATATTTCATTTCTGAAGTCTGATTGCTGTGTATGTGGTATTTGAGCATAATGGTCATCCAGTCTGTGTAGTTTTATTTTGCAATTTAAAAAATATAAAAATATTCTTAACTTCATTAATCATAAAAGAAATGTAGATTAAAACTATGTTGAGTAAAAAGCCCCTATGGAATAGGGAAAAATACTTGCAATTTATATATCTGATAAAGATTTAATACCCAGAGTATATAAATAATTCGAACAACAACAAGATAAATATCCCAATTAAAAAATGAACAAAGGACTTCAATAAACATTTCTCAAGAGATAGAAATAGCCCACAGGCACATGAAAAGTTGTTCAACATCTATGGTCAGTAAAGAAATCACATCAGAACTACAGTGAGATACCACTTCATACCCAGTAGGATGGGTTTAACCCCCCAAACCTTAAAAAACAAAAAATAACAAGTGTTGGCAAAGTTGTGAAGAAATAGGAACTCTTCTTCAACAAAGCCAGTGGGAATGTAAAGTGGTGCAGTTGCTGTGGAAAACAGGTTGGCACATCCTCAAAAAAATTAACATAGACTTCCACTTGTAGGTATATATCCAAGAGAAATGAAAACCTAAATCCACGTGGAAATTTGTGTATGACTATTAGTAGCAGCATTATTCATAGTTGCCAAAAGGTGGAAACAACCCAGATGTCCATCGATACATGGATGAATAAGCAAATTTTCAAATTTTTGCATATACACATGTAATATTATTTAGGTATGAAAAAGAACAAACTACTGACACATGCTATAACCTGGATGAACCTTGAAAGCATTTATGCTAAGTGAAAGAAGCCAGACACAGAAAGTTACATAGTCACATGATTCTTTTTATATGATATATCCAGAAAAAGGTAAATTCATAGAGACAGCAGATTAGTGGTTACCAAGGGATGGGGGGAAAAAGGGAAATGGGGAGTGATTACATAATGGGTTCAGGGTGCATTTCTCAAATGGTAAAAGTTTTGACCCAGGAGAAGAGGTAGCAGTTGCTCATCATTGTGAATACACTAAATGCCATTGAATTGTATGTACCCTTTAGAGCAACTAATTGTGTGTTATGTGAATTTCACCTTAATTAAAAAACCATATTGAGATCCAGTTTTGGTCTATCATATTGGTGAGCATAAACTTAAGTTTGATTATATGCCGAGTTGTTGAGCCTGAGGAAATAGCTACTGCTGTCATCCATTGTGGGGGGAATGTAAATAACCTCTGTGGATGGCAATATGGCAACATTTGTCAAAATTGTAAATGTCTACATTTTTTTTTTAAATGTCTATACTTTTGATTCAGCAATTCCTTTCTGGCCTGTGTCCTACAGATATATGCCTTTTACAATGACATTTTTCAAGGTGATTTATTGTAGCAGGCTAATAAATTATGGACTAGTTATGTAGCTATATTAAAGAATGAGGAGGCTCTTTATGTACTTTTATTAGAATATTTCTAATTTAAATTAGGTGGAAAAAGCAGAATGCAGAGAATATACCTGGTATGTATGATCCTATTTGTATGAAAAGGTGGAAGCCTGTTTTTGTTTATGCATGAAGTGTCTTATTTTGAAGAATCCAGAGGAAACTCATAATATTGGTTGCAAGTACTGGAATTTGAATGCCTAGGAGATAGTGGAAAGAAGGTGATTTTTCACTGACTGTGTCATATATATGAATATACATATTCTATATGTTAAAATTAAATTAAAAATTTAGTTTAAAAATTAAAAAGGAACAGTAAACAGCCAGTCCTTTAATAGTGATCCAAAGCCATGGCCATGAAATCTCACCGATTCCTTCCTTCCTTCCTTCATTGATTGTTACATAGGATCAGGTTGTCTATGTTATTAAACTGTATTAACAAACTATTAATAACTGGTTCAGTTATTAATGTTAGTGACGTTTTAATTAACAATATAGTTTTACAGGGTTGTTTTCAAACAGTCCAGTGGATTTGTCAAATCCATTTAGCTAGATGAATGGGAAATTTATGCATCACTTCATACTTTTTGTTTCCTCCTAATCCTTTGTGTTATCTGATTATTAAATTTCACTTAACACAATGCTTTGGCATTTTAGTTCCAGATATTAAATCCGAAACTGTTGTCAAAGATTTCCGTTCTTTGTGTAGTTTCTTTTAATGGCAGTGTGTATAGGGTGAGGAAGAAGAAAACAAAGGAGTTGCAGGGATGTATAGCAACCTAAAGTGAAAGGTCTAAGACATTTTGTCATCATTTTTGTTGCCAAGATACAACAAAGAACAAGGGCTTAGTGCAGTGAATGAGGTGAATGAATGAATGAATGGATGAACGGATGTGTAGCCCTTAATTGTAGATTTTAAGAGCTAAAAAATTAAGTCCTATTATAAATTGGTGTTGGCTGTTTTCCGTGTCGGAAAAAAAATGTGAAGGTGTCCCTTTACATTCTTTGCATTTGCATGTCCTATTCTTCTGCTTGGTTCTGTCAGTGAGTTAACTCCATGTCCCTTCCCACAGGGTTGAGAATGCTTGCACCAAGCTCGTCCAGGCAGCCCAGATGCTTCAGTCGGATCCTTACTCTGTGCCTGCTCGGGATTATCTCATCGATGGGTCAAGGGGCATCCTCTCCGGCACATCAGACCTGCTCCTCACCTTCGATGAGGCTGAGGTAGGCAATCAGAGGCCCATGCAGACCTCTTCCAGACAAAAGTCTTATTAAGGACAGTCTTAAAGGTCATAATGGAGGATTGGTGATGATTTAGCCTGAGAAAATGTTGGATAGCTACCCAGCTGAATTAGCATGTTTTTCACTTATTGTTCACTCACTCGACTAAAAACTGAAATATATTTTCAGGTTCGTAAAATTATCAGAGTTTGCAAAGGAATTTTGGAATATCTAACAGTGGCAGAGGTGGTGGAAACCATGGAAGATTTGGTCACCTACACAAAGAATCTTGGACCAGGTCAGTCATGTCCAGTTTTTATAATACAATTTTTTATGGCTTGTCCATGTCTGCTCGGGGCGAAAGGAGGACTCCCCCCCTGCTTTTTGCAGAAGATAAGTAATGATACATTGGGCATTGACGTATCTCTGCTCCGTGGATGGAGCTGACACTGTGTTTCTACTGAGGAGATATCATTGTCTCTGAAAGCTGAATCTGCTTTCTACAAATCCTGCCCTGCCTAATGAATTAAACTAGACATTGCAAATGTTGCTGGAGAATGTAGGAAATACTTTCCTATTACTGTAATGCGTAAGGCCACCCTGAATTCTGACCTCTCTATTCCACATTATACAGCATTCCTTCACTGTCTGCCAGCTGGCCTGTAGCTCTTTATGACCTCTTAGCTCGTTAATTAGCCCGCCTACTATTATGGATTCATGCCCTAGCCTGGGGCTGCATAATATAATGAGACCTAGAAGGAGAGAAGAGCTCCTGTGGCTGAATCTCATTTTGAAATGATTGTTTAGTCACCTGAGAATCGAATATTCAAAATACATGAACAGATAGCAGCTTTTTCTGTGAGAGCCATAGAACACGAACAGGAGGGTTCTTAAAGTATGACTGAGACCAACGACAAGACACATCAGGTTTTTAACTTGTCAGTATTAAGGATCACATACCACCTCATAAAAGTCTTTTGTCTTAGGTAAAATCATTCTTAACAGTATTTTCATGAGGTTCTATTGCAGTCATTCTGTAAACTTACGGCATTTAAGAGTTTCTCTGAGCCATCCTTGAAGATCAGCAGGAAATGCCTTTAGAGCAGTGTTCTTTACACTTTCCCACAGCATTGGGAGAAGAAGTTTATTTCTTCAAATCAAATCTTATGCAGAATCCCAACATATAAAAGACAAAAATGGAAGTACTCCGGATGGAGCAGGGGCAACCCCTCCTTTTCCACTTGGTACCCCCTGATGATCTGTGAAACTACTTAAGAAATCCTGCGAGCAGTTTGAAAACCAAAGCTTTAGACAATCACGTAGCACCTTTGAATAATAACCAAAGTAAACAGAAAGGGCGAGCAGCCCGATTCCAGAACACCCAGCTGCTTTGGATTGCTGTTCTAACTATAATCATTTTTATAATATTTTTGTTTGTTTCCAATTATAAAAATAGTACATGCTTATTTTGGACAAATTGGAAAGAACAGAAAAATATAAAGATGAAAACAAAACACATTATTGTAATTCTTAAGATTTTTTTTTCAGCCCCTGGCTTCTTACTACTAGGCTCGCGTGAGATTCTTAAGTAGGTGCAGTGGCCAGATAGTGACACGAACCTGGTACGTGTGGTAACCAGGAAAAATATATATATTTATTTTTTACAAATATATATTTATTTTTTCAGTATGTTTTTGTATTTGTGAATGTATTTCCGTCAAACGTGTGAAAATGATGCCATATTTAGGATTTACATTTCATAAATTACTTTTAATTGAAATGAATGAAGTTGCATTATGTTAGGCCTGTCCAGAACATTCCATATCATGAATGCTACAGTTCAGCAAGAGTTATCTGGACAATCAGTTTGGATTTGTATAGTCATTCATAGCGGATTTAGGCTCCACTTGGAGTCTTGAACATTTCACTATTCACCCCAAACAATTTATTCCTTGTGCCCCAGGAATGACAAAAATGGCCAAGATGATTGACGAGAGGCAGCAGGAACTGACTCACCAGGAGCACCGAGTGATGTTGGTGAACTCCATGAACACCGTGAAAGAGTTGCTGCCGGTTCTCATTTCAGGTATTTTCTGCCTGTACATTATCTTACAGGAAAAAAAAAATCAACGTATTCTAAACTCTGATGTTAATTTTCTTTTACTGTTTAGTTGCCTGTCCTTCAGTCTGGGTAAAAACCAGGCCTGATAGATTGGCTGTTACCTGATGGCTGAAGCTGATTGACTAAGAACCAGTATTCGTCTCCTGAAATGCTCTCCTGCTCCTGTTCTCTGTTTGAAGCTGCCCTTCTTGTTGCCTTGCTCTATTCTTTTTTCTTTTTCTTTTTTTTAAAGATTTTATTCATTTATTTATTTGACAGAGAGAGAGATCACAAGTAGGCAGAGAAGCAGGCAGAGAGAGAGGGGGAAGCAGGCTCCCCGCTGAGCAGAGAGCCCGATGCAGGGCTCGATCCCAGGACCCTGAGATCGTGACCTGAGCCGAAGGCAGAGGCTTTACCCACTGAGCCACCCAGGCGCCCTTTTTTTTTTTTTTTTTTTTTTTTTTTTTGCCTCTCTCTGTTCTGAAGTTCTAGTAGGCCCCTTTACTGGGAGGCAGAATATCTAGAAACTTTAGTCTTGGACATAGGAAATTTTTTTTTTTTTAAATTTTATGTATTTATTTGATGGATAGAGCGTCAGCAGGGGGAACGGGAGAGGGAGAAGCAGACCCCTCACTGAGCAGGGAGCCCGATGTGGGGCTCGATCCCAGGACCCTGGGATCATGACCCAAGCCGAAGGCAGACGCTCAACCGACTGAGCCACCCAGGTGCCCCTTGGACATAGGAATCTTTACACTTTTACTTGTGTTATGAAAAGAAATTAGGAGCTGGAATGGATATTATAGAGCACTATAGGATAAAGAAGTGAACCCAAAGCCCTTTTTCAGTGTTGTGCTAACACTGTTTTTCCTAAAATAAATTCTGCGCCTTACAGAGCTGGTGGTCTATACCACATGGGAGCACTTCCCCACTGGGTAGAGCCTCGTGGCTTCTCTCGCAGCCAGCCAAAGGAGCTGTACTCATTGGGTGGCTGGTTTGTACCAGACACCTCCGGGTTTACGTAACTTACTTAATCAAGTTATGGGTTAATCAGTTTAACTATCAGAGGGCCGCTCTATTTTCAGAATCTTACGAGACATGTCACTGTCACCCCCAGCTCCTGCCTTCCTGCTTTGGCGTTTCAGATAGTAGCTAGAAAAGGTGAGGTGAGGGTTAGAGCTCAGAAAGCCCTTATAGGAACTAGAAATAAAAAAAAAATTTTGTAAGTAGAGTCATAAAATCTCCGTGGGAAATATGTTTTTGAGGCCACTTGTTCCATGAGATAGAAAGGTTTGGGGAGTAAGATTTCTTTCTCATCTGGGTAACTCAATAAAGTGTTGATCAATCTTTGTTTTAACAATTTCAATGATTTCATGAGAAGATATTCTCTTTCTCCTGTGCTTTAAATTATTATTATTTTCTTCTTTACTCTTGGGGTTAGAAATTTCCTGCTACATGTTGAGAGAAATTCTGGAAGAGAAACTCGACATGTTGGGATCTTCCGTTAGGACTGGGGGCAGCGGGATACTTCAGTTAGAGTTTTATTGACTGTTTTCATCTTGTCCTGTTAGGTGTGTGTTAGATGGGGCCAGTGTCAGGGCTGGGATGATAACTGATTTGGAAAGATATCGGATATTTTGTGATTGTAGGTCATCAGTATATGTGTGTTAGATTAGCTCCCTGATCATATTTTAATGATGTCTTGTACCTTAAAGTTGCTGATATTAGAACTTCATTGGCACACTTGTAGTGTTTTTTGGTTTGTTTTGTTTTTAATATATTCTTTTTTGTTGTTGTTAAGATTTTATTTTTTTAGGTAATTTCTACACTCACCGTGGAGCTCGAACCTACAACCCCGAAATTCAGAGTCACATGCTCTACCGACTGAGCCAGCCTAGTCTATTCTTTTTCTTTTCCAGAAGTAAATTTTATTTTTTAAATTATTATTAATTTTTAATTAACATATAATGTATTATTTGCCCCAGGGTTAGAGGTCCGTGAATCATCAGGCTTACACATTTCACAGCACTCACCATAGCACATACCTTCCCCAATGTCCATAACCAGCCACCCCTAGTGTATTCTTTTTAAGATCTTAGAAACCCAGCGCATGTCCTTGAAGTGTGGAACATCTTGTGTGAATGTTGTTATGCAGCAAGATTAAATTCCAAGCTTAGTTTCTGATCATTTGTTTACTTTTACAGCTATGAAGATTTTTGTAACAACTAAAAATTCAAAAAACCAAGGAATAGAAGAAGCTTTGAAAAATCGCAATTTTACTGTAGAGAAGATGAGTGCTGAAATTAATGAGATCATTCGTGTATTACAACTCACTTCTTGGGATGAAGATGCCTGGGCCAGCAAGGTAAGTGTTACTGAAGGAGAAATAAGCAAACTCCTGAATGCTCCTCTCCCCCTTTATCTTGTAATTGTGGGTAGTGTAAGACCACTCAGATATTATGAAATAATTTCTACTTCACTTTTCATGGGTTTCATGGGTTACTTGCTGCTTTTGCAAACTTCCTTTGCCCCAAGCTAAAACAAATATGTATGTGGGGTTGAAGGCTGAGATGTGTAGCTTTTTCTTCAAGCTAGACACCCATTGGGCTGGTGGAGGAATTTTTATATGGCGTATACTCCCCTGGGTGGGAACCTTGCCTTTTTATGTGGGTGGTTGTTGCTAGGTGACTAAGTAAGATACAGAATATGACCGTGAATTTTATGGAAATTTTTCCTTAACCAACCTTTGACCTAAGAAATCTACAGAGGAAACTCTTGGCTTTTCTAGATGTGTCCATTTGTCATACCATTTTCCTTAAGGAAAGCTCAATTAAAATATTAGTTTTCACATTCGTCAGTGAGTTTGAGGGGTCCCCTCACCCTTTATCTAGAATTTCCTCCTGGCCTCCAAAAGGGTTGGTGGATTCCTTCTAGAGCCTTGCAGCAGTGGTCTTATATTGCTGCTGCTTTGGTCTACTTCTCCTTGTCTAGTGACTGGGAGAACAGAGGCACTTGGGTTTACACTTTCCTTGTAGGAGCCCAAGAGACGAGCAGTGGAGGAAACACACTGTCTCCAGGATCCAGCTTCCCCATGTGTGACCTAAATGGTATTTCCAGGGCCCCCCAGGAGGCTGGTAGCAAAGAGGGGATTTGTCTTATGACTTCCATTGAGTACCCAGTAGGGCTGTGTTTTTTCTCCAGGACACCAGAGAGGTAAGGTCAGAGCTGGGATCTGAAAATCACATTGCCCAGAAAGTGAATCTAAATATGCAGAAGGAAATTAGCTTCTCTTAACTCTGGATTTGTTCACAGAGGAACAAAGTTCTTGAATGAGTTTTAAGACTGTGTTTTAAAACTAGACAGTGAAATCATTTTAAGTCTTTCATATTTTACTTAATTTTGCTTTTGCATATTTGACAACTTTCACTTCCCTGTGATGACTTCTTTATGCATCTTTTTTTGTTCTCTTGTTTGTTTTATTCTTTTTCTCACATTTAGAAGGTAAGCTTTCTCTTGCCCTCTAGTCTCTTTTTCGCTTCAAAAGAGAAAAAAAGCATGTCTGTGAGGTTTTCTTGTGCTGTGTGCTGTGCCTTTTTCCGTGTGCCGGTGTGTAACACTGTGCTCGAATATTCGTCAGAGTGTCGTTTTATCTGGGACTCAGGGCTGTGCCGGGCGGACTGACTCTGGCTCACACTGAGCGATTTCTTTGGGGAAAGCAGAAGAAAAGACGTGACATGGGATATCAGGCTCTCTATATTTGGTGGGTGCTTTCATCTTTTTGAACAGGCTCCTGAGAACCGTTTTGGCCGGGTCATTCCCACTGACTTCATTTGAGGGGCAAGTTTCTCTCAGTAAGCTGGGTGACCTCCAGGTGACCTGTGCGGACCCTGCTCTTGAGAAATGAAACTCCCAGCCGATGTCATCTCTCTATTTGCATTTCCTCCCAGTCTCCTTTGCAGGCTCTGGAATTTTGCTTTTGGAGATGTGTCATTGAGGTTTTCAACCCATTGTGAAAATGAATAGGCTCAGGAATTTAGATGGGGCACCTGTCCTTCACAATGATCCTAGCCTGCAAAATCAAAAGGGGGAAAACTAAGTGTATCTAAAGTTTCTCCTAACTTCAGTCCGTGGTTCACTGCATGTTCTGCTAAGCTGTGAATCAGCCATGGTTCTCTATGACCTCACCTTCCCCTAACCCAATCTCTTTCCTTATTCTCTCTCCTTTGCTTCTAGCAGATGAGAAATAGCAAAAAAAGAGAAGCAGGCCTTATACCCTCAATGTTTTTCTTTGTTTGGAAGAGAAACGTTAACCATCATTTAGTAAATAGGGGTTGCTGAGCTTTATTTAATGCCAGTGCCATTGAGAGATGCTTCTTTTTTTTACAAAAAATGTGGTCAGTTGAGTTTTTCAGGACAAGGATGAGGCACCTGGGGAGATTTACAAGGGAAATGGACCTGGTCCCTGCTGTGGACATTCTTGTAGCTGTCTCAGTTTTATGCTGATCTGGAAGGAAGCAGACTGTTAATGGGTGCTGCAACACTTAATCATCAGAATGAAAGAAAGGAAATAAAATTAGTTTGGCCCAAAGCAGCTCAAGTACATAATGACATCAGAATGAACAAGAAATGTTTGTTTTTAAACTCATTTTGCTTTTGTTTTACATTTACCTGCTTCAAAAATCAAAATGCTGTGAAAAGATATACATGACAAATCTTACTTCCCACCCCATCCCCATCCACTCTACTTCCCCCTACCCCTTAAGTGTGATTGTTTTTATTAGTTGCAAGAATAAATTGAAAAAATTTTTTACCTTGAAAATGGAAACCGGTAACTAGAATTTTGGTTTTCAGTGTAGTAGCATTATGTATCTTTCACTGCTTGACTGTGAGCAGTAAATTAATCAGACCTTGTGTCTGTCTGTGGCCACTGGGTCCCCTTTCTATTTAACACATGCTATCTTTTACCTCCTCTCGACCCTACCAATTAAGAATTAACTTTGTCTTACCATACTTGTTTCATGCTTCCCCATTGGTGCAGTTTTCTCCTGGAAAGTGATGGTTCCTCTAGAAAAGTGGGGGAAGAAAGTAAGTGGAAAAAAATTTTTGGTAAAAGCGTGTCTTGCCGAGTAAGTTAAGTTTTTAAAGAGGCAATGCGGTAGGTGCTGATTTTACCTTTTATACCTACATTCAAATGACAGAGTTACACACTTAAAAGTACTTTGAGTTTAAACGCCTCATTTTATTTTGAAAATAACAATTTTCCCCTCCTGAAATCAACAGTCATTGTGTAGTGATCATTAAAAATTAATTTAGGGTACATTATGAAACAAATTTGTGAATTACACACAATTCTAATTCTGCCCTTTGTAAATTTAGCAATCTATACTTAATCCCTTTTTTTGGTATTTATATTAGTTGTTTCTTGATGCATGCTGAGAATTAAGAGGAAGTGAGAAAAATTTTAAGCTAAGAATTTTTTGAACCCTATGTAGGCACTCCTACAAACTACACCTTGAGTCATTACTTGCTGTTACTCGGAATTAGTTCTTGTGGTGGATTCTTGCCACTGAGGGACTAGGCTGGTGGTGGGCTAAATGACTAACTCAAATGTCTTGCACAGAAGATTTCTGTACCCTGCCAAAGAAGGAAATATTGGTTAGAACATGTGAGCCTATAATACTCGCTCTTAACTATGGACAGCTAAGGTTTAAGGGTTGATTGTTATTTCATTTTTGAAAAAATAAGTATGTGAGGTTTTTTTCTTTATTATTAGAATGTCTACTATGAAGATGAAACATGATTTAAGATTGAATCAATTAATTAAAATGATTCTACTTTAGGTGTTTTATTTTTATTACTGAAATAATAGTTGACATACAATGTTTTATTAGTTTCAGGTGTACACATAGTGATTCGACAATATGTGAGCTTTTTAATGAGTCAGGAGTGTTTTATTTTAGCAGCTAATATAGTAAAGGACTTAGCTCTTGGAGTTAAATTCAGGCGTTTATCATATTTTAGCCCCTCCCCTCAAATTGGAGAAAAGCCCAAAATGTTAAAACAATTAACATTTCCCCTATGATCCAAGTGATCTTTCAGTTAGTATATCTGATTGTCCACGCATAGGTGGCATTGAATTTTAGAGCTGGGAAGGTATTCTTAAAGATGGGGAACTGAAGCTGGGAGGGTAACTTATCTGAAGTCTCAGGGGGAGAGAACTTTCTCTCATCACTTCACTGTAGTTTGTAAGGTCTTGTTCTACTGCCCAGTTTATTCTTTCCAGAAACATCTTTGTTTAAAACACTGATTAAGGGGTGGAAATGCCATCAGAGTGGGAAGGGTGGGGAGGGAAAGTATCAGTGGGAAAAGGGAGAGTAGGTTGGGCAGTGAACAAGAGGGAGTCCTTAGTCCCATATTGAGATTTTTCTAGAGTCTGGCATTGTAGGACCTCACTTTTTCTACCGAAGTTCCTTTTGATTATCTCTAGGAGGAACTCTGTGGCTCTCAGTACTATTCCGTGTTCTTTAGATCTAACTCTATATTACATTTCAGGAGTGTTTCAGTTCTTGGGAGAGCATATAAAAAGGAGTTCTTTTAAGGTTGTCCTTCCACTTTTTGGTGTGCGTGGGACAGAGCCAAGCCAGTGTGTTTTTTTTCATTTAAAACCTGAACTCCTAAGAGTTTCACTGTAAAGGGAACCTTGGAGGAGGTGACCAGATCCCTGCCAGCTGTCCCCAAAGCTGCATGCTTAGATCAGGTCTTTTTTACACTCACTCTTTAAAGAAAAAAAAAGAACAACAACAACAAAAACCCAGAGAAGAGATTGGTGGAGACTTTCTCTTTCCTGAATTTGAGATTTTACAGAGAAAATACTCAAATGAAGATGTTTTTTTCTCTTCTATTTCATACCCACATTGTACTCTGGGTACTTAGGCGTGACATGGTTTAACTGAAAGCTTTGTGGTACATAGTATGGCTGACCACAGGTTATGGTTATTTCACTCTTTATAAATATATCTCAAAATTGACTTCTAGTCCTGGTTGTTCAGTGAATTGGTTTATAGCATATCCAGGATTAATATACTTCTTATGCTGCTATGACAGTTCTGTCAATTCCATGATAAATATCACCCCTCAAAAGAAGTATTTATGAGATTCTTAGAAGACCAAAATATTTGTTCCCATGGACATTTTTTATTTTAATAGATACGACATTAAAGTGTAATATGTTTAAATGATTATTTAAAACTTGCTCTGTGCCAGAAAGAATCTAAGGTAGTCCTTTCAGTTACTGTTTTAAATCATCAGAATTGTCTAAAATTCAGCTATTAAAAACTTTGATAACTAACTGAAATTCCCAGTTTAAAAGAATGCAGCTTCATTTCAACTTTGCCATGGGTCATTTTTAGGGGAAAATGAGCACCTCTTAATTTTAACTTACTGATGTCACATCATCTCCCACTCAGGAGTAAATTATTCACTTCCTGAGAGTTAGATTCTTTCCTTGAAGTGTGGTGGCCATTCATGCTTTATTAGGGAGAAAAAAAACAATGATTTTTGAGGATACTGCATAGAGCAAAGCTACTTTTTCAATTATATTTCAAATAATTTTTGAACAATGAAGAATAAAATTAGTCATTTTGGGTCGTGAGGATTAGGGTTTTGATTTCTAGAGCTTATTTTCTGGTCAGTATTAACCAAAGCCAAAATCAACAAGGCAAAGTCTTGCTGACTATTACAGAAGGTTAGAAGAATCTTCAGCAACTCTTTTTGGTAAAAGAAAAAATTCATGAGTTTCATTTAATATAAAATAGATAGGTTTGATGTCAGCAAACCTGAGATCAGTTGGGTTTGTAGGACTGAGCCCTTGTTTCTTAATTTATAAAATTAAATTTTATTTATTTATTTATTTAAAAAAGATTTTATTTATTTATTTGACAGAGAGAGAGAGAGAGACAGAGAGCACAAGCAGTGGGAGTGGCAGGTAGAGGGAGAGGGAGAAGCAGGCTCCCTGCCGAGCAGAGAGCCTAATGTGGGACTTGATCCCAGGACCCTGGGATCATGACCTGAGCTGAAGGCAGACGCTTAACCGCCTGAGCCACCCAGGTGCCCCTTAAATTGTATTTAAATTGGAGATTCAATGAAGTAATGAGGGGAAACAATACCTAAAACAGAACCTAAGAAATCCTCAGTTAAAGTTGGTTTCCAAACTAGTAGCCTTATCTCTTTTTGATTTTTTTTTTTTTAAGTAGACTCCACATCTAATGTGGGGCTCGAACTCATGACCCCATGATCAAGAGTTGCATGCTCTACCGACTGAGCCAGCCAGGTGCCCCCAAATAGTAGCCTTTAATGCTACAGTAGACACACAAAATATTTACTCTTTGTTCCCCTTGAATTTAGATATTCGAAATGAAATCAACCCGTTGTTTTTTTCACTCTAAAAAATAATAACGTGTTAGAGAAATGGTTAACAGATTTTAAATTATTTTTACATGGATATAATTTCTCTTTAGAGTGTGCACGTACTTCCCTAGTAAGAGACGTGAATTTTTTTTTTTTTTTTACTGTACCTGGACAAAGTCCTGTAATTTGTGTTAGACCCTAAAGGCTATTTAATTCTCTGAGGTTGGGAGTTCCCTGAGCCTCTCTTTAAACAGGTATTGATTTGGGCCTTGCTAATCTGCAATCAAGCTAAAACTGACTTTTAAAGGTAGGGTTTGCTGTGCAGATTAATGTAGGACAAGATGGAGGATGAGTAGATATTTGAGCCATCTGAGAATGAAAACACTTAAAAAAATGCCACTTGTCTACTTGTACTAATTACAAATGGATTTCAAAATAGATACTCTCTGCCTTCTTTTGAGAGATAGCCTACATAATTCCATATAACTTGATAATAAAAAATAATTTTATTTACATTTTTTTCAGTAATTTAATTCATTTCTGTTAAGTTGCCGGGATTGAGAATTTGCTGTTTAGAGCCTTTGATAGCCGAGGTTAAAACAGAAGAACAATCTGTTTCTGTTTAGATTGGGAAGGAGGAAATCCTAAAGCTGAGAGTCCTTATATTTTGAATAGGTACATTAGAAAAGTGGCCAGGCTACTGACCTTAAATTAAGTCTCTGAGTGCTTATTTTGTCCTCGTGCTGGGTCTTGTTTGGAGTAGAAGTGGAGATGCTCCTCGTGCCCCCGTGTGGAAGAGTAGTGGTACAACACTTTTAAGAACCCCAGTTTTGCAGAACTAGAAAGTGAAAAAAAGTTAGGGATTCAGGGCATTGCCTAAAATTTCAGAGGTTAACTCTGTGCTTCCGTGCACAGAACTCGATAAGAGCCAGTTCCCTAGAGCAGAAGGGAGTGCAGCTATCTTTTTGTTTTGTTTTGTTTTGTTTTATTTTATGTATAATATAATTAATATAATATAATACAGAGTGAGAGCAGGTGGAGGGACAGAGTGAGAGGGGGAGAACGAATCCCAAGCAGACTCGGTACAGAGCGTGGAGCTTGACTCGGGGCTCCACCCCAGGACCCTGAGATCATGACCTGAGCTGAAATCAAGAGTCAGACGCTTAATTGACTGAGTCACCCACTCATTTGTCTTTTAAAGTGTTAAATAGAGACTTATGAGATAGCCAGCCTGTCAGTTGTAAGGGTGAACACATGAGTATTATATTGTTTTCTACATTTTTCTGTATTTTAAGAACTTCATCAAACAATTGGCATATTTTTAGTCTGCTTCAGCTTTTCATGCTATGTCCTGGGTGTAATGCTAGCTAGCCATTATACGTCCTGATCGTAAGCAGTCAACCGAGACCCACTTATTTTATCCTGCCTCTTCTTCCGAGTTAGGATGGTAAGGGAACCAAGAATGAGGAGGACGAGGAGGAGGGCAGGGAAGGCCAGAAAAACACTTTTTTTCTTGCATTACATGGAATGGTTTATTTGTGGAATTAAAACTAAATTGCTAGATTAAAATTTTCAGTTTTTTGCCAACCAGTAATTCCAAGTTTTTCAGATTAATTAAGTATAGCGAAGCATCACCCAGTGTTTGTGTATTTCAGAGCAAGATGTAAAAGAACTGTGATTTGTGGCACCACATGCTAATGAGGCTTCCCGGTTGCAGGGAGGGCTGTGCCAGGGCTGCCGTAGATGAATGTGGAGGGGAAGGCTGATGATGAGGCATGTGACCACGGGGCTCTTTCCTGCTGCAGACATGAAGCATCTCTTGGCTTGAGTGATTTTTACCAGTTTTCACAGTTTAGCAGTAGAGAGACCAGAAAACAAAATAGAATTAACTGAAGATTTGCATGCACCATGCTGCATTTTGACAGAAATAAGCATTCTGGTGTGATGAGAGTATTTTCAAGGCTGTCATAGGACTACCTTAGCTATTGTATGTTAAGTGCTGTAACTTTTCCTCTGTCTTACTTTGTATCATGGTATCTCCGTTTTTGCAAAGAAAATCATTGTATTTCTCTTCAAAAGGACACTGAAGCCATGAAGAGAGCGCTGGCCTCCATAGACTCCAAACTGAACCAGGCCAAAGGTTGGCTCCGTGATCCCAGTGCCTCCCCAGGTAATCCTCTGGTTCTGCTTTTCTGATGGACACAATAAAAAGCTAAAAATCAAGCAAACAAAAGAAAGAAAGAAAGAAATCTTCCCATAATCTCATAATTCTGAGGTAACTACTGCAACATTTAGGGGCAGGCTCCATGTTCTGGTAGTTTTGACTCATTAAAGCATTACTGGTCCTTAGAAGGATGAAGGACAAAGACTAGTCACCTCTCATCCTGGAGGAATTAGCCAAGCGGAGATGGGCATTCTTTGCCAGATTATTGGTTCACTTCTTCTCTGAATCAGAAAGGTAATTATTTTGAATAAAAACTCTTCTAGTTCCCATTGGGCAGATTTCCATTTATGTCAACAAAGTACTTAATTAAGCAGATTAAATGATGATGCCAATAAGAATTGGAAAGCAAAGTTGACTTATATAAAGATGCAAATGGGTTATTGAGCTAGGTTTTATGGATTTTCTAATCTAATATTCAGTTTTAGATTAATATTTGAATGAATGTGAAAAGCCTAATGGATGTTAAAGGTGCTAAATAGTATTAAATGAGTAGAGCCTGTTTTCGTCATCCATATTCTTACCACAAGCTGCTTATCATCTCCAGATGGATATGATTCCAAGTATCTTTTTTAGAAGTATCTGCGGTTGAAACCTCGCCCTCTGGTTTAAGGGCACTGCTTGGCTGTTAGCGATCAGATGTATTGTCTTCTATTCACTTGTCTTGTCATTTAAAATAATCCATTCTTCCATGAATGAAATGATTTGTAAAGCATCCTTCCTAAATAATTAATGCATCAACAGTGTAGATATTGAATATCTCTTTATTTTAGGGGATGCCGGTGAGCAGGCCATCAGACAGATCTTAGATGAAGCTGGGAAAGTTGGTGAGCTCTGTGCAGGCAAAGAACGCAGGGAGATCCTGGGAACCTGTAAAATGCTGGGGCAGATGACCGATCAAGTGGCTGACCTCCGAGCCAGGTAAAGTTGCTCTGCTCTTACCTAGTTAGGTAACCGATTGGATGGAACTCCTGATAGAGCGATTTAGAGAGCAAATCTCTGCTAATTTTATTGTGTTCTTTTTGACTAATGGATAACACAGATTATTCTGTTCTTGTGAGATTGAAGTGAACTTTTCCTTTGATAAACTTTTAAAATAGGCAGATGCCTTGTAGTAAAGTTAAAATTGAAATAGAAATGTGGTATCTTAGTTTCTAGCCATAGGCTTATGATGAATAAGGGGCGGTGGTGAAGTCTGGCAGGGGTAAGCATATGTTTTATGAAGAATGGGTAAAAAGAAACAGAGTGAAAACACCGGCATTATTTCACATGATTTAAAAAAACAGTTAAGTAGGTTATCATGTAAGTTGGTTATTTCTAGGCTTTTTGGAGTTTCTATTTCATCATTATTCATTTGGTTTCATAATTCTTTTACCTACTTCAAGACTTGACTTTTAGAACTTTTCCTCTGTACACTAAATATATATAGTTTGCTATTAAGAAAACTTAGTATAATAATAGGCTTCTTTGGAACTCATCCACAGCATCAGTGAAGTTCTAAAAGATCCTCATTTTTATGGAATTTTGTAATATGGACTTTAGGGAAAAATCAAAACGTTGCTGAGATACTAGTGTAGATGAAGTTAAATTTGGCTTCAAGAATGTCATGAAACATCTTCGGATAATTAGAATATACAGGATCTCCACACAAACAGGCCTCAGAAATACCCCTTGACACGTTGTGCACTGTTAGACCTGGTTTCAAATGTATTAACAGAATAGACTTAAGAATCCAGTTCTTGGGGCATCTGGTTGGCTCAGTCAGTGGAGTGTGAGACTCTGGATCTTGTGAGTTTGAGCTTCACATTGGATATAGAGATTACTTAAAAAAATATCTATCTCTCTCTCTATATATATAATTCTTTTTCTAAAGTTTATTTATTTTTTAGTAATCTCTATACCCAACATGGGGCTCGAACCCACGACCCCGAAATCAAGAATCGCACGCTCCACTGACTGAACCAGCTAGGTTCCCCAAGAATACAAGTTTTTAAAGGAGTGGTTCTTTAACCTTTTTTGGGTCAAGATAATTTTTATAATCTGATGAAAGCCATTAATCTGTACCTAAAAAGAGGCACATAAACATGCCCATATAATATGACGTATAATTTCCAGAGGTTCGTGGATTCACGGTAGGCCTGGGAACTCCAGGGGTTTCAGGTCAAGAGTCTCTACCTTGTAGGGAGAAGGAACTGCATGAATAAATATGATCTCATTGAGCTCAGTGAGCCTTTTTCTCCTGCTGGGAAGCAGTCTCCCCTGTCATGAGCATGACAAGAACTTTACAGAAAGGACAAAAAGGAGTTCTGTTCCCGTTCGGAGAAATGCCAATGCAGCTTGACAAGATTCTTGGCTCTTCTGATTTCTCAGTGCTGGCTCTTTTGTCTGCAGCCTTTTCACAGTATGGTAGACAGTTCTCACTTGGAATTCTCGAATACACAGTTGTATGTGTTTAGAGAAAGATGAATTTGAGCAGGAGAACAAGGTGGTTGCTGTATGGGACCGGCCGTAAGTCTGTAAAGAGAAAAGGCTCGAACAGTGATGAGGAGCTATGGGCCTGCTTCACACTGGAGCCTACAGTGTCCTTTCCTGATGAAAGATTAGGAAACTATCTCCCTGTTAGCCTTTCTTAAATATGCCTCGCTGTTTAACATTTTAGTGGCTGAGGCTCGGCAACAATTTCCTCATTGATAAGCTTCTTTTCAGTCACCTAGGGTTTCTAGGTTGTAAGGATCTATTTTTCCTCCCATGGGACTCCGTAAACTTTTATTTTGAATGAAAAATTATGTAGCCCAGAAATATTTTCACATTTTCACAGTTGGACTTTTATACTAAGAAGTTTTCTCCATCATGAATTACTAGAGTTGAAGGAAAAAAAGCAAATTAAATCGTAAAAGGTCCCAAAAGTCTTCCCCTCCTCTGCACATAAAAGGGAAGCCTCAAGTACAAATGAAAGGTATATATGCCCTTTTTTATACCTGGCAATTAATATTATTGAGTTCACTATTTTAGATATTGGTGTAGAGGAAAAATAAAGATGAATTTTAAGAGGACAGGTAAATGAATGACAGGTCCTTGCTACATTTAAGAGAAGCAACGATATTTTGGAGTTCATCCTACAGTCAGAAGCTCAGGTTAGGAAGATAAGCCTTGCCATTCTACCAGCTGATAAAATTGTCACCCCGTGATGGAGAGTTTACCAGGCTGAGTGAATTAAAAAACCTGAACTCGTGAAAAGGTGGCAAATCTTACTTCATTATGACTTGGAAAGGCTCTTACAAAGAGAAAACAAGTGTCTAATAATGCACATCACTTTTAGTAGCCTACCGCTTCTGAGAGAGGAAAATAGTAAAATTCGTTCTTCAGGAATTTGATGGAAAAAAAAGTTTCTTGTCAACAGTGCTTTTTTCCCCTCTGTACCAATTGTTTTGATATCTATAGATTGCACAGGAGTGGAAGGTAGACATTTAAGATTCTTTTTTTTTTTTTTAAAGATTTATTTATTTATTTGACAAAGAGAGAGATCACAAGCAGGCAGAGAGGCAGGCAGAGAGAGAGGGGGAAGCAGGCTCCCCACTGAGCAGAGAGCCAGATGCGGGGCTAGATCCCAGGACCCTGAGATCATGACCTGAGCTGAAGGCAGAGGCTTTAATCCACTGAGCCACCCAGGCGCCCCGACATTTAAGATTCTTATTAGGTTTATTATAATGACAATTCAATAACGGTAGTAGTCATATATTTGTATTGATTTATTGCCACAGTGTTTTCTAGTTTATCCTTTTGCTTAAAGCCATTCTGTTGGGTAAGCAGGGCAAGTACTGTTACCTACCTAGCCCTCATTTTATAAGTTAAAAAGCTGAAGCCCATCGTAAACAAGCTTCATGGCTCCCAAGAGTAAGGATTTGAACACAGATCTGCTTGGCCCCTGTGTGGCGTGCTTTCAGTAACACCGTGCGTGTACCTCCTGAAACATTTTCAGTGTGTACTTGCCCATAAATAAGATAATCTAATGGGATTTTTTTTTCCTAAAGCACACATTACTATGGTAACAAACCCTCCATAGCAAGAAGATCACAAGCACATTTTTCCCCCTGAAGTTCAGAGTTGATTATGTAATCACCATCAAGAGGAGAATCATTATTACCAAAATTTGCAGGCTGGCCTTTAAAGTGGTCCTGCCGTTCCAGGAAGCTAATGCATATTTTTAAAAGCGTAAAGAGAAAGTAGATGGTTTGGATGTTTTGCTTTATATCTGCATTTTCTTGTGCCATCCCAGATGTACTGGAGGAAAGGAAAAAGACAAGCAGGTTAACGAAAATGACATATTTGTGTGTCTCATAATATCTTGCCAGTAAGTATTTGAGAGAGTACAGGTACAGTGACAACATCTGTTTTGAGCAGAGGACAAGGGGCCTCTCCGGTGGCCATGCAGAAAGCCCAGCAGGTGTCGCAGGGTCTGGATGTGCTCACAGCGAAAGTGGAAAATGCAGCCCGCAAGCTGGAAGCTATGACCAACTCCAAGCAGAGCATTGCCAAGAAGATTGATGCTGCTCAGGTAGTAATGATTTTCAGGAGGGTGGGCAATAAAAGACAAATGTTCCATAACTATCCTGCATCTCTGTCTGTCTCTCTCTCTGTCTCTCATTTACTGTGGGTGGATAACGGGTGTTTCTAAGGGATGACTGATTCCCTGCAATTAACAATGTTAACACCTCTGCTGCCACCACAGGTGTAGACTCATTTATCTATATTTTGAAATAAAGATCTTAGTTTTGAAAGCTGCGATTAGTTAAAAGGAAGTACTCTGAGTACTGAGAGAATACTGCTAGCTCCTGGTAGAGATCACAGCGTATACAAACTGTTCTTCAACTTGGAATTCCCAGCTATATTTGGTCATAGCAATGTTAAAGGGTTAAACTTTTCTGATGCTCCTCTCCTATAAAATGATTTTCAAGCATTTCACAGAGAAACACAAATGTTTGGGAAGTTGAATTGATAAGATGTGATTAAGTCAAAGATAAGATAAAGCTTGTGAAAATATTTATTCTAATGAGGATGAAAAAAAAATCACTTATAAGAAGATGAAGGATTGATTTGATTTTACCTGGGCTAAGAACCTGTGTAAAAGAGTAAGAATCGGCATTATAAAAGTGATCACTGGTGTGCCTCGTGATTACTTTTGAAATCTTTCTGATGCCCTTGTTAAGTTGAAAGGGATGTGGTTTATGAGGAGGATCTCAGTGTGCTTCTTTTCTGTTTCTGTGTGTGTAGAATTGGCTTGCAGATCCAAATGGAGGACCAGAAGGAGAAGAACAGATTCGAGGGGCTTTGGCTGAAGCTCGGAAAATAGCAGAATTATGTGATGATCCTAAAGAGAGAGATGACATTCTGCGTTCTCTTGGGGAAATATCTGCTCTGACTTCTAAATTAGCAGATCTACGGAGACAGTATGTATTTAATTTCTGATATTGCCCTTTAATCTCTCTTTTCTCCCCTAGGCACATGAATAGTTCAATGCTGTGGGTTAAATGGATGTATGATGCTCTTCCACTATATTCTCATTGATTCTGTGTGACATGGCTAGGTCAGATATGACTTCTATTTTATTATTGACATAACTGAGGTGTAATGATTTTTTGCTGGCTACATGGTTTTATTATTATTATTATTTTTTAAAGATTTTATTTATTTATTTGACAGAGAGAGAGAGATCACAAGTAGGCAGAGAGGCAGTCAGAGGGAGAGGGGGAAGCAGGCTCCCTGCTGAGCAGAGAGCCCCATGCGGGGTTCGATCCCAGGACCCTGAGATCATGACCTGAGCCGAAGGCAGAGGGTTAACCCACTGAGCCACCCAGGCGCCCCAACATGGTTTTAAATAAATAAATTTCGGATGCTAAAAACTCCTTTTTTGAGATCCACTTAAAAATTTTTTTTTTTGAGAATTTATTTGAGAGAGAGAGAATGAGAGAGAGCATGGGAGGGGGGAGGATCAGAGGGAGAAGCAGACCCCCTGCTGAGCAGGGAGCCTGATGCAGGACTCCATCCTGGGACTCTGGGATCATGACCTGAGCTGAAGGCAGTTGCTTAATCAACTGAGCCACCCAGGTGCCCCTACTTTTTAATTTCTAAGCTAGGACTTTTCCTGCTACATCATGTTTGTGGCATAACCGTTTCCTAGGCATATGAGGGAAATAATTTTTGTGGCTATCTAAGAAAAGATTTTGTGGAGGGGGATGGGGGAGAGGCATAAGAAGATGCTTTCTCCTTTCCCCAGCAATGTTATTTCTTATGTAACAATTATAAAAGATTCTTAAATACAATGTCCTCACCACAGCTGCTGCTTTTAAAGACTTTCATGGCATCTACATTGATTATATAGAAAAGAAGTGTTGCTTTTGTTCTTTTGGTCGATATTTTTCTCTCTTAAACAAACTGTAGCCCGTGCTAAAAGAACATTAAAAAAGAGTACAGTGTCAGAAGTGAAGGTTGTTTCTTCCCCACCTCAGTCCTTCTCTAGGGATAACCATAGTCAAGTATTTTGTGAGATTTGGCTTTTCATGTAACTTGCATATTTAATTTCCTGTTCTCCCATGGGAGAGTACCTAATCTTTCTTCAGTGAGTGGTACCTTGGAGTTCTTTCAAGTCTTGTATTGACCAAGAGGACAGTGATGGCTAAGAAGGCACGTTCCTGCCTAGCTAGGACTGTGAAATAGGAGATGAGTGGGAGCAGAGTACATACACTTTAGATAGGAGTTTATGATGGAGACCAACTTAAATAACAGCTCAGGTTTGATTATATACCAAGCTTGATCATTTGGGGATCAGTTTTATACCTCAAATCTTGAACTGTTTAGGTAGGGAATATAAATAATTTGACAATTGTAAAATACAATGTCTATAGAGTTAGATCTGTGTTCATCACTATTAACCCATTTATATAATCTGTTTGCATTCTTAATAGTTTAAAAATACTCAAAGGAGAAAACTTGTTTTAAAGATCCTCCCCAATTCCACATACATATCAGGTACTCATTAATGTTTCCTAATGATGAAGAGAGAATTGATGGTAATGGTGTTAAGGGCAAACCTCCCTATGTGATCATACGCCATCATTACTTTTTTTTTTAAGATTTTATTTATTTGACAGAGAGAGATACAGTGAGAGAGGGAACACAAGCAGGGGGAGTGGGAGAGGGAGAAGTGGGCTCCCTACTCATGTGGGGCTCGATCCCAGGACCCCAGGATCATGACCTGAGCCAAAGGCAGATGCTTAACGACTGAGCCATCCAGGCGCCCCACCATCATTACTTATTACTATAACATATACATATACATAGCTTCCTGATAGCAGGAGCAGCCATGATCAGAGCCACGGTAAACACCTTCTTTGTCCAACTTTATAATGGAGAAGGTGTAGAAATTTAAAGTCACAAAGGAGTTCTTAAGAGAGTATCTAAATTAGTCATTTTGGCAGGTAGACTAATATGTTCATTTTTATTGATGAGACAGATAAGATTAGCCCGAAGTTCTCTCTAAGTGGACCTGAGATATAAAATGCATCAGACTCTCTGTATGTTCATAATGGTTAGAACCTGAAGTCTTTGGAGTGGGATATTGGGGGCAGTAATCTCTCTTTGTGATGTATAGTTGTGGTTTTCTTTTTACTTCTGTGTTGATGTTCTTGTCGAAGTTCTTTGCTTGCAAGGAACTAACTCAAGTAAAAAGTGGAAGTTTATTAGAAATATGTAGAGGCATCTAATGGAACTTAATTGTTTGAAGTATGGCCAGCTCTGGTGGCAGCTCTAAGTTCCTCCCTCCATCTCTTAGTGTCTGTATGGTGTGCTGTCTGCTTCACTCTGTGTGTTGACTTTGTTTATTTGGGTTCTTTGTCTAGCTTTGACCTACCGTGTCCCAAGCTTAGAATGACTTTCTAGTTCCAGATCTACCACTAGTTGACTATGCAGTGTTTTTGAGGTATGGACTGTCCATGGACAGCCTATCCTAGAATTAACCTGGGAAGGTTGTAAAAAATGTATACCCTGGACCCCACACCAACATACTTGATCAGAATCTCTTGATGGTGGATTTAACAATCTGCATTTAAAACTAAGATCCCAGGGGACTCTTATGCATACTGGAAGTAGGTGCCTTGCTTGACTGTGGCCATGTTGTCTTTGAGTTAGATAACCAGTTCAATCAGTTATGGCAAAGACTAGAGAATTACTTGATAGCAATAGAAGTATCTGAGAGTGAGGACTCGGAGATCAGACAGAGTGCCTGGGTTTGAATCCTGAGTCCACCAAAGGGAGTGATAGGACCTTGGGTAAGTTGTCCAACCTTTTAGCACCTCAGTTTTGCTTTTTGAATAATGGGGATAATGCTAGTGTCTACCTCAAAGGGTTGTTGTGGGGATTAAATAATATACGCATGTTTGTGATAGTACGTCTCAGAGTTGGGACTCCAAAGACTGTACTCCTGGGCGCCCGGGTGGCTCAGTGGGTTAAGTATCTGCCTTCAGTTCAGGTCATGATCTCAGGGTCCTGAGATCAGAGCCCTCGCCAGGCTCCCTGCTCAGTGGGGTGTCTGCGTCTCCTTCTCCCTACCCGCCCCCCCTTCCTGCCCATACTCATGCCCTCTCTCTCAAAAAAACAAAAAGAAAAAAGATCGTACTACTACTAGTTCTATTATAACTAGTTCTATAACTACTTCAATTACTGTTACACAACATACATGGCTACTTGGGTCCACCTAGTTCCTGAGGGAACTAGCATTTTGCATGATGGCTGACCGATTGATGTTTGATTGAGCTCGGCTAACCAGATGGTTGAGGTAGACTGGCTCAAACGCATATTTAACGTTTTAACTGGGATAATGCAATCTGAATTTAAATGATTAATTTCTTATTTAGTGCCAAATAAACCACTCTCCTTCCAAGTAAGCTAATAATAATCATTAGCAATTTGTCATCTCATTAGCATTTGTAGAGCAATTCAAATTATCTCAGTGTAAATAGTGTCTGTGACAGGATGGCTTTTTTTTTTGTTTTCTCTTCAGGGGCAAAGGAGATTCCCCAGAGGCCCGAGCATTGGCCAAACAGGTGGCGACAGCCCTGCAGAACTTGCAGACCAAAACCAATAGAGCTGTGGCCAACAGCAGGCCCGCCAAGGCAGCTGTCCACCTGGAGGGCAAGATTGAGCAGGCACAGCGGTGGATTGATAATCCCACAGTGGATGACCGGGGCGTTGGTAAGGGCATAAGTGCACTTAATCCTCATTAAACTGGTCTCAGGGAAAAGAAGCAAGTTGTTGATAGAGATCTTGTTCATCTGCAGTTGGGTGCAGAATGGGTTCTTCGGTGACTGGTGAGTAAGTCATTCTACAGTGCGACACCATTTCCAAATATAGCCAGTATGATTCCTGTGATTTAATAAGAAGAATTAGCAAATAAATGATTTTGCCTTGGGCAAATAGAAAGGTCCTCGGGTTGAAATTGAAACTTTGAACTAATTATTTCCAGTCTCTTTCTCCTTCCATTCTATTGTATTTCTATTGCAGTCTTCAGAAAATACCCAGTTAAATGTAATTTTTGAAAATAAGTTAAGAGGCACTTAGCTACTGAGGTTATTTTCATTTGTAGGGCTCCTGTACCACACAGTCACCGGTAGAATTGATAACCTAGAGTTTCGATTTTGGGGCAATTTTAGGGACATAGCTATAAGAATTTAGGTCATTTTATGCTAGCAAGCCAGCTGAAGCTGAGAGATCTATTTACTTCATTTATTGTATTTGTTGAATAAAAAGATAAATTTTTAAATTGGTGATTCCCAGTGTTGGGGAATCAGACAGATGTATAATTTACTGGGGGAGGAATAAATTGGTATAAATGTTCTGAACAGTAATTTAGTATTACGTGTTAAGAGCTTTAAAAAAGTTCATACTCATTGACTTAGCAATTTGACTTCGAGGAGTTTATTATAAGAAATAATTAAACATTTTCTAAGGAGTCACATACAAGAATGTATATAAACAGCATAAATGTTTAATAATAAGTAAACGATCAATAATTATAGTTAATATGATATTATATAGACTTTTAGATCATGATTTTTAAAAAATATTCAGTGATGTGGAAAAATGCTCCCATTAAATAAAAAAAAGCAAGGAATAAAAGTTAATGTAAAGTATGATCTCATTTTTGTAAAAGAGAAATGTGTATTTATATAGCAATGTACAATGCATTAAAAAAGACTGGAAGATTTGCAATGACATGGATAGATCTAGAGGGTATAATGCTGAGTGAAATAAGTCTATCAGAGAAGGACAAATACCATATGATTTCATTCATATATAAAATTTAAGAAACAAAACAAATGAACAAAGAACTTCAGACAAACCAAAAAAACCCACACTTAACTGTAGAGAACAAATTGATGGTTACCGGAGGGGAGGTTGGTGGGGGGGATGGGTGAAACAGGTGAAGGGGATTAAGGGTACACTTAACAGTGATGAGCACTGACTAACGTGTAGAATTATCGAGTCACTATATTGTACACCTGACACTGATAGAACACTGTGAACTATACTGGAATTAAAATTAATAAATGTGAGTAGAATAATTTTTCAGAAGACAGGAAATGTTCAGCTGTATCAATCTCTGAGGATTATGGGTGGATTATCTATTCTTATTTATACTTTTCTGAATTTCCTAAATTTTTCTATTGTTAGGGACAAAAACTCCACTAAATGTTATTATTTAAAAAAGAAACCAACAACAGAGTAGTTTAGCACAAAGGCACTTCAGCTGCCTTCACCGGGTCTACGTGAGTTACGGTGTTTTCCTCTGGATCCAGGTCAGGCTGCCATCCGGGGGCTTGTGGCCGAAGGGCATCGTCTGGCTAATGTCATGATGGGGCCGTATCGCCAAGATCTTCTTGCAAAGTGTGACCGCGTGGACCAGCTAACCGCCCAGCTGGCTGACCTGGCCGCCAGAGGGGAAGGAGAGAGTCCTCAGGCGAGAGCCCTTGCCTCTCAGCTCCAGGACTCCTTAAAGGTACAACTTTGGAGCACACATCATGACATTTCTCTGCTTCCTGTTATGGACAAACTAGGGAGGGAGAGAGATTTTAAAAATACATAATTTCTTGAGTCCAGAGAATGTGAAGGGTGGATCAAGGAGGATATAAGGAAGTCCAGAGCTTCTTAGGAAAAAGCTTACCTGTGTTTGACGACAGCTGAATTTTTCCAAGTTTCGGTCCAGTGGGAACTCTTTCGTGATATCTGCTCCACCAAGTGTCCCTTTTTAAACTTAGGTGGGTCTGTTTAAAAGATAACTTTATAATAATCCTGAAATCATGAGCTTGATGACCTAGTTTTATCTTTCCTAATATTCTTTCAAAGAAAACATGTAATTATTAAAATAAGAACATTCGCCTGTCTAACACCTAAAATCATCTCAGCTATCATGAGTCACCCACCTTGAGACACAGTGGGAGTGGCTGAGACTTCTTTGTATAAATCCAGAAAACTTAAATTGGATTAAGTGTGATAACTATGAAAAGGAGCCTTTTCATGACTTCTCAGAATCCTCTTTAGACCCATATTAAGAAGTGGATACATATACTGGTTATCAAGATTTTCTAGAAACTTAACTGAAAAAACATGTATCAAAAAAAAATTACCATCCTTAATTTCTTTACTCTTAATGTGAGAAAATGCTTAGAAATTTGGCAGTGCATCCCCCAAACAATCCTTACCATTTCTGCAATCATTATCAGGCTCCTCCAGCTTTGGGAGTGGTGAGGAACTCTTTCATTTCAGAGTCGTTTTTGGTTCCACCCTGTGGATCTCAGGATCACTCCCAGAAGCCACCAAGAAAAGAATTAAAGTTTCTTGTTTGGGTGGAGCAGGCTCTGGGAAATGTGGGTCCTGTCTTACCCTTCCTACTAGAGGCTGATCTCTGCGAGGGCAGGAGTCGTAGCT
>CM052894.1:46458837-46525963 GCA_028534135.1 Potos flavus | reverse complement strand
CCCCCCCCCCCCCCCCGCCCGCCTGCCTGCCTGCCTCTCTGCCTACTTGTGATCTCTCCCTGTCAAATAAATAAATAAAATCCTTTTTTTTTTTAAGATTTTATTTATTTATTTGACAGGGAGAGATCACAAGTAGGCAGAGAGGCAGGCAGAGAGATAGGAGGAAGCAGGCTCCCCGATGAGCAGAGAGCCCGATGTGGGGCTCGATCCCAGGACCCTGAGATCATGACCTGAGCTAAAGACAGAGGCTTTAACCCACTGAGCCACCCAGGCGCCCCTGGTTGTAAGTACTTAAAGAAAGACTGAATGAATGGATGAATGTGTCACTGAAGTGAGGACATTGACAGATGTGCTTTTTGGATATTTTTGGTAATTTTTATTCTTCAATGTTTTTAAGGATCTGAAAGCCCGGATGCAAGAGGCGATGACTCAGGAGGTGTCCGATGTTTTCAGCGATACCACAACTCCCATCAAGCTGTTGGCAGTGGCGGCCACTGCGCCTCCTGATGCTCCCAGTAGGGAGGAAGTGGGTATCTGAGGTCTTTCATTTCTTCTGTTGGCCACACGCGTACACACACGCACACTCACACACACACACACACTTTATATCTCTCTGTATACTTGTAAAGGTAAAATGTAATTCCCACATGCATCGGGGGCAGTGGTTGGGAAATTGTGGTCTAAGGGTGCAAAGGCAGAGGAGGGAAGACCTTTCCCCCGTTCCTCTGTCACCAGGTGCATCAGTCAGGAATGTCCGTAGGACGGGTCTTTAGTCGGAAGCTGTAGAAGACCTGCCTCTCAGAGACAAAAACAAATGGGTTTTCTTTTTATTGTGTAACAAGAAACATGGAGCTAGGTAGCCCTTGACACCATGAGAGCTGGTGTGTCTGGGATTTTCTTGGTCTTTTCCTGCTGGTGTGAGACGGCTGTTAGAACCCCACGCACCATGTTCAGGATGGTAAGAAACGAGGGATAAGGCGGGCACTCCAGTCCCAACTGTCCCTTTTATTAGGACAGTTGATTCTCAGCACAGAAGTCAGGGCAGTCCTTGTAAATGATTTGATGTCATTCTCCTCCTCAACCCCTTCTGACGACTCCTTTCTGTCCCTGAGAGAAGCCAGGGTCCTTACAATGACAGTAAGGCCAGTGCTGTGCTTGGGGCAGCACTCCAGGAAAAAAGTCTAAAACCCAAAAAGCCCTGGTTTGTCATGTTTGTTTCCACGATGTAAATATTCCCAAGGGGGGCTGTCTCCGCGCGGGGTCACTGAACTCAGGCTTGGGAAGAGACGAGCACACTTGGCTCCGAGGGGCTGGCGGAGTTGTGACCGTGGCTTGAACACACCACTGCCTCTGGTTCCCTCCTGCTTCTCCGACCCCGGGTCCTACCACCCTCACCCCTCACGCGCCTCGGTCTACACTGACTGCCTCGTGTTGTGTTCCCAGGCTACCCCGGTTATGTTTACCGAGTTCTAACCTTGCAGCCATTGGGTTTGTTCTCTCCATTCCTCCCATAGAGAATTATTTGTATTTTTCATTCCCTTTCATCAGCGCCTACTGGAATGTCACTTTTGGGTCCCTGCCGAAGATACAACCCCTCTCCCTGCCCCAGGGATTTCCTAATCTCCATATCCTACTTTTCTCCTTAGCATTTTTCAACATTTGACGTGTTTACCTCACTTCTTGTTTGTCTCTCTCCTTCACATTAGCATGAAGGGCCATGCAGGCAAGGATTTTGTTTTGTCATACTTTATTCCCAATTCTTTTTTAAGATTTTGTTTATTTATTAGAGAGTGAGTGAGAGAGAGCGAGAGCAAGCAAGAGCATGGCGGTGGGGGCGGTGGGAGTGGTACAGAGGGAGAAGCAGATTCCTCACTGAGTAGGGAGTCTGACTCGGGGCTTGATCCCAGGAAACTGGGATCATGACCTGAGTTGAAGGCAGATGCTTAACTGACTGAGCCGTCCAGGCACCCCTTTATTCCAAGTTCTTTTTAAAAAAAATTAATTATTTTTTTAATTTAAATTTAATTAGCCAACATATAGTACATCATTAGTTTTAGATGTAGAGTTCAGTAATTCATCAGTTACATATAACACCCAGTGCTCTTCACATCATGTGCCCTCCTTAATGCCTGTCACCCATTTGTCCCATCTCCCCATGCACCTCTCCTCCAGCAGCCCTCAGTTTCTTTCCCATATTTAAGAGTCTCTCTCATGGTTTGTCTTCCTCCCTGACTTCTTCCCATTCTGTTTTTCCCTTCTTTCCCCTATGATCCTCTGTGCTGTTTCTTTTATTACTCATGTGAGTGAAACCAGAGGATAATTGTCTTTCTCTGATTGACTTATTTCACTCAGCATAATACCCTCCAGTTCTTTCCACGTCGATGTAAATGGTAAGATTTCATTCTTTCTGATGGCTGAGTAATATTCCATTGTATGTATATACCACATCTTCTTTATTCATTCATCTTTCAATGGCCATCTCGGTTCAGAAATAGACAGATTTATGGAACAGAATAGAGAACCTAGAAATGGACTCTATGGTCAATTGATCTTCGACAAAGCAGGAAAGAATATTCCCAGTTCTTAAAACAATGCCTGGCACATTGTTGGTGCTGAATGAATGAAAGTAAAGGCTTTCCCAGAAATCCTCCAGGAGACTTTTGCTTATGTTACATAAGCTGCTGCAGCTGTAGAGGAATCTGGGAAAGCAAGTATTGGCGGCAAAGAAGAAGGGGTTGTTGGGTCAGGCACCTACGACCAGGCGGAATTGTTGGGTGGAGGTTTGTATAATTCTTATTTGCTGATGACCCCCATTTCTTTCTCTAGCCTAGGTCATGGCGTGGTTCAGCTCACGGTCCCCTTAGATTAGGATGATGTGCTATTCTTTTCATTCCAGCCTTCTCTTGAGTTTTAGACTAGTGGATCAAGGTCTCTGCTGGTTTGTTGATAACGTCAGCTTGTGTTGTCCTGCTATTCTCTCTCTCCCTCTTGGAAATTTGTGAGTTGCCGTTGACTCTTGCCACACCCAATAAATAACCAAGGCAAGCTAATTTGATCTCACAAACATTTCTTGAATCCTTTACATTTTCCATTCATGTCACTCCAGCTCTAGTTCTGATCCCTGTCCCCTGCTGCCTAATTGACTGCACTGCACAGCTGTGATTGGTCTTTAAATCTGTCACTCGGCCACCAATAAAATAAAAATACAGATTTGACCCTATTTTACTGCTAAGCCCTTCAGTGGGCCTTCCCTTTCTCATGATAAAGCCAGAGTGCTAGGATCTGTTCCCAATACTCTCTCTGTACTAGTTTCCTGCAAACCCCTGCCCCTCAGTTCGTCCCCAGCTGTATTTAATTGCTTATACTTTCCTGCAGACTCTGTCCTTTCTCCCTTCCATGTCTTGTTCTTTCTGTCTCTAATTATCTTTCCCTTCTTCTCGTTTGGCTAGTTCCTATTTATCCTTTATCCTTTACTTCCTGGATGTGTTTAAGCGCCTTTCCTTTTGCTCCCATGATAGCAGTGCTTCTTAGCTCTATGATTGTACAGTACACTCTTAAGTATCTGCTTATGGGCCTTTTGTACAGCTCAAGGATGTAAGCTCCTGAGATGCAGAAATTGTGCCTTATTCATTTTTATATCTTCAGCACCGAATCCAGGGTCTGGCACATCGTAGGTGCTCAGTAATTTTGACTTAGTGATAAGAAAAGTGGGCTAAGCAGCCAGTTAAATCAGAGGGAGCAGCAGACAGGGCTGGAACTGGGAGGATTAACTAGGGTAAGCAAAGGCCCTGTGGATCCAGAGTGTGGGAGACCAGCCAAGATAAGGAACATGGACGGAGGCTAGGAGAAGGGGACTAGGAGATCAGAGTTTTGGACAGATTCTGAGCATTCAGTGGCAAGAACCCAGGTGACTGAACGGAAACAAGAGGCCATTGTGGGGAAGAGACTTGAGTGGGTCAACACAGCAGCCTGGCAATGCGATTGGAGCCTGCTCTCGAACCAGGAGCCCTTTAGAGCTTTAGAGGTGGTCTGCCAGGAGCTAGAGCTGGTTCCCAAGTAGGGCAGCAGACCCTCAGGAGGAGGCGAGGAAGAGGATGGGTCCTGCCAGGCCGTTTCTGACATGCTCTGTGTGGAGTGTAAACCTGACCCAGCACTGTTTGGGAAGCCTTGTGTTTTCAAGCATTGTTATCCAAACAAGTGACAGATGGGCTTTTGTCAACTTATCTGAGTTAAATAGTCCCCTTCATTGTACGCAACCTCGCATAATAACCGCATCAAAGGAAAAGCTAACTTCTTTTTTTAAAATTTGAGAGATGAATGAACAATTCGGTAGACGGTTTTGTATTCGGGGGGAGTAAGAAGCAGCCTTCCTTGCCCTCGTGTCAGGCCTGAGTGTGAGCACCAGCTATCATTTTTCCCCTGGAGGTCAGGGGCAGAGTTTTTACAACATTAATGGTAATGGATATGTGAGGGATGCCGCCTTGGGGAGGCTGGAGTTCAGCTTAGGACTGTGGATATTCTTGAGTTTTCCACGCACCCAGCCACCTCCGCTGGAGCCTGGAGTGGGCTTGCCTGTCTTCTTCACACCGCAGGATAAGACTTTTGGGGACAGGGACTTTTGAGGTCTTCACACTCTGAACTCCTTGTTGCAGACGACACAGTGTCTGCACTTGGTAAGCATCGGTTGAACGGAAAGTCTAATGTGTGTGCGTGATGCTTATGGCTAAACCTCTGAGGAGATAGAGCAAGGCCAAGACCTGGCAATCACCAGATCGTGGTCGTAGTCACTAGGGTTTGATGTCCTCTATGAAGTCTTTGCTTGAGCAGTTGCTGCCTCTACTTAAAGAGAGTTTTTCTTAGGCTTCCTGACTCATTTTATTGAACTAAATTTTCCTAACACCTTTGTTTTTTCCTCAAGGTTTTTGATGAGAGGGCAGCTAACTTTGAGCACCATTCAGGAAGGCTTGGTGCCACGGCGGAGAAGGCGGCTGCTGTTGGAACTGCTAATAAATCCACGGTGGAAGGCATTCAGGCATCAGTAAAGACGGCCCGAGAACTCACACCCCAGGTTGAATTTTGTTCACTCTTCATTGTTTCAGTACTCACCATGTAGTGTTCAGTAAAGGTCAATTACAGAACAGTTTCTGTACATTTTTGAACACTTACTGTACTTTGTCTCGAAAGGAACACACAAGTGTCAAAATCATTTTTATAATGTTTTAGTTTTCTGCCATGATCACAGATAACTTTTGAGGGTAGAAAAAACTGGTAAAGCAACCCCTGCTCACACACACCCATTATTAGGTCAATATTTGGATAATCTTGAGACATTAGTCTGTTTTGATTGTACAGCTTATGCCTTTCCTCAAGTCTCTTTGAGGTTGTATTCATGACTTGTTTTCTTTTTTCTACTTCATTAAATAACCAAGTTATAGCCAGTGTGCTGTGAGTAGTAAGTATACTGGAAGAGTGGGAACAAAAGAAAACAAATTGGACAGGAATTAAAGTTCTAATATGTGAGAGGTGTTCTTAAAAATACCAGTTCATGGGGTGCCTGGGTGGCTCAGTGGGTTAAGCCTCTGCCTTTGGCTCAGGTCATGATCTTGGGGTCCTGGGATCGAGCCCCACACCCCCCTCTCGCTCTGCCTGCCTTTCTGCCTACTTGTGATCTCTCTCTGTCAAATAAATAAATAAATTCTTAAAAAAAAAAACAAAAACAGTTCAACATCAGTTAATGTGATGTTTGTACATTTTTTCTAATCAAATTATAGAAAATTCATTTTTTAAAAATTGATTTATTCAGCAGATGTGTATTATGTACCTGTAATTCATCAGGACCCATGCTAGGCTTTACACGTCTGTGATACTGGCTTTGATGGGAACTTGCAGAAAAGGATGGGAAAAAAACACACACACACACCTCTTTATTGTTTATCTTTTGCCCACGTGGCATGTTAACAAGTTAGATTCTCTTGAAAAATCATACGTGTCCAACTTTTAAAAAATACTTCCACAAAATATGAACATGTGTAACTTTCTTTAAAGATTTCCATAAAACGTGGAACATAGAATCTAGTGTTTCTGTATAGAACTGAGATTCCTAAAAAAGAGGAACAGAAAACTAAAGATACCAGGTTCAGCAAGAGTAAGGATTTTGGAGAGAGATCTGGACCTGAATCCTCTGTGACCTTGGATTTCCTCATCTGTAAAATGGAGAGAATTCCTTCCTAATGGGTATTTTGGAGGACTAAGAGGATGTGTGTATAGCCTGTAACTTACCAAATACTCAGTAAATGTTAGTTCCTTCCCTAACAGCTGTAACTGGTTCGCTGGGAGCTCTTGAGCAAGTCACTTACATTTCCTGAGTTTTGGTTTTTGCGTCTGTAAAGTTGGAGAAGTTACCCGTCCTGTTTCATAGGGTTGTTGTGAGGATTCAGTAAAATAATGGATGTGAAAGTACTTCGTTAACTGTAGACAGTTACTTTTTTATAAATATTCATGAATGTCACTTTAAAGTAATTTTTAGTATCTTTCTTGGTGGTGCTTTGTAAGATGGAAGAGTCCACAGCCAGGGTTGAAACACATGTCAGTTCTGTGTATGTTCTGAGGTATCAAGTGAATGCCATTTCCTTTGTTATTCTGTTACCTTCTCAAAAATCAGGCCTTGCACTGGCGGGGTGAGTTCTTTAGGAGACCAAGTCTCCGGCGTTCGGCCTGCAGACTTGCGCATTTTTGGCCTTCTAGTGCCATCTGTAGGTGGAGAGGGCAAATCTTCGGCTGAAGGTTTGTATTCCAGCAGGAGAGCGTCCTGGGGTTTAAAGGTTGTTTTGTCATTGACAGGTCGTCTCAGCTGCTCGCATCTTACTTAGGAATCCTGGAAATCAAGCTGCTTACGAGCATTTTGAGACCATGAAGAACCAGTGGATCGATAATGTCGAAAAAATGACAGGTAGAGTTGTGAGCGAAGCTCTCACTGTCTAGTCCTATGAGGAATGAGTTCTGGGAAACTCGAGCACGACCGGTTATGTTACTCAGCTGTAATTGGATGAAGGGACGGTCATGTGCCCGACAGTGTACTTGGCCCTGATGAAGGCTGCGGCTTCTCATTCAAGCCTTGCAACTGTGTTTGAAGAGAGGCTCTTTGAGTCTCTTTTATTTTAACGCTGCCCTCCCTGTGTGATGCATATTGTTACAGCTCCTATCTTCTCTTTGAATAGTGCCTTTGCTCAGTCTGAACCAGAGTTTGGTTTCAGAGGCTGGGAGGCGGTGTTTGTGGATACAGTAAGCGTCCCTGTCATTTTCAGCGGGCTCACATTTCAAGGAACCACAATAGCTACCATTTATTACAACTTGTCTCAGAGTTTCCTCCAACTTATCAACTACGCAGTTTTTTTAAAAAAGGAGAAACCAACCGCCAACAAACGTGTGTCTGTGCGAGTGAAGTGGCACCTCCGAACCTTCTTCGCTCTCTGTGGTGGGAGGGATAGGAGAGGAGGGAAGAGATGAGGAGCGTGGGCTCCTCGGCGTCCCTGCAGGACCTGCCGTGACAGGGTCCCTAGCAGCCAGAGATGAAAGTGGAGCTCCTGGAGTGTCGGAGGAGAGGTAACAGAAACGAGAAGCAGGCCGTCAGGGTTATTAGAACCCTCCTCGTGGCTCGTCTTGGGCACGACCAGCTGCCAACAAGCAACAGATGGCAGTGGAGTGAGCCGGGCAGGGAGAAAATGTTTTTAGCATAACGTGGAGACGCAGTGACGGCCGGACACACCGTCCTCCTGTTGTCACTATGATTCCGGCGGGCCGTGGAGGACCCGAGAAGGCCGGTGACCACAGTCGGTAGGTGTGTTGTGAATCTATACGGCCTCCTGGATGATATCTTCACTTTTTTTTTTTGAACTAAGGTAAATCACCCGGAAGCTTCTGATTGTTTAGGAAGGACTTAGAGCTGAAGGAGAGAATTCTGGGTGTTCTACTTTCACGTGAGAACCTCGAGTGGACAAGAGGGTTTTTGAGTCGCTGTTCTTCTAAAATAGAAACAAAATTCCATTTCTGTTCTCCTGACAGGGCTGGTGGACGAAGCGATTGATACCAAATCTCTGCTGGATGCTTCTGAAGAAGCAATTAAAAAAGACCTGGACAAGTGTAAAGTAGCCATGGCCAACATCCAGCCGCAGATGCTGGTCGCCGGGGCAACCAGCATCGCCCGCCGGGCCAACCGTATCCTGCTGGTGGCCAAGAGGGAGGTGGAGAACTCGGAGGACCCCAAATTCCGCGAGGCTGTGAAAGCCGCCTCTGACGAGTTGAGCAAGACCATCTCCCCCATGGTGATGGACGCAAAGGCTGTGGCCGGAAACATTTCTGACCCTGGTAAGTAGTGCCTGGTGTGGTTCACCTCAGTTGAGAGGTTACCTCAGGAAGCTGACAGGGTGCCGGGATGACGTGCTCCCACCCCGCCATCACCACATACTGCGTCTGGGAGCAAACACTGCAGATCCTTAGTTTGAGAATGCTAGATTAATCTATGTCCAAAAAAAAATATATGGCACAGAATATTTTCTGCAATATTGGCAGGTTCGTTGCAAGTTAGTTGCTCTGGACCAACTTTTCTGTGCTTTCTTCATGTTGTCTGACTAGATGGCTCTTGGCTCTGTTTAGTCATTATTTTGGAAATTGCTCAAAAGAGGCCCGAAAACCATTTTATCAACCATTTAGCTTATGTAATGGGCATAACTTCTCTTCTACTCTTTTTTTTTTTTTAAAGATTTTATTTATTTATTTGAGAGAGAGAGAGTGAGAGAGAACATGAGAAGGGAGAAGGTCAGAGGGAGAAGCAGACTCCCGGTGGAGCTGGGAGCCCGATGTGGGACTCGATCCCGGGACTCCGGGATCATGACCTGAGCCGAAGGCAGTTACTTAACCAACTGAACCACCCAGGCGCCCCTCTTCTACTCTTCTTAAAATGCTTTTTTCTCTGTAAGACACTGTCGGTTTCTGTCAGATCTGGAGGGCGTAAATTGACCTGTAGATCTCCTCGGTGAATATCCTGATCCTACACCAAAGAGTCTGGATTTTCTTTAGCTGAACTGTGAGCATGTTTTCAGTATTACTGAAGATGTTACCACTCCTTTGGGTAGAGACATCTGAATTCCTTCCTGTTCTGAGCCTCCAGTGCGTCTGGCCCATGAGTGGAATCCAGGCAGCGTAAGGGAGTGGGAAGGAAGGGCTGCCCTGTTCATCCCTAGCCTGGGCAGGATCTTCTCACATCTTCAACCCACCGTCACCAAGGACACACTCCGTTTCCTAAATGGAGTTTCTAGGAGTCCGAGTAGAATTCCCGAATCCCAGGTGACCGGGCACTGGAGCCGCGGCAGCTCAGCCCAGGGGTTAACACACTTCATGCCAAGTTGAGCAAAGGAGTCGGGAGAAAGGTGAGACGTCCTCTGGGCGCTGTCTGCCCAATCTGAAGCCGACATCTCCCCTGTTCTGAGCTGGGCAGGCTTCTCTCTTGACGGCTTCACCGTCAGAGGTAGGTGATGAGCACCACCTGAGCCCAGAGCAATCACACCCAGGAGCGTCTTGAGTACTTGCCGATTGTGCAGGGCAAGAAGGCACCCTGTGCGCACCACAGGGATTAGCTGGTTTGTGGCCCTTGCGCCTCTCTCTAGGCCTCATGGCACCCGCCTGGCCCTTGCGTCCCTTCCCCTTCAGTCACTGCCTGCAGTGCTTCCCGGCAGCTTCACGTGCAGCTTTAGTTCATAGAAACCAGTTCTGCGGCTGGCCAGACGGCGCTCCGGGGCACTGGCCTGCCCAGCTGAAAGCGAGGGCGTCTTATGTTTAGGCCTGCAAAAGAGCTTCCTGGACTCAGGATATCGGATCCTGGGAGCTGTGGCCAAGGTCAGAGAAGCCTTCCAACCTCAGGAGCCTGACTTCCCGCCGCCTCCTCCGGATCTTGAACAGCTCCGTGTAAGTAGATTCAGAGCGATGGGGAGAATTGAGCCGAGGGGGCTGGGACTGGAGCAGGAGGGAGGTAAGCTGTGCTCCGGAGCCTCGTTGACGAGGTGTCTTCATTTAGCCTTTACCAGAAGCTTAGTCGGATGCACAAGTTGACTTGCATTCCAAAATCAGTAGAGTCCTACGCCCGTGCTTCTGCATGGGGCGTGCTGGGTCGGCGGGGGGCTGCGGGGCTGGCCTGCTGTGCTGGGGACTGACTGGAGCAGAGCGCTGGCCTTGGGAAGTGTGGGTGTGATGAGTGATGAGGTCATAGGACGAGTTACTGAGGAGTGGGAAAATGATCTGGTGGCCAGGAGATGTTTTTGTGTTCCCAATTGACAAGGGCAAAACCGAGGTGGTTAGACTTGTGTACATTCTTCTTTCTTTACTTGACTTTTTTTTTTTTTTTAGTAACAAAAGTAATAGTCTTTTTTTTGGAGTATATTTTTCTCCAACTATAATTTCAGCTCTTTTTATGTTCCCCAAACTGCCATAAATTTATTCTTCCGTAGGTAAATGGTTTCGGAGGAGGGTTGGCTGGGCAGTAACTTATAGATACAAATCCTAGAATAGGAAATGGTGATTATTCTAACCAACAGTATTGGAGATAGCTGGACTTTGGGAATAGCTCATCAGGGCAGTAATTTGATTTACTTTCCTTGACTGACTTTCCCATGTTTCATGTCAGCAAAAGAGGGAAGTTTCTAAGTTGGTTGAGGACAGAATTGGGTCCTTTTGCCCAAGCTGAGGCACAGTGCTTCTCTAGCCTCCAACGTTTCAGCTTCATTTGCTTCTTTGTAGCTGGGCTCTTGGTGCCTGGTTGGGGCCAGCGGGAGGGCTACTCCCGGGCCTGGCTTCTTATGTGATCAACAGATTCCTGACACTTAGAATCAAGATCTTAGAAGTCATTTGGTTTAGCTACCCCTCATCGGCAGATGAGGAAACTGAGGCCCAGGGGAGGAGTTAGTCACCTGTGCAACTGCCCTTAAACAGTCAGGACCATAAATTAGATCCATCCCTTTGGGGAGCCGTGGTCCAGCCGTGCTGTGCGTGCCTCCCTGGGATACATTCAGAGCTGTAGCTGCTAGTTTTTGTGGAGAAGCAAGGAAGAAACTATGCATCTGTTGAGATTGAAGCAGGTGGTCCCTGTGCTCTGTGTGGGTGGTCTTATACGGAATGAACGTGGGTGCCTTTCCTGGGGATGCTTTTTAGAGGAAAGGAAAGAGTTCTAGAGGGGAGTAGTTCCTAGGGTTTTACTTAAACCCAGTAATTCTCTCTCTAGCTGGCCGATGAGCTTGCTCCTCCCAAACCACCTCTGCCTGAGGGTGAGGTCCCTCCGCCCAGGCCCCCACCACCAGAGGAGAAGGATGAAGAGTTCCCTGAGCAGAAAGCCGGGGAGGTGATCAACCAGCCAATGATGATGGCTGCCAGGCAGCTCCATGATGAAGCTCGCAAGTGGTCCAGCAAGGTAAGCAAGAGGCTTTTCTTGTCGGAAAAGGATGAAGACGTGCACACAGCCCAGGAAGAAGAGTCTGATTGGAAAGTTACCCTCTCTCTGCTCTTGGTTCCTGCTGTCGCCAATAACACGATCCTCTTCTTACTTGTGGCTTAGTGAGATGTTTGAGAGGAGGTTCCTTTCCTCTGTCCATGCAAGTGTCCGCTCCTGCGACCAGGGACATTTGGGGTCTTTTAGAAATTGCTTTTCTTTCTTGGGATTGCTGAATGTCTTTAGATGCTCTCTTGCTAATTATCAGTACTCCAGATGTGAAATAGTCTTCTGTGGGCTCTGCTAGAGTTGGACGAAGTGTTTGCATTTTCCTTCTGTTTTTCATGAAAGCAGGTAGATTGATGTCTTAGGAGCTATGTGCTTTGTCCTTTTCTAAGCAACATCTTACCTCGCAATTCAAGACCGCTCCAGGCTAACTCCAGCTCCACAAATCTGAAAGTGTAAATATTCATGCGGTCGGTGAGAATGTGGGTGCTGCAGCTCTCAGGCCCCGTGAATAACTTCTGCCTATTTCCCCTGAAAAGATGAAACGTGCGTGCTCGCTTTTCTAGATAAGAGCTAAATATTATTGCTAATCAGGCAGTGGAATGTAGTTCTAACTCCGTTCTTAACTGTCTTAATATGACCCTCTCTTTTACATCTTTATTCTCATCATTTATTTGCCTTTTCATGCCCTCGGCCGTCTCAGGCTCGTGTATTAACTGTAGTTCCCCGGGGACCTTCTGTTTGCAGCTGATCTTGGGTTTTTCCAGGCTGGGAAATCGACCTTGGTTTTTGAAACTCTGTATTTTTCTGTGCTGTTAGCTGTGAGCCTAGGTTCTCAGAAGGAATAAATAGTGACCTTGCTGGTGTTGCGCCTGGCCGTGGAATTATTTATAATCATACCTTTCCACCTGGGGCCTGCACACCTCCAGGACCGTTTGCAGAGTCCCAGTATGTGTGGGAAGTGGGGTGGAGGTGACAGTGCCTTTAAATTTAAAGGCAATTTAAATTTATTACAGTAAACCCAGATATATCATGTAGCGGGACACAAAATACACATGAATTATAAACAAACTTAAGGGGCAGACGGCATCGGCCTACATATTTACCCCACTCTGCTGTTTGTGGCCAGAAGTCTTTAGGTCTGACTGTCTGCAGGCTTGGAGCATCAGAACATTGCCGACTTTGAGTCAGGAGCTCCTTGACCTGTGTGTGTTTGGGGGGGTGAGGGTGATATGTGTTTGTGTGTCTGTCTTTGTACACCTTGAGACTCTGCACCCCAGCAGCAGTGAGCTGGCCTGTCCTCTAAGGAATGGGGATGAGTCCTGGTTGAGACAGAGTTTAGGGAAAGGGTTTAGAATGTACCTGAACCCCTTGTTTGCCCTGAGTTCTCCCACTTTGTCATCGCCTTTTGGAGACAGGTTTTCTGTGCAGGGTAGGAATTTTAGGAGCAATGGCAACCTCAAATAAACTTCCAAGTAAACTCTTCCTCTTGGTTAGAGATGTTTGATATAAAGAACCTGTGTTCTGGGACACCTGGCCAGCTCACTACGTAGAGCATGTGACTCTTGATCTTGGGGTCATAGTTCGAGGCCCACATTAGGCATAGAGATTACTTTTTTTTTTAAAGGACCTGTGTTCACCATTCTTCATATTCATGGTTTGGCGTCATTGAGGCAGTTCCCTTTATTTTCTTTTCCCTCTGCCTATTTTAGCATCTGATCACACTGTCCCTTGCCCTGGCCTTTCAGAATCCCCATCCATAGTATTAAATCCATTCTCTCCCCGTCATGGGTGCTGTTCTCTCATGGGCACTGATTTGGGCTCCTCTGAACTCAGCCTTGGTCAGTAGCTATGTTCCTGGGTTTTCTGTGAAATATGTACCTTAAGGTTGGGGTGAGAACCCTACCGTGCAACAGGAGAGATTTAAGTTGTACACCAGGAACAGCTTTCTGAGTTGGTAGTAGCAGTGGGTGCAGGAGGATGTTGTGGGGATGTTTGTGTCCAAAGGCCTTGAGGGGATAGAGAGAACTAGTCGGAAGTGTGGGTTTTCCCTAAGACGGGAAGCTGGGTGAGGCCCGTTCTGGAGGCTCCTTTCAGCTGGCTGATTGTGGGGGATTTGATAAGTCCTCCTCACTCACCATTGCGTTTGTTTTCTGTGCCTTTTTCCTGGTTGAGGTCAGTGGCGTCTGCTGTATCATTTTAAATGCTGGGACTTTTTAACTCCTGCTGGAAATAATGATCTGTGTCTGGCAACTTGCAGAGCTGACCCAGGTCACTTCCTGTGTCCCGGAAGATGTAGAACAGTGTCCATAGGAGCCAGCGGGGGCCGGAGGGGGAGGTCACTTTGTTCCGTTCAGAGCAAGTTGTGTGGCCGCATTTACTTTTTTCCCTTTGGATTCCTTTTAAAGGTAAACAGCTACTATTGTTTGGTTGTTTGGCTCCTCAGAAATGTTGTGACATGAAAATTATTCTTGGCAAGTTTAACTTTGGTGGTAAGTGTACAAATAAAAAAGGAATGCCACTTGCTTTCTTGGTTTAAATTTTTCTCTGGAAACCTTTTGCCCCTGGAGTGAGTCTCTTTCTTTCCCTCACTGACAACAGGGGGGGCTCGGGCTGGTGCTGGAGGCTGAGAATCCCCCTTCGGTGGAGTTTGGGTCGTCTGGCTTCTGGAGAGATGCTGTTTTTTCTTTCCCATCCTAGGCAAGCTTTGGTTACTAAACCAAGCGATGCTCAGCTCCCCCGTCCTAGTGCTCTGACTAACACTGTGCCTGTTTCTCATCCTTCCTGCCATCGACAAAGCCGGGTAACCGGGCCGCTGAGGTGGGTGTAGGTGTTGTAGCTGAGGCAGATGCGGCCGATGCTGTTGGGTTCCCTGTCCCCCCTGACATGGAAGACGATTTCGAACCTGAGCTGCTGTTAATGCCATCCAATCAGCCGGTCAACCAGCCCATTCTGGCCGCGGCTCAGTCCCTGCATCGGGAAGCTACCAAGTGGTCTAGTAAGGTACTGATTAGCACCCCCGGTGGGGCTGCTCCGTATGCATCCGGCCATGTGCAGCCTTGACACATTGCATCACTCATGATCTGTGCGAGTCCTGTGAGTCTGAGCGGGGCGGGCCTCTGTCTGTCTGCACCTTGTTGTTAGGACTGGCTTCACGAGTTTGATAGGTCTGCTAATGCCCGATTAATGGATTGCATTTATGTCGGGGGGCGGGGTAGAGATGGGGTCACTTTCTGAAAAGACTCCTTTTCTTACTGACCTTGGGGCCACGACTGGAACCCTGAACCCCTTTGGGAAGCCGTGGGTCTCTCAGTGACTTGCAGGTCAGGAACCACTGTAGACCATTAAGAGGTCCCCTGGCCTGACCGGGGAGCTTGGCCTGCCACCCCCTCCTCTGCTGACCTGTCACGGATGGCCCAGGCGGAGTGGGCCGGGGTGGGAAGCAGCTTTCTACGGCAGGTCTCTGGGGCGGACTGCTTGCTGCCCTGCACTTGGCTGCCTGGCAGATGCTGGCCTTGACGGGAGCCCACAGGGAAGGGGGCTTCACTGGCTGCTTGTCCAGGTGTTCCAGGGGGAGGGTTGGGGGCAAGCAGAGAGCGCTCGGGGCTGCAGATGGGCGGCCACAGAGCTTCGGCCTTGGGACTGAACCAGCACTGGTGTGGGGAGCGGAGGAGGAGGGTGATCACTTTTTTCCCTTTGAAGGAGCATGTTGCAAGAAGAAAGGGTTTGAAGAGTGATGGGTAATAACTAACCTAGGCACCACACTGTTTTCTAATCAAGTTCATGAGTCCTGGAACGATCCCGGGTCTACCCTGGAAGAGATGGGCCCAGACGGCCGTGTCTAACCTGCCCCTGTTCTCGTGACTTCTTCCCTTCCCCGTATTCTCTCTGGCCTCCGTGACTGCTTGAGGTATCACACGCCTCCCAGCATAGCGCTCGGCCACCTCTGGGTGCCTGTGGGGGTGTCTCACAGGGCGCCCAGCGGGGGCCCGGTTTGTGTACGCCTCACTGCCTTGTGCAGAAAACTGAAAAGCATGAGGGGAAAAATGAGTAGGGCCTGACCTTTTAGGTAGTTTTGAACACTGCGGTTGTTATTTTTGGTTGTTAGCAGCCAAAAGGTGCACCTTTTGAGGGCATAAAGTAAATGCCTTGTACATTTCTTTATTATGACCCACAAGGGTTTTAATGAACCCAAATGCCCCGTCGAAGGTAAACCGCTATGAGCTGGAGTGGGGGCTCCATGTACAGCTTGACTTATGATTTTTATTTTTCTGCTCTTAGCTGAAGGTTTCTTTAATTGAAGCCACTTAGCTGAGAGGACTGAGGAATTGATTCTTGTCCTTTTTAAATGTGACAAATTAAAATAACATGTTCCCTGAGGCTGACAAGACAAATAAGAGGCAGTAGCAGGGAGGGGAGGAGCAGTCTAGGTGAGAAAATAGATCTTTTCTCACCAAGGCTGATAATAGTTACTTGGTTTAAATTCTAGCTCGGCAGCCACAGTCCTTGGCTGCTATTTGTAACAAGGGTTAGGGTGAAGAGGATGATTTCAGCGTCTGGAAAGGCTCCTCCGTATTTTTCCCCTCAAGCCAGCTCGCCTGCTTTCCCCCTCTAGAAAGGAAAATGCCTGTTTAACCAACTTCTTGGTCCCGTCCTCATTTTGATTGACATGATTAACCTGGAGATGAAGTGCTCGTTCAGTGCTATGTGGGGTGCACATGTTGCCCTTCCAGACTAATCTGCAGATCTTCCTTTTTTCAGTGGGGTCGTCTCTCTCTGTCTCTCTCACTGAGTGCTGGGAGGAGCGCCTCGGCTCCCTCTTCTCTCTGTCCTCCTGTACTGTCCGTATCACTTAAGAGCAGTCCTTTTCTTGTCTCCTCACCCTTCCAGAAGCTGCTAGAGCAGCAGGCTCCCTCCTCTCTTCTCTGTGCTTCTCCTTCTCTAACTTGGCCACAGTGTGGGCCGAGCTCACATTATATTTTTGCTTCTCTCTCTAGGGCAATGACATCATTGCAGCAGCCAAGCGCATGGCTCTGCTGATGGCTGAGATGTCTCGGCTGGTCAGAGGGGGCAGTGGTACCAAGCGGGCACTGATTCAGTGTGCCAAGGACATTGCCAAGGCCTCGGATGAGGTAACGCGGTTGGCCAAGGAGGTTGCCAAGCAGTGCACAGATAAGCGGATTAGAACCAACCTCTTACAGGTACTTGAGAGAAGCGTGTGTGTATGTGTGTGTGTGTGTGTGTCTGAGTCCGGGGGCGTGGGAGGGAGAAAGCAGGAGAGAGAAAACTGGAAGAGCAAGGAGGAGGTGGAGGAGCTCTGAAGAAATAGAAAGGAGAAATACACATGTATATTTGGGAAAGACACTCAGGAAAATTTCTTTCCTAATCAAATGAAAAAATTATAATGCTTCCTTTCTGAACTGAGGGACTGTACTGATCGTAGGGAGAAAGCAAGTGGGATTCTGCTGCTAATTTATGAGGCGCCTTCTGCATGCCGGCCTCTAGGAATACAGAGGTGGATAAGTCTTGCCCTCAAAGAGCTTGTGGGCAAGGAAAACATTAAAAACATGCTAAATTAAGTTTACTTCTTAGGTATGCGAGCGAATCCCAACCATAAGCACCCAACTCAAGATCCTGTCCACGGTGAAGGCCACCATGCTGGGCCGGACCAACATCAGCGACGAGGAATCCGAGCAGGTACGTGTCCACTGCTTCTGGTTTCTTGCCAGCAGCTTCGGTGCCACTGTATAGCAATTTAACTCAGCTTTGGGGAAAATTTGACCTGTGATTTGAGTATTCAGTATGTGGAACGGAGTCTTTAACTCTCTTAGAAGGGCGTCTGTGTTGGACAGATGCATCAGAAACTTCGAAGGGGAAGGAAAGTTCTCGTGCAACTTTTGTCACTTCACAGATGGGAGGCTGAGGCCTGGGGTGGTGGGCCAGTAACCCCTGGGACTCTGCTCAGTTCTTTGTCTCCGGGGAACAGGTGTGACTCTCTGGAGGCCTCCAGTGCCTGTTCACTCCTGCCCGTTGTGTCTTTGTGGCTGGAGAGCACTTCTGCTTCCCAGCCCACTGGGTGAAAAGTACCTTGGGGAGGTGAAGGGTGTCGGCTTTTCAGGACCCCGAGGCAGGCATGCATCGAGGCTGAAATGCCGGCCCAAAGGAGGTGCTTCTCCTGGTTTCTTTGACAGACACTGAAATAAGGTTGGCAGGAGGGTTCTCTTAAGGGTTGGCAACCACTTTTTGGAGTCTGTCTTCCTTCGCTGCCTCCTGGCAATGTGCCCCAGGACTATAGGGAAAGCCCTCCTTTGGGCATCTCTTCCTCTCCGTATCTCCTCTCTAGTAGGCCCTGCTGTGAGCCACTCTTCCAACGCCCTCTTACAGTAGGTAGAGTGTCCTTTGTTGAACTGCCCAGATGGGCTCAGCGGACACGGATATGCGTGTGGGACTGTATTGGGCACTGAGTAGGGGAGTTAGAAAAAATAGAGGGGCTCCTGGGTGGCTCAGTTGTTAAGCGTCTGCCTTTGGGTCAGGTCACGATCCCAGGGTCCTGGGATCGAGCCCCACATCCGATTCCCTGCTCGGTGGGGAGCCTGCTTCTCCCTGTCTCACTCCCCTGCTTGTGTTCCCTCTCTCACTGTGTGTCTCTCTGTCAAATAAATAAAATCTTAAAAAAAAAAAAAGAGTCCCTCTCCTTGGGGAACTCACAGGTAGTTTGGGAGACCATCCCTGATCTCAGGCCAGGAGCACCTTGGAGGAGACAGGGAAGGTACTGTCTAGTGCCAGTGGTGCTTTCACTGCCGTGTTTTAATCTAACAGCTCTCACCTCCTCGTGTGCCATGGGGATTGGATCTTCACCCCTAACTCCGGTGTATTCTAGGCAGGGTATGAGCACTGGGCTGTTTCCCATCATGTGATCTCATCTGCCCCAAGAAAAGGAAGTGGAAGCAGCAGAAAAGGAAGGATAGGACTCATAGTTTCAGGCCATATAATTTAATTAACCAACACAAATGTGTTCTGAGAATATCTACTACGTTCCACCTCATATTCCAATAAAAAAGGATAGACACTGACAGTGTGGTAGAATGCAAAAACACAGGACTGCAAGTCAGAAGTTTTGAGTCCTCATCCTGATTATTGTGTAAGTTTGGTTGCAAATCTCCGAACCTATCTGGGCCTCAGCCTCTTTGTTGACTGAGTGAAAAGATCAGCTGACCAGGAATTTAAGCCCATAGTTATGCCTCTCAGAGCCAATGACCCCTCAGAAATTGCCTGGACAAATTTTACACACGTGAGCATTTTCCAGGGAAGAATCTATAGACTTCATGAAATCCTCAAAGGGTCTGTAGCTCAAAAATAGTTTTTTTGTTTGGTTTGGTTTCTTGTTGGCCCAAAAAGAGTTAAGAATTAAAAAAAATTCGTGCGCTAATGGATCAATAAGTTCTCTGACTTTTTGTGTTGGAGTACTAGTGTGACCCCAGTCCTGTAAGTTTGTGTGCTTAGGAGATTTACTTATTTAGATTTTCACAGATTTATAAGATGATTGGTTTGTTCATTTGGTTATTTTTTCATTCATTATTAAAATTATATATTTATGAAATACCTCTTTTGTGCCAGGCACTGGCCTAACACGAGGCACAGCAGTGAACAAAACTCACAAAAATCACTGCCCTTGTGGAACTTAAATTTGAAATAAAATCAGGTAAAACAGATAAACAAGCTAGGTAAAATATATATATATAAAGCTTATCAGTTAGTAATGATGGGTTCTATGGAGAAAATGAAGACTTGGAGGATAAGGAATGCTGTCACTTGGGAAGGTGTTTGTGATTTAAAATAAGATGAGTAGGTAATGTCTCACCAAAGTGACTTCTGAGCAAAGATCTGAAGGAAGCGAGGTCTGAGCCACGAGGGAAAAGCATTCTAGGTGGAGGGAACAGCGAGAGCCTGAGGCAGGAGCTTGTTTAAAGAGCAGGAAAGAGTATGTGCTAGAGGCCGGATGAAGGCATAGTACATAATCATGGATAGCCTTTTTTGGGTTCTTTTTGGTGCTCCCCCTAACCTCCCAGTGACGTGACAAGTACGGGGATGCCGGCTGCAGGCAGGGTGACCTGCAGTCCATCCCTAGCTTGGGCCGGTTTTGGAGGAAGGGCCTGCTCAGGGACGACGAGTAATGGAGAGTTTCTCTTTCCTTGCAGGCCACAGAGATGCTGGTTCACAATGCTCAGAACCTCATGCAGTCTGTGAAGGAGACTGTTCGAGAAGCAGAGGCTGCTTCAATCAAAATTCGAACAGATGCTGGATTTACCCTGCGCTGGGTTAGAAAGACTCCCTGGTACCAATAGGCACCTGGTCAAACCTGGTTGGCACAGAAACCCCTACTAAACAGAATGAAACGATCTGAGTCCCAGAAGATGCCGAGAATTGCTAGGGGGTTATAGGCCACATCCTGGCCTGACGTAACAGAAAGGAATGGGGCCTCTTCACTTTAGAAACCATTTATACTCTTGTCATGGACACTTTGAAATGTTTCTCCGTATAAAGCCTGTATTCTCCAACACAGTTATACTCGTGCACACTCTATCCCAACGGGAAGACTGGGTTTCCAGCCCATGGACTTCACATAAGCTCAGAATCCAAGACTGAACACTAGCCAGACACTCTGCTCTGCCCTCGTTCCCTAGGGGTCAGTTCCTTTTCTGCTTCCTTTTCTCTGCTCCCCCCGCCCCGCCCCCCAATTCTCCCCACCAGGCTCCCAAGATCCAGGCCCAGGCCAGTTAGTTAAGAAGGAAATCACTGTGCCTCCAAAATTTATTTTGGGCTTTCCGTGTTGCTCCTGACCCTGGCTGTGCTATCTGGGTCCTTTTCAGAAGTGAGCTTTGCTGCTACAAGGGAAGATGGCCTCTGGGGAGCCCCAGCACTTGGGGCCTGGATTCACTTCTTGCCCTTCCCCAGGTTAATCTTTCTCACTTCCCACAGTGCAAAACCAAATTTCACTCTCAGGAGGAAACCACAGAATCACACGATTCTGTCTTTACCTTGCCCCTGAGCGCCGTCTGTGCTGGGGAAGCTTCCTGTCCTGTACCCACCTCGGCCTGTGAAGGTAGCCATCCCACACACTGTGTGACCTGGTGCTCTCTGCCGCCGCCGGGGGGGGGGGGGGCAGAGTAGCCGGGCGCGGCCCTGCCCCGCTTCCTGGCAGGGCCGCTCCCAGGCGCCTCATGCTTTGTCACTGCCTGCAGAGGTCTGTGCTGAGGCCTTATCATTCATTCTTAGCTCTTACTGTTCTTTCTGAGCTGAAATGCTGCATTTAGTTTTTAACCAAATCATGTCTCCAATCCTGGCTTTTGTGTTCTTCCCTCATACCCTTCCTGAACAAGATTTTAAAGATATGTGTTTGTTCATTGTAATTTTGAAAGATCCTTTTTATCCTTTTGAAATTCAGTCCTAAGAACTGGTGCTTGCCCCCCAGGAATGTTTAATAGAAAGGCAATCCTGTCTGAAGGGCACTTCCTACCTAAGGGAGATTGGTACTTGCAGACTGGAACTCTGGCACCGCTGGGGATGAATCAGTGGGAAGTAGTGCTCAGTGTATTCCTCCTCCCTTAACCAAGCCCCTGTTATCCTCTCCTCCCTTCCAAGTACGAATGCTCGTGAGTAATGGGTATAATATTTAATTATCACTGTAAGTTTCCAACTAGCAAAGTGAGAGAGAAGAATTTTTCCTTTTTTGCAGTTATCACTGCTGTCTAAGCATTGCCCAGCACATGAAATCCTACTTCTTCCCAAAGCCAGAACTGGATGAGTAAAGGAGTAAGAACCGTTGCCTGAATGTCCTCTCTTCTCACTTCCAACGTGTGTTAAATCCCAACATTGACTGTGTAAAACTTGTCTTCAGTTGGTACTGTACACTCAGGCTTCCTCTATTTTCTTTTAACTGATGAATATTATTTTCAAGGCCCTCAGCATATTTGTATAGTTGCTTACCTGATATAAATGCAATATTAATGCCTTTAAAGTATGAATCTATGCCAAAGATCACCTTTTGTTTTATGAAAGATTACTTAGAGGAAATAAGAAAAATCATGTTTGCTCTCCAGGTTCTTCCAGTGTTTTGAGACACTGGTTTATACTTTATGCTGATGTGCTTTTCTCTAATATCAGCGCTCAAGACACAGTGAAGCAAATTAAAAAAAAAAAAAAAAAATCCCTGAAGACTGATTAGAGACATCACCACTAAAAAACTACATTTATAAGCTAGGATTTGTTATATGCAAATATTTTCTGCCTCTTCTTTTGTTCTGTTTAAAACAATAAAGTGCATTTGTATAAATAATGCTTTAAATGATGGGTATATTATTTTAGCAGAAACGTTTAGATCAGCTTTCTCCTTTGTTTTTGAAAAATAGCCAATGAAACTAATCCTCAGGATCTGGAAACTAGAATTTTATTTAACCCATGTGTTGTACTGGATGAACAACATACTATTACTATACAGGAGCAGTAGTTACCTAACAAGGGTCCGCGTACTAAAGCCCAGCTTTGGGGATTTTACACTAGCAGGAGGTGACCGGTGTGAACAAGAGGAAGAAAACACCAGAGGATGTGGATCGTCCTCTGGCTGAAGTAGTCTGTTGTCATCTTAAAAACTGCTAGCTAGTCGTGGAGACCATCACCCCTACGAAGCCGCAGCTGTTACGTGCGCAGGAATACCACAGGTCTATTGTTTTTATATTTCAAAGCCCAAGGAAGAATGATAGGGCTATCGGAGATCCACCGGGGTTATAAGGCCGAGCTAGCTTTGGGGACATATCCCTCTTGCTTGAGGAGGCACAGACTAAAAGTAGGAGTAGGTACTTGGGAGTGGAAGGGACAGATCACTGTTTTTGCCTGATTCTCTGGATCTGAAAGGGGATCATTAAAGAGAGAGAGTCCTGCGGACTACATTTATTCTGATTTAGAAGTGTTGCTGACTAGGGAGGCAAGATTCCAGACTGCTGGAGTTAAAGAGAAATGTCCAAGGCTACGGAATTAGCTCGGCAAGATAAAACAGAATTCATGGTCTCATTTTTGTTACTCACCATCTGTTCACGGGTGCTGCCTTCCTGCTGCATTATATTTTTTAGTTGTTTTCTCAAATCAGAGGACTCTAAGAACAGTGAAGACCAGCATCTTCCAAGGGTTGTTCTGTCGCACCACTTTAGGGATGAACCCATCACATGAATTCTCTCTGAATGATGGTAACTTCCTTATGCAGAAAATGAGCATCTACTTCATTTGCTCTTAGGAGATCTCCTTTAAGAATTTATAAAATGGGGCAGTTTCTGAGATTAGCTGGATTCTGTGTTTGAAAAATATTCTGCTACTGCTAAGTATTCATGGATCTCTGTTATTAGTAGATAGGTGGTGGTGGTCATAGGGAGAGTAACTCTGATCACTTACTGCTCAGTCTCTGGCCAGAGGGTGATGCTCAGAGAAAGTATCCATGGCTGTTAACACACCGAGATGAAGAGAGGAGCACTTGCAATGCTCTGCAGCAACCGTTACACCTTATATGGTGACACAGAACACAACCTGATCGTGTTTAGCCTGCTCTGACGCCAGGCGTGCCCATCTGAGAATGCTCAATCAACAGTCAAGCTAAAAAATCAACTTGTTGCTTTCACCTTTTTATTGACAGTATAGCCAGATTAGAGAAAGGATTGCTGGATTCAAATGAATAAATACAATAATTTAATTGTAAAAGGAAACAGTCTACTTGGAAGTTTTAGCAGAAATTGCTAGAGACAAGGGACTCTTGGCATATAATCTGCTTATTTATATATAAGAGAAGGTAGCACAGAAAGAAAATTGGACAGTCCAGATATACATGGTTGAGATTAGGGATTCTGCAGAAAGAAAAACAAATGTACTGATTGTTCTTTTCAGATAGGACATTAAAAGACATTAAAAATAAAAGCAATCGGACTGGGTAATCAACCTTAGGCAAAGGGAATAAATATTTGGCAACATCTTGATTTCAGCTGCCAAACTGATATTGGATACCCAAGAAATTTCAAATTTGTAAAAAGTGCCATTTCCTATTAGATGAAAGGCAGGCTGGGTACCCTAGGCAGGCAAGGTAAGAAGGCTGCTGTCTGGTGGGCTCTCAGTAGCAGCATCGATCACTAGCCCTTGACAGCAGAATGGGATGAATTTAAGGGCCATTCTTAGCATATGAAAAAGGGAGTTATAAGGCAAGACTGATGAAAAGAATGGAGTCATAAGGAGAAGAAAACTAACAGCATAAGCAAGAACAAGTGGGAACCATGAAGAACAAGCACTTGTATCTCTCAGCCTTTCTCCATTCTTCATGTCTAATGAGGCAAAATGACTGGGCAAGGACTTCAAAGCCAGTGAAGTTGAGTGAAATGATACAACCCTAGACTGACTTGCCAACCAAGACGATCAATATGGTTTCGTCAATGTTGCTGAGGATCTTGTTACTGCCTCAGTTTCATGTACTTCCAAGGACTCTGTCAGTATAGTAGAGACGTTCAAATAACAATTATGACAAGTTTCAGGAAGGAACCTATTGGCCACTGTAGCCTTGGGAAGCACAGACTATGAAAAGAGAGCTCCCCCTGAAGACAAGGGATGCAGGTAAATTCAAGACCTTAAGAACGACAATAAAAAAGATAAAAGAGTAAAAAAAAAGTGACGACAGTGAAGCAGGCACATTTTCTTTCTTTTGCTGAACTAGGGCTTGAGGCCTTTGGGCTAACAGTGGTTTAAGTGGTATTGATAAGCTTTATAAAACATGAAGGTGGCAAAGTTCACTTAAGTTACGCTTTTACGCTTTAATTTGCTTCAAATCTCAAATGCTTGTGCTTGCAATAACTTCCTAAAAGCAGAAGTAATGTTCCCTTTTATTGCCTTAATAAAGCATTCGCCCCTTTGATACAAATGATTTTGACTACACTATCTAACAGCTGAACTAGTGGCACAAAACTGAGATGGTACTTCCTGCAGCAAGGTCCCTATAAATCAAAATTTGAGCTTTACGTAAAAATCTTATTTATAAAAAATACAAGACCAAATACAGTGAGAATGGAGCCTGGGGCTCCGTGCCAGGGCCAGTGGAAGTGGCTTTTGCTACAGTGCTTGCTTAATGGCACAAGTGAAAAGCTGAATAAGGCAAACACTTGAAGAGGCAGTTTTTTGTAAACTTCTTGGGGTGGGGGGAACTTCCTCTGTTGGGACAGATGCTGATTTGGGGTGTGACGTTGGGCTGCACTTGATACATCATATTACAGAGGGAGACAGCTCCTGCTGAGACCAGTTCACTTGTTTTAGGGGAGAGGTTATCACTGTAGCCTTTTGCCTTTACTGTTGTTACAATGTGCAGCCTCCAGCTGAAGCCCCCCTACGGAGGCAATCACCTCCAGAATCTTCCTAACCGAAAAGATAAAAAATAAGCTAAGTCATTCAAAGTTTCCTTAGCTTAAAGCTCTTCAGAACCCTACACTGATTACTAAGCAACTTCGTTAGCTGTGTGTAGCTCAATAGGAATGCTTGGACTAGAATATGGATTCCCACCCACTTGGTACCTAACAGTAATAAACTATAATGACACTAGGAAAACAAACAGCTCTTGAGGAATTTTGGCCTCTTCTCATGTTCTCACTTGGAACTTTCCAGCTTTCGTGACATATTTGACTCCTTTAAATGGCTTATATTTCTCCCCATACATGTCCAAGCGGTTTACTTTTAAGCCTGTGTCAAAAAGAATGGGTAAGGAAAGGAACAAATTATTTTCCCGGCCACAGCAACCAACAGTTATTTGTTTAGCAATGAACACTACCCAGTAAATCTGACATTAACCCAGTGTCCCTTCTACTATTTGGAAGCAATCTCCCTCCTACTATTCACGTGTTACAGCACTATGGGGGGATGGTTTTAGTTTAGATTCCCAAGTGGACCAGGAATGTCTTTGAAGGATAATTCTTTCTGTGAGTATGAATGATTCCTTCCTTCGTGCTTGGATGAGGAGGGTGTGGTGGAAGAAAGCTGTGTGAGATAAGGAGCTCTGCAAAATCATCGTGCCTGAGAGGATGGCCCCACAGCCCACGGTGACAGGCAAACAAGCTGTTGTTCTTTTTAAAGAGGGGACGCTCCTACCCTTCGAAGTTCCTAACAGCTGACCTCAGCAAAACTCAGTTCACCCTTACACACAAGTCAAAACTTATCCTTACCAGAAATAGCAAGCTGCTGGATCTTGAACTGTATGTTAAGACTTGGATTCTCTTCTGGCTTGGGTGCTCCAGACTGTAAATTTACCAGTCCTTTAAGACTTGGGAGCTTCTGAGGAGTAATTTTTCCCACATCCCATGTTAGTACCTTAAAAAGACATAAAAAACAAATACAATCTAAATATTTACTAAAGACAAATGTTCAAAGGCACCATAAAGTTCTGTATAGAACGAAGCACAGTGTCTTGGAAACAAGAGACCTGAGATCTTCACAGAATTTTACCACGAATCAGTTCTGTGACTCTGAATGGTGAGGGCAGAGAACCAACATTTGTAGAGCATCTACCTACTTTTGGATAAAGCTCTGCGCTTAGCACTATTCATACATTATCTCAAAGAGGCCTGTGATTAGCTTTTGTTTTCTTTTTACAAAGAAACAGGCTCAGTGGTCAAATGACTTGCTCAAGGTCACATAGCTAGTTTAGAGGCAAGGCTGGGATTTGAACCTAATCTGATTTCAAATGTTCTTTCTACTATACCACCTTCACTGTAAGTCTCTGGGCCTCAGTTTACTTTGCTGTAACATGAGAAAATGGACAATTGGTGTTTTTTAAACTTTTAGCTTTCTTTGGTCAAGTAAAATCTTTAGTGTGGAAGCTCAGTAATAGTCAAGAAAGTGAAGCTATTACAGTTGAAGCCAAGGTGAAGGGCCAGGGATCTGGAGCTCTGCCTGCATTTCTTAGCCCTGGGGGGGGGGCGGGGGGGGGCCTCTGGGGAGGTTCTTCAAATCCTTAGGACTGGATTAGATGATCTTTAACATTCGATGATTTTATTTAAAAATATGCCTTTTCACTTATCAGGCAGCTCCATGTCTCTACGGTTGAAAAGAATCATACTTTTTACCCAAGCAGAAAGCTGAGAGAAAACCATCTTTTACAATTTCTCTGAAAACCCTTTGCTAGAGGCACATTTATATATGGTGAGAAGCAGCTTTCCTAGCCAGCATCCCCTGTGGAAGGTTATGAAACTGCTTTTAAATTAAAAAGAAAGGTCTTAATGATCAATTACTACAGAAAATTTAACAATTAAGAGACTACAATACTAACTTCTTATATCCAGATAATGTTTTTCTCTTTCTAAAAAGGTTTTTACATCTTCTTCTTCAGTGAGTACGTCTCTAGATTATCAATGGATGAGGAAAGGCACATTCTGAAGGAGAACAGAATGAGTCTCACTGAGACTCACTGAAACTGAGTTTCAGTTCGTCTCTTCAGCAGCAGATGTGGGATTCCCTCCACAGCCAGTGGTGAGAGCACAGCATACTATGCTCTCCAGGTTTTGTTAGGAACTTTAGTTTTAACCAAGACATTAAACCCTTCCTTCTGCCCTCCCTGCCATCATAAAATAAAGACTGCAGAAACATTTGCTCACTCTCGATTAGAGGTAGCTATACCTTGGTAACTGGATCAAATGTATAGCTGCCTTGTGTTGGTGTCAGGTTCATATTCAGCACAACTTTTGGCATGTGAACTGTTACCATGATTCCTTCAATAGTTTTTCCCATATTCTGCTTTGGTCCAATCGTAATATCAAATCTACCGCAAGAACTGTTCTCCTTAAAGCTGATGCTATGTTTCACATACACCGGTATTGCCACTAGACTGAAAAGAGAAAGACAGACACAACCACAAACATAATTAATGGTGTGAGACAGCTCTTGAGGGAGCTTGGAAACCTCAGTCCAGTGTATCCTACTCTACCTTTGATTCCACTATAGGGCCATATACGCCCCAAAACTGGAGGCTCAGCGTTCACTGGTACTCACCAGAGGGTATGAGTACCACCACATGAGGAATCACACAATTTCTGAGCAATAAGTATACACCTCAAGACAGGAATTAAGACAGTATAAACAGGGGCGCCTGGGTGGCTCAGTCAGTAAAGCATCTGCCTTCGGCTCAGGTCATGATCCCAGGGTCCTGGGATCGAGCCCCGCATCGGGCTCCCTGCTTGGCGGGAAGCCTGCTTCTCCCTCTCCCACTCCCCCTGCTTGTGTTCCCTCTCTGGCTATGTCTCTCTGTCTGTCAAATAAATAAATAAATCTTAAAAAAAAAAAAAGAGATAGTATAAAAAACTGGGGCAAATAGCCCTCATTTGAAGAAATTAATTAAGATCCCACAGAAAGATAATTTAAAATTATCCTAAATAAAATAATCCCTATGTAGTTAGAGCCAAGAAATAATTCCTATGCTTTTGAGTCCCATCTGATATTACCCAAATACCTTCCGATATTTTCAAGGGACAAACCATTTACAACCCATAATGCCAATTCATTTAAACCTTAGTACACAAAAGGGTGACCCGAAGCCAGTCAGTTGGGAGATAGCCTAGAGAGCTGGAGCTGTGTTTGTCTCCTTCTGTCAGCTATGAATTCTACAGACCACAGTAAAATTATGGCATGGGCTCAAGGTTTTGCATAGCTTATGCAGAGTCCAAAATGCTTGCTTGTTCTCAGGTATATGTGTTACTAGTCTCTTACTACTACTTTATATTCTTATATTTAAGGTATACTGATTATTTTAGATACGTATTTTCACCAGTTCTTCCTAGGTTTCCTGGTGAGCCATGGCTAAAGGGAACAGTGATGAATTCAAGTATCCAACTGTCGGAATGAAAAAGGTAATGTGACTACCCATCACACTGATACATGATAGCAGATTTCTAGTTGATGCATCAACATACTTTTGTGAGCTCACACGATATGATATGAGCCGGAAATTTCCATCTGGAGGAATAAATGACAAAACTCTTTCAGATTCCCAGCGCTTAAACCGGATGCAGGGGTGGAAGCTGACATCATCTAGAAGCCGTGGGTTCTGCCAGGAAAACAAGACAGCAGTATTCACAGAATGCATGAAATATGGCAACTCTACTCGGATATTATGAGAAATTAATATACTCCCTAAGGATAAAACAGTCATGTTAAGAGTTTGTTACTATGACCACAATAACATAAACTTAATGGTTTCATAAGGCTTTCAAATATATATATATATATTTAAGATTTATTTATTTATTTGAGAGACAGAAAGAGAGAATGCATGTGTGTCAGTGGGGGAAGAGGCAGAGGGAGAAGGAAAGAGAGAATCCTCAAGCACACCCCCCACCAAGCATGTAGCCTGATGTGGAGCCCAGTCCTGGGACCCTGAGATCATGACCTGAGCCAAAATCAAGAGCTGGCTGCTTAACTGACTGAGCCACCCAGGAGCCCCACAAATATTTTATATGTGGGACAGGACAAGTTAGCATCAGAACTCTGTTCTCTTTTCTTAGTAGTGTATCATGCTGAGTCTAAAATGATGCAAAAGATCAATGCCCTTTCATACCAGCAAGCAAATAATAATTCAGTAAGTAAGACTACAGATTTGCAGAAGCCAACCAGCCATTTAAGCCACTTCTAACACACCCAGGAGAAGACCTCTCCTCAGCCTTCCATAAAGGCTGTGCTCATTACCTAAGCCACTGTCTTGGGAAGCTGGCTAAGAATATTTCTGGGGGGGGGGGGGTGCCTGGGTGGCTCAGTCAGTTGAGTGGCTGATTCTTGATTTTGGCTCAGGTCATGATCTCAGGGTTGTGAGATCGAGCCCCATGTCGGGCTCCTGGCTCAGCATGAGTCTGCTTGAGATTCTCTTTCTCTCCCTCTGCCCCTCCCCCTGCTCATGCTCAAGCGCATGTGCTTTCGGTCTCTCTCTCTCTCTAAATAAATAAATCTTAGAATATTTCTGAGATAATCCCTACAATTTAAGATACAAACATCTGTCAGTATTTATCATTTCATTTGGTACTTCATATATATTAGGCATGCAAAGAGCTATGGGACAGGAGAACAAAACTTACCATGAAAGAAAGAGAAAGGTCAGGCATTCCAGATAGCTTAATGCAAGCATCAATTACCCCCTGAATTTCTGCAAAGACTGTAGATCCTGAAGAAAGAAAGAAAGTGATAACATCACTGGACTCTGAGTCTTTTAGAGCAATCACTGTATCTGAAGTAATGGAGACACCTCCTGGGTGTCAGGCATAATGAAACTTGCACATCTACTAACAAGTTAGCGAACAGGGGATCCATTACGTTGGTTATGACAGCTTCTTCACTAAGTACCATGGCCCGCACCTAACTCTGGTAGGACTGTGGTAATTCTAAGGAATATCAAACCTGCCTCTATCTTGACAGAGTCAAGCTTGTAAGACTGCTGGATATGAAATTAAAATATTTTTGGGGTGCCTGGGTGGCTCAGTCGGTTAAGTGTCTGACTCTTGGTTTCAGCTCAGGTCATGATCTCAGGGTCATGAGATCGAGCCCTGCCTTGGGCTCCATGCTGGGTGTGGAGCCTGCTTATGAGTCTCTCTCTCCCTCTGCCTCTGCCCCTCTCCCCCAACTCTTTCCGTCTTATAAAAAAAAAAAAAGAGTTTGAAGTTAAAATATTTTTTAATGGAATTTAAAAATGAGGCAAATTTCTCATTGAAATGGAATAAGCTGTTAACTTTTAAGAAATAGGAACCATTATTCCATAATAATACAGATATTATTCTGTATGATGAAATTTTATAATGAAAAGGGCACTCACTGAAGAAAAGATACTGGCTATTAATTCACGATAGCTTATTTTCACACACTGACTAGCTGTGTGACCTTAAGCAGATTACTAAATCCTTCTGAACCTCAGTTTCCTTACATATAAAATGTGAGAGTTGGACTAGATGTTTTTAATAAAATTTTATGGTTCTAATACAGTACTGCTGTTTTGTCTGGGGTTTTTATTAGAAGTACTGCATGTATACTGGTAGTGAAAGTATGGTGCATGGCAGGTAAACAATAAATGTTGAAAAAACAGGAAGAGGGAGAGGCATACAGGGTAATAGCTGGTTTAGAGTAAGGCAGCATGAGATCTGATTTACAAAAGTTTGGCAGATCTCAGCTAGTGGTTATGAAAATTATATGTAACCTCTGGGCAAAATAAACAGATTTTTAAGCTATTAGGAAATGAATGCCTTTCTGCTGAAACCATACTACCAAGGGATTTCAATATTCTGTTCAGCTTATGTCAGCTCAACAGTTTTTCCCAAATAAGACCACATGCACACAATTACCTGATTTATCTATAATTGCATCTATTTCTTCAACGACATCAAAATAGGCTTCATTGTTTGTGTACTTTACCCCTGCCCGGCGCCATGGGATGTTGGACAGTTGCCCAGTGGGGAGCGTGTCCCCAACATTACTACTGCCTAGAAAACCGGAAAAAGAGAAATCAAAGGTAATGCATAAAATGGTGATCAGGAAAGCTATTAACAGGGGTGCCTGGATGGCTCAGTTGGTAGAGTGTGCGATTCTTGACCCGTGGGTCGTGACTTTGAGCCCCACACTGGGTGTGTAGTTTACTTGAAAAATGAAAAAAGGAAACCGATTAACAGAAAAAAAAAAAAAAGAATGCTATAGGTGTTTCTTAATGTTTGGGTTTTTATTCATTGAAGTTGTGGATAGTTTCCAGAATTGTTGGAGATATAATCATACCAATATGGTCAAATTTCTAGAAGACAGAAATAGGCCATGTGGTCCTCTATGTGCCAAACCAGGTTAAATTCATTTACTTATCTTTTGCTTCCTGTGTGTTAACAGTAACCTAACCTAATTCCAGTGGCTCAACAACAGAATCTCGTCCTGCTGCCACTGATGAAGAAAAGAGGCTAGCTGTTTTAAAACTTGCCGATAAAATGTCTCCACTGAGAATACAGAGTGATAAGTAGGCCCTTTGGTATTCAGCTTAAATTCTACATGACATGCTGCCAAGCAGGCCTCAGTGGAATAACTGGATGAAGAACACACTCTGGCCTTTTCCCATTTTAAGGTCAGTACACCCATATGGCTGCAATATGGCTAATGTTTAATATCTGGCTAATTTACTGGTAAATTGACATATGTCTGAAAATAAGTCTGCTTGTCCAAAACATACCCTTGAGCTGTGATATATTTAACATTTTGTTAATTTACATTTCCAACTCAAAAGTAGTACATGCTTAGTAATAACACATGGAAACTTTAGAAAAGTGGCTAAAAAGAATCTATCTTCCTATTACGAAAATACAACTACCACTAACATTTTGGTATATTTCTTTAAACATTTCCCTCATAAATAAGTTGCACTTATGTTTTTCTATTTTGATAAGTTTGCTTTTTTCTGACTGCACCTTAAAACATAGTTGTAATCATACTGTATATTTAACTTTACAGTCTAATTATGATTGGTGTTTGTTTCTCCAAACCTTTAGCTTCCCAGAATTTTTCTAAAAACATTGCTTTCACCTTCCTGTTCAAACTTTCAATGTTTCCACACTGGTTTTATGATAAAAACTAAATATTTAGCTTACCATTCAAGAACTTCCTCAACTTAACTCTTAAGTTTTATATTTCATTACTCAGCTAAAAAAACAACTCTGTTCCTGCTAAATGAATTCATACAATTCAAGGTTTTTCACTTTGTGTGTGTTTTTTTCTCATATAGTTCCATCTATAGAATGCTCTTATTCCTCCCGCTCTCCCTAAATTCTGCTGATTCTCTAGGGCCCTGCATTGGGGCCAACCACCACAATTCATTTATTGAACCATTCTCTTCAATTTCATAATGCACTGCCTTAATAACCTATATATTTTCATTCTATATTTTAGTAACTATAAAATACATGTTTATTTTAGAAATTAGAAAGTATAAAGCAAAAATAAAGATAGTATATAGTTCTTTAGTTGGAGATGGTCACTGAAAATATTTTAGAACTTTTTTGTCTGTATGAATGTTTATATGTAATTAAGATAAATTTTCATAGTTTTGTGATTTTTTTTCCCATTTAATTCTATATCATGTATACTTTCCAGTGTCATTGTATTGTTTATAAAGTATGGAATTGCCTTTTATAATCTTATATTATTTATGTACTTTAATTTTTTTCCCAAGCTCCCATCCAGAGCATGAGTTTTAGGCACATACACTCCATCTTATCTTTCCTTGAATTTCTCCTAACGCTCAGCCTTATACAGAAGATAAATAAAGCTTTTTCATAGGCCTCTCTTGCCCCATTTTTTAGGTCAATACACTTGGAGAGGGGTTTAAAATGGTAGACAGCATAGCTGATGTGGCATGTAACATCTGACAGTAATCTTTCTCTAAAAGACTTCAATACTCTCAAAAAATACTGTCATCTGGATGTACCTAATTTCTAGCTATACTCAAAAAATAAACAAAAATTAGAAACTTGTAACACAAGTACAAGGCCCACAATGCATGAGATCTCACAAATAGATTAATTTCCTATCTCTTTTTGTTGTAATAAATCTTCTGCAGGTATAAAAGAAAGACTTGGAGGAGACAATATGTCCTCTGGGGTAGAGTCTTAAATTTTCTATCTCCTAGTAATTTGGGGGTAGCAACATAATGCCAGTTTTATAATGCTATTTATTAATTTTTATTTTTCTCCCAGCTTTTATTGAGATACCATTGACATACAACATGGTGTTAAGTTTAATGTGTACAACATGTTGATTTGATACACTTATATACTATAATAATTACCCAGTATAGTGTTAGTTACCATCTTTATCACATCATATAAAATAATGCTAATTTAAATAGTAAAATGGCAGTCTATAAATAGATTAGATGTTCTTCTAAGTAGCCTCACATATAGGCTTCCCTCTTATAGCCTCACTATATTGGCTTCTTTAGGTTTCACTGGGAAAATTTATTCAGTCTTATTATTTAGTGTTAAATAATAGTAATAGTGTTTTTGTGGTCTTTAATAAAAGAGTAATAATCAAGTTTTCTTTATCATTTAAAATCTAGTTTCCCCATGAAAAGAAATACACATTCATTTTAACAATACCACTAACTTTAACTCTGACCAAACTGGACTACCTTAATAATCTGCAAGATCATGAGCAACAAAGAGTTGTTTATAAAGTTTTAATTGTTCAGTTCCTAATGCAGCATGTTTTCACCTTACCTGTAATAGAGTTGACGACAGAACGGAGAATCGTTGGTGGTTTAATCAGTTCTTTCAAAATATTAGATTCAGTAGCCAGTGGAAATCCATTGTCTAACATTTCTTCCAAGAGCTCATATACAATGACCACATTATCCTTAATTGCAGCTTCCGAACACTCACCAAAGTAGTCCTTAACAAAATGTACATAATATTGTACAATGGAACACATGAAGAAAGGCTTTCTAAACACTCTGTTCAGAAGGATAAACTTACAGTAGCATAATTCATTGTTTAAGATGTTGAAAAATATGTAAGTCAGAGGGAAGAAACCCTCTATATTTCTATTCCTCAATATTTTCTCAATATTTTTAGACTGAACTGAATTCCTATTACATATTAAGCCAGAGAGGACTCTGAAACATTAAACTAGGATGTGAACTATAACCTTAATTCGCCCTGATTAGATACCCTCCAAAACACAGGTAAGTTTTCAATTATTTGGTACACTTATTAAGATAATAAGATGTAAATATTAGAAGATTACATAACCAATAAAAATATTGGGACCATTCGGAGAACTCTGTGTAGAGGGCTTTACTGTTTTCTGATGACATAATCTGTAATATATATAAATATGGCTTCCATGACCATGAGATTACTGGGTTCTACGGAAACAGTGAATGGAGCAGCCATGTGCACTGCTGTGACCCCTACAAAAAAAGGGTTTATGAATTTATGCTTAGTTGAAAAGAAGAGACAGACGGAAGACACATCAAAAGCTGGATAATTAAAGAATATAATTATGTGTCCCACCCCCAACTAACTTGAGTAATTTAAGTTCAAGAGTTGATGAATAACCAACCTGAAAAGTGTCAGCAACTCGATGTAGGAACTCAATTACGAAGAGAGGGGGCACTTCAGTCTGTATGACAGACACAAAGAAGAGCTTGTCCCGGTAGATACTGATGAGGTAGTGATGAGGTGTTGAAATGACAGGTGGTACATTTTCAACATCAGCAGCTTTCTCTTGAGCTTCAAAGAAATAATCACAGACAGACTGGCTCACAACGCTCTTCCAGTGCTTCTCCAGAAATATGTCACCGGAACAGTTTATGAGAAATAGACTGTGGATCATTTTCTAGGGGGAAAAAAGTTTAAATTTAGTGTACATCAAAAAGTATCCTTCTATTATTCTGGCACCAAAACCAGACAAAGGCAACAGAAGAAACTACAGACCAATATCACTTAAGAATAGCTATAAAAATCCTTGACAAAATACTAATAAACTGAATCCAGCACCATATAAAGATGATACACCTAGACCAATGGGATTTATTCCAAGAATGGAAGATTGGTTCAACATATGAAAATCCATCAATGTAACATACAATCTATATAAAAGACGAAAAAATAATGGTTTCAAAACGTGCAGGAAAATCATTTGACAAAATCTAGCACCCATTTACAATAGAAACACTTAAACTAGAAAAATAAATTTCCTAACCCCAAGAGAGCAGAGCATCTGTGAAAATCCCATAACTAGCATCATATTTAATGACTACAGATTAAAAGCTTTCCCCTTAATATCAAGAATAAACAACGGTGTTCCGTCTCACCATTTTTATTCAATATGGTACTAGAAATTCTAGCCAGGGCAATTAGGCAAGAAAATGAAACAAAAGGCTTCCAAATTGGGAAGGAAGAAATAAAACTATCTCAATTTGCAGATGATACAATCTTGTCTATGTAAAGTCTCAAGGAACACACACACACATCCACACATGCTCGTATGCACAAAATCATAGCTAATAAATGGGTTCAGCAAGGTTGTAGGATGCAAGATTAATATTTTTAAAAAACCAATTGTATTTCTACACATTAGCAATGAATAACCTGAAAATGAAATTGAGAAAACAATTCCATTTACAAGAGCATCAAGAAGATCAAAATATTTAGGACTAAATTTAACAAAAGTGCACGTACATTGAATACTATAGAACATCATTGGTATAGAACAGTACAGAACATTATTAGTATATGTTGAGTAGTACAGAACATCACTGTAAGAAATTAGAAATTAAAAATATCGAAAACATGGGAAGACATTTCACATTCATGGATTAGAAAACTTAATATTTGTTAAGATAGCAATACCCTCCAAATTGGCTTAAGAGTCAGTGCAATCCCTACTATAATGCCAGCTGCCTTTTTTTGTGGAAACTAATAGGATGGTCCTAAAATTCATATGGAAATGAAAGAGACCAAGAATAGCCAAAACAATCTTGAAAAAGAAAAAATCTAGAGGACTCATACTTCCAGATTTCAAAACCTACTACTAAAAATGTACTATGTGGTACTGGCAGAACAGTCATACAGCTCAATGGAATAGAATGAAGAATTCTGAAATTAACCTTTACATATATGGTCAATTGATTTTTGATAAAATTGCCAAGACCATTCAGTGGGAGAGAGAACAGTCTTTCAACAAATGGCGCTGGGACAACTAGATTCCCACATGCAAAAGATTGAATTTGGTCCTCCACCTTATGCCATATACAAAAATTAACTCAAAATGTAAAAAAACCTAAATATAAGAGCTGAAACTATTAAAAACTCTTAGAAAAAAATGTATCCATTAAGTTCTTATGACCCTGGATTAGATAATTTTTTAAGATGACACCAAAAGCACAAGCAACAAAAGAAGAAAGAGATAACCTGGACTTGTATCAGAATTTAAAACTTTTGTATCCCAAAGGGCATTATCAAGAAAATAAAAAGACTCCCACAGAATGAGAGAATAATTGCAAACATATATCTTATAAGGGACTACTATCCAGAATATAAAAAGAACATTTATTAGTGAATAATAAAAAGACAACACAATACAAAAAATGGGCAAAGAATTTGAAGACATTATTCCAAAGAAGATATACACAGAATGATCAATAAGCACACGGAAAGGTGCTCAACATCTTTTCAAATGTAAATCAAAATCACAATGGGGTAACATTTCATATCCACTAGGCTAGATATAATTAAGATGCAGACAATAACAAATATTGACAAGAATGTGGAGAAACTGGAACCCTCATACATTGTTGACAGAAATGTAAAATGGTACAGGTGCTGTGGAAAACAGTGAGTTCTTCAAAAAGTTAAAGGTAATAGTTACCAAATAACTCTGCGATTCTACTCCTGGGTATAAAATCAAGAGAACTGGAAATGGACGTCCACACAAAAACTTGTATACAAATGTTCCTAGCAGCATTATTCAGAAGAGTCAAAGAGTGGAGACAACTCAAATGTCTATCAACTGATGAATGGGTAAATAATTTTCCAATAATGGAAGATTATTCAGCCATAAAAAGGAACAAACCATGAAAACATTATGCTAGCTAAAAGAAGCCAGACACAAAAGGTCATATATTGTATGATTTCATTTTATAAAATGTCCAGAATAAGCAAATCTACAGAGACAGAAATTAGGTTAGTGGTTGCCAGGGGTTAGGTGGAAGAGAAAGAATGGGGAGTTAGTGGTTACAGGTTTGCCATTTCTTTTTAAGGTGATAAACATCTGGAATTAGAGATAATGGTTGTGCAACTTTGTGAATATACTAAAAACCACTAAATGGTATACTTTAAAATGATGAGGTTCAATGTATGTGAATTATATTTCACTTAAAAAAAAATTCTTGGGGCACCTGGGTGGCTCAGTGGGTTAAAGCCTCTGCCTTTGGCTCAGGTCATGATCTCAGGGTCCTGGGATCAAGCCTCACATGGGGCTCTCTGCTCGGCAGGGAGCCTGCTTCCCCCTCTCTCTCTGCCTGCCTCTCTGCCTACTTGTGATCTCTCTCTCTGTCAAATAAATAAATAAAATCTTAAAAAAAATATTCTTAATAACTGTGTCACACAAATCTGCTTCCAGGTGGATTAAACATAAATGTGTACAAATGTGCACCAAAAACATGTATAAAAATATACTGTTATAGTTAAAATCTGGAACTCAGATATTTATTAATAGTACAATAGAAAAATAAACTATAGTGTACTATTAAAATGAACTATTATACAGCAATGAAAACAAGCTATTGCTACATGAAGCAAATATGGATGAACCTTACAAACACAATACTGAACAAAACCAAATACAAAATGGTACATACAGTATGATTCTATTTATATGATGTTCTAGAACAGACAAAACTAATCTATGGTTTGAGAAATCCAGTGCTATCTTTTATGGAGAGTGGGGGTAGTGACTAAGAGGGGCATAGGGGATGCTTCCTAAGGTGCTTGTAATGTTTTATTTCTTAATCAAGATGATAGTTACAAGTTGTATTCATTTTGTGATAATTCATTGGGTTATACATTGTGACATGAATTTTCTGAGTATTAACTATATTTCAAATAGAAACTTTATTATCCTTGCAAATGGGGGACAGTAGAAAACTATCTAATTACCTTAAGGTGTTCCTTTCTTTTATGTAGATAACATGACTTACCAGGTGTTTAGCCTACTGGTCCACTAATTCAAAATTATAGTATTGTGTAAGTGTAGTCCAACTGTAAAACATTTAAAATGAATACATACAGCTTCTCTGCATGAATATAAATTCCAAAGAGGAAAGGAAGACTTTCCAGGATGGATTCATTCAATTCTGTTGAGACAGAAAACAATGACACCAACCTGACCAGTTCTTTTGAGAGCAAGTCATTTATTTTATGAAAGCAGTTGACATTTAAGGGCTATCTGGTGATGATTTCCCCTTCCCATTTGGCACATGTTCAGAAGTTTTTACATAAATTACTAATTACCAAGATGTGTTTTAGTAATTACTATATTAATAAATATGAATGCTGTTAACATTTTTGGGTTCCTGTTTATTAGAAACGAACAATGTTTCTTTGTTCAAAGCCATCTCTATTTAGCCAAGCAATCAATTTGAGTTGGCAGCAATAAGCCCTGAGGCTTTGGAACTACTAAATTTTTCTAGGTTAATATTGAAAACTGTTAAGTTTTTCTTCTTTATCTAGTCAGATGCTTTGTTTAACAGGTTTGCTTTGTGTCAGCCTTATATTTCTATTTGAGTGTTAAATAGTGCCACTAGAATACAGACTTGCTATACAGAAGCTACTGACTTTAACTATAACCTCTGTTGAAACACTTTAAAAAAATGAAACAGGAATATCCAATGATAAGATCTGCAACTAAATTTGTATTATGACACATTTTCTTAGAATAAAATCTTCATCTAAAATATAAAGTGTAGCTGAAAGGAGAATACTGTAACCCACTCAGAGACTCAGATTTGAGCACTTCAAGTGAGCCGGCTATGGAATATGGTATTCTTTACAAAATTAAATTTTTAGCTCTATTCAAAGTTTTTCATTCATTAAGAATAAATTAATAATATCTAAAAGGTACTGGGTACTCACTGTGGGCCAGGCACTATGCTAGGCACTTCCCTACATTATCTCACTGAATCTTCATGACTCAATATTATAAATATTTCGCTTATCCCCATTTTACAGATAAGACAATAAAGTCTTAGAAATATTAAATCAGATCACACAATAAGTATCAGAGCTAGGGTTCAAACCCAGGTCTGGGTGAATCTCGGGCTCCTGGAGACTAATTATTAGGTACATACATAATTATTAGGAACATACTCTAATGCCGCACTGTCCAACAGGATTTCCTGCAATGATGGACATGTCTTGTATCTGCACGTCCAATATAGTATCCATCAGTCATATGTGACCATTGAAACTTGAAACGTGGCTAATGCAATGAATGTACTGAAGTTTTAATTTTCACTAATTTAAATGTACATAACTACATGTAGTTGGTGGTTACCATACAGGACTGAGCAGCAAATGTGCTCTTTGAGTTTGTAAGTTAAGAAGAGCTGAAGGATGGGCTTCTTAATTTAGTTAGAAGCCAAAATGTGTTCTAATAAATTATTTAGAGCAGACACTATATTTAAAAGAGCTGACATAAATTATCTTCTTAAACCATTCATCCTATAGAAGGTATAGTTCATATGGACCTGTGGTACTTTGCTGCCCCAGTACTCCCTAAGAAGAGCTGCTTGTTCTTGCAGCAAGTGACTTCATAGTTTATTTTAGAGGCCAGATTCCTATTCATCCTCTTAAACTGGTGAAAAATTCTTTCCAGGAAGTTTGCACTAAAGTTGTTTTTGTTGGCAACAGTTCTAATCTCTGAAGAATACAGCAAGTTAAACCTGCCATCTGGATTTGTTTCCTTAGGGCTGAGATGAAAGCATAACACTTGTAGCTCTCAACAGTGCTTAGCTGTAAAACCCACCTAACCCTTCTATTATAAGAAAAGAGAGCTTATTTCTTCTATTCCTTCATGCATTAGAGCCTAATGCACATAACAATCAAATAAATGCCACACGTGGCAGTGTAAATTAGGCTGTTTCTTTAGTTACTTATCTTTTTAGTAGCCGCAGTTACTCCTTTCATCATTCTAATAAACTTTCTGGGAAAGCTACACACTCACAGCAACCACAACCATCTTTTTGTTCTTAGTGACTTTTGAATCAGAAAAGAGAATGCTACCAGCTTATGTTAAAGCCACTTGAGAAAGTTCCATCAGAACTTTGCATTTTAAATATTTCATAAATCCTCCTTACTCAATGTTGAACAACCTGATGATTCACAAACAATGCAATTATAATACAGATGGTCCCTGACTTACAATTTGACTTAAGATTTTTCTACTTTACAATTGTGCAAAAGTGATATGCATCCATTAGAATCCATACGTTCAATTTTGAATTTTTATTTTTCTGGGACAGCGATATAATATTCTCTTGAGATGCTGGGTAGAGGCAGCAAGATGAAACGCCCAGTTAGCCACCTGATCACCAGAGTAAACAACTAATACACTTACAACCATTCTGTTCTTCACTTCAGTATTCAACAAATTACACAAGATATTCAACACTTAACTATAAAATAAACTTTGTGTTAGATAATTTTGCCCAACTGTGGGCTAATGTTAAGTGTCCTGAGCACATTTAAAGTAGGCTAAGCTAAGCTATGAGGCTCAGTAGGTTTAGGTATATTAAATGCATCTTTGACTTACAATATTTTCAGGACATAACCTCAACATAAGTTGAGGAAGATCGGTAGTCACAATATCCTTGGAATAATGTCTCAAAAAGAAAATGTATTCCTTTTACATAAAACAGAACAGAGGCATAGAAGGGCCTATGGGCAAGGTAAGAGAATAAGACCAGGGAAGAATCTAGCTTCTCTGATTCTCAGACAGTATTTTGATCATTTATTCATTCAACAAGTAGTTCTGAGTGTTTTATATATGGTAAGTAATGGGGATAGAAAGGTGAACAGAGTCCCTGAACTCAGACTGTTTAGAGTTCACCAAAGAAGGCAAACAACTTAATACAGTAAGATGCAATTCCTATTATGACAGGGGAAATACAGTGTCCTTCAAAATTCCACAAATCTTTGAGGTGACAGAGAACACAAGTAAAGAAATCCAGTATAAATTTAGCAATTTTAGGAGATGAAGGGAAGTGGCGAGATGAACCTGGGGAGGAGATAAGTGGAGATTGGTTTACTTAATTCTCAGTGCAATTTTTTATGGTTTTAAGCAGAGAATTCATAAAATCCAATTTACAGTTTTAAGAGAAATTACACTGTGGAAATTGAATAATAGGACACCAGTTCAGAGATAAATTATGGTAATGGCCTGGACTACAGTGTTGACAGCAGGGATGGATAAAATAAAAAGATAAGAGAAATGTTTAGGCTTGAGCAGATTAGGTGGATCTGGGGGGTGGAGATGAGAGGAAAAATGAGGCACTTAGCACTGGTCCTGTATATTGACTCAATTCTGGATATATTTGACCCAAATGGATATATTCAAAAGACTATTATATATGTAAGTCTAGTGCTACAGAGAGAAGCTGAATTGGAGACACACTTACGAGTAAGCATGACTTTTTGTTAATGGGAATTATAGCTACAAGGAGAAAAAAACTACAAAGAGAGAATGTACATAGTAAGAAGAGAACTCCAACACCTGAATAGCAAATGGGTCAAGAAAGTGGGCCTAAAAAAAAGGCTGAGAAGATGTGGCTGAAAAGCAATAAAAAAAGGGGGAAGGTAATGATTTTTAGTAACCAATGTGTGTTAATGCATTTCCAGAAGAATGGAATACTAAACATTTTAAAGGGCACCAAGAGGTCAAGCTACAAGAACAATCGAACAAAAAAAGAAAAAAAAAAAAAAGAACTGAAAACGTCTGTTTTTTTTTTTTTAAATTTCCTGCTGAGGGCTTTTTCAGACTTCCCTTCAATCACATCCTCCCCCATAAAATTTTAATATTACATAATATATGTGTATCTCCTTATGCACTGTATATATACTGTTTTATATATAAAGAATATGATTTTTTCTTTTTTGCTTCACACAAGAAGCAATTTTTGTCCCTATTGAGAATTTATGATTTAACACATAGAGGACATTGGTGATCTTAGCAAAGGTAGTTTTAGTGATAGTTCAGTGGAATGCAGGAACAAGAAAGACTAAAATGGACTAAGAAATAAATAATAAGAAGGAAAATGAGAGATAAGTAGAGTAGATACATTCAAGAACTCTAGCTGTGAAGAGGATGAAAAGACATGAAAATAAATGGGAGTATTTCACACAGTTAAGGAAGAATATTTCTAATTGCTGAAGGAAAGGTGTGAGTAGAAGGGGAAAGTGGATAATGTAGGAGAGAGGAAACAGGTGAAACAAAGAGGATCCCGATAGGGTAAGCAAGGATGGTATTCTGCCTTAGATGAAAAGGATGAAAGGACCTAGAGACTAGATGAAAGGATCTGCCTTCCTTAGTAAGGGACACTTTGCCTCCTTTTAATTTTTTTTTAGATTTTATTTATTTATTTGAGAGAGAGCATGAGAGAACACAAGTCAGGGAGAGGGAGAAGCAGTTCTCCCTGCCAAGCAGGGAGCCCGATGGCGGGGGAGCTCTATCCCAGGATCCTGGGATGATGACCTGAGCTGAAGGCAGCCATTTAACTGACTGAGCCATCCAGGTGCCTCTGGACACTTTTCCTCTTTAAACAAAAGGGAAGAAGGTTTGTACATTTGGTTGTAGGAATATGATCGCTTCTAATTTCTCTGTGTAACAGGAGAGATCATTTGTAGAGGGAGAGAGAATTCCTCTTCTCTATAAAGCCATTTGCTACTCATGCATTGAGATATTATTGGGCTACTTAAAAAACATCTATTCTGCAGGGAACTTCAATAGTATATTATGGTGAATGTTCAGAAATATTGTAAAAATCCTAAGATTTAGTAAGAAAAACTAACCTTACTGCAAAGAGAGCTTTCCCACCAAAGATATGTAAATTTCAGGTAATTCCTCATTCACCTAATTCCCTAGCTTTTCCTATGGTTTCATTTGAAAGTGCTCCTTTCTCTCCAAAACTAATCCTTCCATTTGTAATTTTGATCCCACTCCATTCTCTCTCTTCTTGGGTCTTATCTCCACTTTCTTGAATCTTTAATCTTACACATTGGTTACTTGCTTTCTGCCCCAAAACACAAATTGCCTTGTATTCTTTAAAACGAACTCCAATCCTCTTAGAGACTTGACATCCTCAATAATCTTTTGCTTCCTGCTCCAAATGATGAAGGATTAGTTTACACTTGCAGTTTCTCCTACCAGTTACTGATTGTATTAAAGCACCTCTCTCAAATGGCCTAATGACTTCCTAATTATCAAATCCAGCTACCTAGCCTCAGACTTCAATTTCCTCCTTTGACCCTTGCAGCATTTCATGTCATCGATAACTTTCCCCAAACCAAAACAAATACTTCTTACCTTATTACTGAAATTTCACCTGATCTGGTTCTCGCCTTGAAAGTTTCTTTTCGCCTTACTTCCCAGCCTTCCCCCCCACCCCCCTTTTAATCTTTCTACCATCCACTCCTAAGCCACGGTTTCAAACTCGATATATCCCAAGTTCCACAAAATTCCTCCTCCTCATGCAAGGTCTCCTAATTTTAATGGCACCACCTTCTTAATCATATAGGCTGTAAGCTTCAACTTCGGGCACAATCCAAATCCAACAAATTCAACCGGCCACAGCGCTCATCACTTTTCCATACTCCTTTAGATTCCTGTCACCTCTTCTGAAGAACTGCAACACTCTCCTCACGGTATTCCCTACCCCAAGCTCATTCAGGCGCCACCCTCTAACAGGACATCTGTTCAGGTTAGCCAGGGGGTTTGTCTTTCGAATGAGAAGCCTGGGGCTGACATCCAAGTTGTTGGTACTCCAGCTCACCGTGGGTGACAAGATCTTTTTCCCGCGCCGAAGCACGGAGAGGGACCCCAATAAGTCTGAACCTCTTGGGCCCGGGAGCGAGAAGGCCGGGCTGCAGGTGCACCTCTCCCTTCCGGCCCTGCCGGCAAGAAAGCCCGGAAGGCCGAGAGAGAGGCGCGGTCAGTACCAGAGACTTTCCCGCAGCTCAGGCTAGAGTCCGGAGCCCCAGCTATTCAGCCTGCTCCCCAGTTTTCGAGCTGTTCCCAGTCCGCAGTCTCCCCGCCCCCCACACTCACCCCGACACCTGGGCCAACCCGTGATTCGGCGCCAGGTCCACTCCGGACCCAGGCTGCAGCAGTTGAGAAGGCCACGAGGACCCCGCAGTTGGGTTGCCCAATAGACTGCCTGCCTAACAGCTTCAAAGAAACCAGCAGCGGTTACAGTATTGCAAAGATTAAATAAGCGGAAAGACGTTGCATGAGAAGAAAGATGTCTCTTGAGGTTTAGGATCTAAATCTTCTAGATCACCCAGAACCTAGAAGAAAAGGGGGTTTCGCACTATGTGGACTCAGGCGCTCGTACGCAGCCTAACTCAGTCTGGGGTCCCCCTACAGTCGGGTGGGCGGGGCCAGAAAGGGGCTGTGCCAATGGCTGTGGAAGGAAGAGACACCGAGTGGAAAGAGTCAGGAGAGGCGGGGTTCGAGGAAAAGGAGGCGGTGATAAGGGGAGGAGGTGGGGTCAAAGAGCAGCAGGGGTGGGGCGCACGCCGGAGCCTAAGTGGGGTGGGAGTACAAAGATGGCTGCGGCCGAGGAGGAGCCGAAGCCCAAAAAGCTGAAGGTGGAGGCGCCCGGAGCGCTGAGGTGAGCGCTACTCGACGTAGGGTGGAGGGTGAGGGCGCCCGTAGCTAACCAGGGCCCACGTGGGGTTGCGCGGGTCCGGCAGCGAATGGTGTTCTCGCTGCCGGCATGGGGCCAACACGCAAGGACCGGCTGTTCGGGGAGCTGTCCGCATGGCTGTGACCTTTCGTCCGGCGCCAGCCCAGTTTGGTCGAGTAGCTGCCTGCTCCGGAGCGGTTCCGGCTGCTCCTGGCCAATCAGAACGCCGGCTTGGGAGAACCTAGCCGCCTGTGGGCAGGCTCAGGGCGCCACGTGGGAGCCTTCTCCTGGCTGGGCTGGTGTGACCCTGGAGGACCAGACCCGTACCAGAGCAGAGTCCGTTGCGGCCACCTCCTATTCCCTGGGGCGGGGGGGGGGGGGTAACGAGGAGGAGGCCCAGCGACTGCTCTATCCTGGGGCGAAGACAAATTCTTGGGGATTTTTCATAAAGTGTCGCGGAAGGGCGCCTTGACCTTCCTTTTTGTACATACTCTGAAAGTTGACACCTTTGAAGACCCTCTGCAGAGACCCAGATACCCCACCTCCGAGGCTTTGCGGATAGGAAATGTTGATTTTTCTTTTTTTCTTTGCACTTTTTGGCAGCAGTTGAAACAGTTCTGCCCCTGACACCGACCTGCCTCACATGTGATTGATGACTTATAAAAACTGTTTGTTAGAATATTCCCTTCTAATAAGTGTAATGTACAACATGCACAGTCCTCGATGATTTTGAAATGTTTATTGGAAGGCATTGATTTTTTTATCTAAAAATAGACATAAATTGATTTAAAACTATTGGTACGTTTCTTGATGATACAAGTCTCATTTTTTCCAACATCATCTGTCTTCAACCCAGAAAAAATGAAGTTTTCGTAAATGAAAAGAAAAGGTCTGTTAGGGCTCTGGTGGTGTTTTCATGCTGTTTTGAATGGATGGTGATCAAATTCCTGCCAGTGCCTTTAATGTATTCCTACTGCCCTTAATTAGTATGCTTACCTTATAAAAAAATAATAAACTTTTTTTTCTTATGACAACTCAGGATGTTATATTTTTACTTTAAGCTTTCAAACCATAGAGTAAAAAAAGCAAAGGCTTTTTGAATCAGACCTACCTGGGTTCTAGGCATGTACTTTCCCTCTTTTGCCCATTATTAGCGTTATTTATTTAAAAGATACGCCCTTCACAAAGTTTCCTCTACCAATTTGGAAGACAGCTGCAACTTTTCCCCACTATCCCACTAAGCATATGGCCCTTAGATTTTCCCTTATGCTAATTCATTTTCAGAGCACTTTCCTATTTTACAAATGAGGAAATTGAACCCCAGATGAAACAATTACGTAAGGGAATATGAATCCAGAGTGTCTGGGTGCAAGTCCATTCTTTGACTCTACTGTTTCTACTTTTATATAACCACCCAAGAAACTTATGTATCCTGAAAAACAATGATAAATAATAATGTTTAATACTTACGTATTATACTTATGTATGTATCAGGCACTGTTTCAGCAATTTACCTATTTTATTTTAACTCATTCAATCCCACAACAACCTTAGAAGGCAGATACTATAATTGTCTTCATTTTACCAAGGAGGAAACATGGATAGAGATGTTAAGTAAGTTGATCAAGCATCACCCATCTAGTAAGCGATGGGCTTGGGATTTTAATCCAGGTAGTCTGATTCCAGGTCTGTGCTGTTAATTACCGTGCTATACTTAACTAACCTCAAACAATTATCCAAAAACCCTTGTGAACTGTTAAGTCAGTTTTTGTTTCTCTACTTTTGCTTATTTTTTTTTGTTAATATACATAACTTTTTCTGTTATTGCAATATAGAGGCATATCATACTTAATTCTTAAATATACAGAATTTATTGTACGTGTCATTAGTGTTTACTTAAAACTAGCAAAAGTCCTGGGGTCCCTGGCTGGCTGGGGTGCCTGGCTGGCTCAGTCGTTAGAGCAAGTGATTCTTGATCTCAAGGTCATGAGTGCAAACTCCATGTTGGGCAAAGAGCTTACTTAAAAACAAAGACTTGGAAACTCTGTATAAAACACATTTTGTATCATATCTACTTAATGCCACTTGTAGACATGAGGTTAAATGATGAGACGCTTGAGTACTTGAATAAATCTCTTAATTTTGTGTGAAGACCTTTTGGGATTAGCTATTCCTACTTTTATTATATTTGGCTTTAAGGGTTGCAGTGTGATAACGCACTGAGTGGTTGGACTGCATGCGTTATCTATGATGACTGGCTTGACAGTTAAAGGGCTAGCTACCAGTTTGGGTTGATTTTTAAGGGGAATGACTTATCAAGCCAAAGCAAAATTTAACGTGTAGAATCAATTGGTGGGGAAAAAATAAACGTATGAGATATGAGACATGTTTGTAGATGTCAGAGAAAGAACTTAGGACTTTGAGAATTTCAATTAGCTCTAGGGTAGTAGTTCTCAACCAGGTGAAATTTTGCCTCCCAGGGGACATTTGGCAGTGTCTGGAGACATTTTTGGTAGGGAGTGCTACTGGCACCTAGTAAGCAGAGTTAAAAGGATGCTGCTTAACCTTCTACAATGTACAGGAAGCTCCCTAGAACAAATAATTATCTAATCAAAATTAACGATAGTGTTGAGATAGAAAAAAACTGCTCTAAGGGAGAGCATCTGACAAGTCTAGCCTCCCTTTGTCAAATATCTATTATTTTTCTATATTGGATTGCTTTTCATGTTGTAGTAGTTACTAAAGTTGCGAAGAAACAAGCAGGCTCTAACATGTTTTCAGGTTGGGTTGGGGAACAGAAGGGAACATTAATTGAGTGCCAAACATTATTATACTAGGTGTCTTATATATGCTATCTCCTTTAATCTTACCAGCAACCTGTGAGGTAGATAACAATCGTGTTACAGATGAAGTATTTGGGGCTGAAAGAAGTTGAGAAGCATTTTCAGGAACTGATCCCTAGATGAATATTTTCTATGATGAATACCTATAGTTAGGACCACTTCTTTTCTTTTCTTTCTTTTGGAAATCTCATCCTAGTTCATTTCTTTAGCGGTCACCTCTAAGAGGATCCTGTTCTTTCGAAAGCTTATTGAACACAAGCCAAGCCTTTTTTTCAGTCTGTCTTTAAATGGCTGCTATTTGAGGCATGTTGCTAAAAATTAGGTGCTAATATGTAGAGAGGTAAGATGCAGGTACCGTCCTCCTGGTGGGAAGTGAATAAAGTTTGGGAAAATGATGCCTGAGCATTCTGAAAGATGACAAGGAATTAACCAGATATGAAGTAGGGTATCTGGCTCTTATAGGAAAGTTTGTTTGGAGGTAGAGATGGGAGAGAACTGCCTCTGTAGGGGAACTACAGATAGTTTGATCTGACTGGAGCAGAAAGTAGCGGGCATCCAGGCTTCGTACACTGGACATGTACTGGGTCACATGTGTGATCTATCGCTGCATCCTTAAGTTCTCAGAACCTAATTTTAACTGTCTGCTCAATATCTCCTTCTGAGTGTTTCTCTGACCCTTCAAAGTCATATATATCAAACTAAATCCATCTGTTGTCCTAAATCTGCACCTTCTTCCATGGCTCCTGTGTCTCTCAATGGGACCACTAACTTCTCTTTCTCCGAAGATTGGAACCTAGATTTTTGCTTCATTTTCCATCCGCATATAGTTACCAAAGTTGGTCTTGTCTTCTTCTTTGGTAATGTTTCATAAACACCTTTCTTTTCCATTCCTGCTCCCACAACTCAAGTGTAGACTTTATCTTGCTTAGACTTTGTTGGCTTCCTAACTAGCTCCAATGTCAAGTTCTTCCTAATCTTCTTCAGGCATGGCTCTACTTGTTCATCATAGCAAATACTTGTAAGCTCTGAAGTTGATGTTAGGAAGTGTTGAATCCTAAGAGCCCAATTCATAACTCTCTGACATTAACAATTAAAGATCGCTCCAGGTCATGACTTTTAGTGATATTAAAAAGGAAATAAACTGCAATTCTCCAATCCACAAATATTGATATTTTTTCAAATTATTGCTTCCTAACCATTTCACTTCCCTGGATTCCTTTTATTCTTTCCCTGTGTGTCCTACCTCACTATGGACCCTGTGTTTTAAAATTGCATAGTAGGGGCGCCTGGGTGGCTCAGTGGGTTAAGCCTCTGCTTTCGGCTCAGGTCATGATCTCAGGATCCTGGAATCGAGCCCCGCATTGGGCTCTCTGCTCAGCGGGAGTCTGCTTCCCCCTCTCTCTCAGCCTGCCTCTCTGCCTACTTATGATCTCTCTCTCTGTCAAATAAATAAATAAATCTTTAAAAAAAATAAAATTGCATAGTAAATATAGGCAGAAAAGTCTGTAAGTATCTTAGGTGACCAAGTAACAGTTTTAGTAGCCCTTCTTCTAAAACACATTTTTTTTTCTCTTTCAGAAAATTCTCTGGAAGATTATTTTTACAAACTGAGCACACTGTTCCAGGAGTGGTCTGTTGTGAGGATTAAATGAGAATATATGCAGACCGGAAAGGAGCAAGAATGATCATGTGTCCTTAGTGTGTTGCACAGTGCCTGGTCCTTAGGAGGTGTTGACTTAACGTTTGTTGAATGAATTATTAGCACAGCATAGAGTGGGACTGAAAACCTTCACTTTTCTAGACCTTGTATTTTTAATAACGCAGCCTAAAATTGAAGTTGACAGCTCTTTTTTTGGGTAATGCTACATGCCGTTCCTTATATCCACAAATGTAATCCTTTAAGATTAAGGCTTTGGACTGTCAAGGAAAGTGGAAAACAAAAGTCTCCTGAGGTACTTTGCATGGATGTCCTAATAAGTTGCTTTCCTGGGCATTATATGCTAGGACAGAGTGAGGGAGGTGGAGAGAGAGCCATGGGAAAGCCTGTATGGATGGCCCTGGGTGTCTAGGGGCAAGTGTGAAATGCTTAGAGCTCAGGGAAAGTGGAAAGGGCTCTAGGAAAAGAGGTAGGCATTGAAAACTGTGTTTCTCATTTTAGGTATAGGCCTAGACTGGATAACACTAAATACAACATGAGGCTGATATGCTCCTTTTACCTGGAATATGGCTCCACTTCCCTTCCATCAGTTAAAATTCTGCCTGTGTGCAAGATGTTCACAGTGAAGTGAATAAGAGAGAGAGAATCAGAATGATACAGAGCATTTTAATCAGGATGGAAATCAGTAGAGCAGTGATTAAGAGCATGATCTCTGGAATCTGACCGTCTGGTTTGACTTCATCTTGGAACAGTTCCTTACTGGCCTCTGCCTCTGTTTTCTCATCTATGAAATGAGCATAATAATAGTACCTACTTCAAAACATTGTTGATTTCATGAGAAAATAAATATAAAATTAACGGCTCATAAGTCTTCAATAAATGTTAGCTATTATTACTATGGTACTGTTTGTTCTACTGTCGACCCCCTACTCTGCTCCAAATGCAGTGATTACAAATTAAAGAAGAAAACAAAGATACAGATATATTGGAGAACAAGATAAACATCTCCAGGGACTAACACAGAAATGAAACATGCAGTTAGACTCTGGGTTCAGGAGCTGGTGGAAATAACTGTACAGGGGAACTGGAGTCATACAATAGATGAAACTTGGGGCTGGGTGGGGCTAGATGAAAAGAAGGCTGAGCGCCTCCTCTCCTCGCTGTTGCTTTAAGAAGCTGTGGACCTGAAGAGGGCACAGAAATGGCTGAGATGCCAGATGGCTCAGAGTTGGGAACTGTAATTTCCGCACTATCACGTGCTTCAAGAGCACCAAGCTTGGAGGTTCTGTCATCTGGAAGAAGGGTGACCTATCTCAAACCACCAGAAAAAAGGAAGGGAAAATTTGAGCCTGCATACATAATGAGGAAGAACATTAGAAAATAAGCACAACAATCAGGAGGTAAATTCACTCAAAATCTAATGGAATTATGCAGCAATTTCATAAATCCTTAAAAAGGTAAAGTAGTAGCCATTAAAAACATGTTATGAATCAAAAATTAATAGATACGAACTAAATAGCTATGTAAAAGAAAAAATGGAGTTACTGAAATTAAAACAAAAAACTAGGTTGATCAAACATATTTTAAGGGAAAATTAGTGAATTGGAAGATAGTACTGAATAATTCACCCAGTTGTAGCAAAGAGAAATAAAGAGGAATTAAGAGATAGGAATATAAATTGAGAGGCAACAAATTAACATCTAACTGGGTATTCCAAAAAGAGAAACAAGTGTAAATGGTAGAGAGGATGTATTAGAAGAGTTGATGGCTGAGAATTTTTCCAGACTTTTAAGATCAGTATTCTCAGGTTGAAAGGATATTCCAGGTACATGGTAAGATAAAAATAAAGATCCATACTAAAATATAGAGATTTTGATCCTAATTACTAATGTGTATAGAAAGAATCTGAACATTTATACAACACCAAAAATTTAGTAGTAGTTATCTCTACATGGAAGGATCGTGGTTATTTTTGTTTTCTTTATTTTTATTTTTTTGTATTTTCCAACTTTCCTATACTGCATGTGTGTGTATATAGGGACTCTGGATTTTAAGCTGGAGAAATGATGTGCACTAAATCTTGGGTGAGAAATGATATACACTAAATAGGTACCTTGGGCGAGTGCTGAGTGGCTAGATATTACCATTACAGAATGCAACTCTGAGATACTAGTAGATCTGGAACTTTATAAAATAAGTAGTAGTATTTTTTTATAGGTTATAATGTTTTCATTTATATTTCTGAAATTCCAAAAGCTCTGAAAACTGGAAGTTTTTAAAAAAGTTTGAGATGAATTAATTTGGCAGCAAAACAATATGAGTCTCTTTGTAGTGTTTATCTGTCTTACACAAATGTGTATGTTTTGTTGTAGAAATGTTAATCTGTTTGTTAATGGCATGCTGCATGAAACTCTGGGTGGTTTACAAAACAGTATTATCTTCCTAAAAGCTGTAAAATTTGGAGTCTCATAAAATTCTGGCCCTGAAATATATCTTGCCCAAAGCAGTCAGCAAAAGGATTGGGGGACCTTTATTAAAATTTTTAATTGCTTTTAAAAATGTGGTATTGTTCAGAAACATTACGTTCTCATCAGTCAGTTACTGAATTTTTCCTGGGGTTCCTATTCTACACATCTATGATTTTAAATAGATGTTTATTTCAAACATCTCTTCTATAATACTAATATATAATATGTAATAATGTAGTCTTTCATAATACTGGTGCTGATTATGTCATTGAGTTATTAGGCTTCTCTTCCTCTCTAATACTGACTGATTAAAGATTTTTCTTCAACTTCTGAACCTCAAGATTTGAAAGGCTTATTTCACTGAAGTAGCCTCACAGACTGAAGTTTCACATACTGCTTGAAAAAGATACTTTTTGAATATTTTCCAAAGCTGATTTAAAGTTGTTGCTCTTACTCACATGTTTTATTTCTGATGTGTTTGCTTGTACTTGTTTGTACTTGTGGCCTTGTATGATTTGTGTTCATCTAGACAGCAGTGATAATTAGCTTTCAGCATAAGAACATTGAACAGGGGCGCCTGAGTGGCTCAGTCAGTTAAGTGTGCCTTCAGCTCAGGTCATGATCCCAGCCAGGTTCCTGGGATCGAGTCCTGCATGGAGTCCTGCATCAGGGCTCCCTGCTCAGTGGGGAGTCTGCTACTCCCTCTCCCTCCGCTTCTGCCCTCTGCTCATGCATGCTGTCTTTCTCTCTCAAAATAAATAAAATCTTTAAAAAAAAAAAAAGAACATCTGAACATATGAGTTTCCATTTGCATTTTGGCTTTCATTGCATGCATGCTGATTTCAATATCTTTTCTAGAATAGAGTAAGAAAATACGTACAGTAATGTTCATGTAAGAAATTCTTACCTTCTCAAGGCACATCAGTTTGGTTACTTGTAACAACAGGCTCTGGCTACTTAGCTACATTTAGTTACTAGTAAATCCTGCTATTTTGCTGTTACCTGCAAATGCAGGATTATAAATATGAAGGTAGCTGATGATCGTTAATCACTCACAAAATTAGGAATGATTAGAAATGATATGGAAGTGATTACTTGGCTATTTGTCTTCTAGTCCAAGGCTGGACTTTATTAGTGCATCCCTAGTAGAACCATTTCTAAGTCTTTAAGAGACTCAGTGAACTAACATAACTGGAAACTCCAGCCAAATAGAACTCATCCTAGGAATGCATCTCTTGCCTCCGTTGTCCTAGGGTATATTGGATTTGTTTCTCACATAGGCCATCTTAATGTAACAAGAAAGATGGCATTTCTCAACCCCAAGCCAAAATCTCCTGAGCCCAGTGGAAGAGATTTTCCACATCAATGTATCAGTTTTGAAAATACTTTGATTGGAACGGCCTACGGTACATACCCACCATTGAGCCAAGTTACTATATCAGTGGTGGGGATTTTGGCCAGCCTTGGATATATTCTTACTCCTCATCCTGTGTGTCGTGTGTGCCTGTGTGGATGTGGGTGTGTGTGTGTGAGCCCGTGGGGTTTGTATGTATGGGGTAGTAGGTGGAGTTCAGGGAGACACTCTAATCAATAACCACCAGGGCCTTGTAGAGTGAAAGAGGTGGTGTCATTCCTTCAGCATGAGAAAAATCCATAGCATAGAAAAACCCATTTCAATAGCATGTATAGAAAATATTTGTGAAAACAAAGGAATCACCTCCCTCCTGATAATCTCATTCCTCAGGGTCTAGCTAAAGTGTGTGTCTTCTTTATAAAACTCTCCTAATCATCCAGCTTGGAAACGCCTCCTCTGGCTGCCTCCTCTGGCTGTTTGTATTTTATACTTTCCATTATTGCTATGCATATGTACATGTTTTATCTCGCTTACTGCTGCTTGCAGTCAGGAAGCTAGTTGAGTAACTCTTAGTGCCTCATAATTAATTACGTAATTGCAATATAACAGGTTCTAAACTTTTGTTGAATAAATGAATTCTTAAGTAACTCTTTAAAGATGTTTTATGATTATGTTTGTAGTACTCAGTATTGCAAAATGGATTCATGTATTAGTGGTAAGTTCTTACCTATTTCTAAGAGTTGATAGAATCCTTACTGAGAACACTTCATGGTTTTTGGACCTTTTATTTTTCTTGTTATATGTAGTGAGCTTTGTTCAAAAGAAATCCTGTAGTGCAGGACAGTAGAGGCAAGAGATGCACTCTTAGACTGCATTTCTGTTTTTTCTGGTGATTGTAGTGTACTTTGACTATAATAATAATTTCTTCCATTTGTTCATGGGGAAAATTCCTTCAGAAGTAAAAAAAATATACTTTTTCATAAACAGTAACATTTTATTAAGGCCCTGTGGTCAGTGTTTTCTTTCTTTTTTAAATATAGAATTGCTAAAAAAAATAAATATAGAATCGCTTATTTGGCAGAGGAATAAATTTTCTGAAGAGTAAATTTGCAAAGATATCAGTCACCTATCAGAAAGATTAATCTTTTTCCTTTGGGTTAGCAAGTTCTTAATTAGTGAGACTATTTGCCGTGTAATCAGAACTAAACATTGAGTGTTAGCAATACTGTTCTTAATTTTTTAGCGTACTGTGTAACATGTGATGTGTAACCAGTGGATAATACCACAAAATGGTCTTTTAAGGAAATCTGTCTCTGTTGACTCATCTAGGAGGGGTCATTTGAAAACAAAATATAGCAAAAGAATGAAACCCAGATGTCTTAGGCTTTCTCAAATTCCGTTAAGCTTGATATAGCAATATAAACTGTTTTACTCCCTGAGCCCTAGAGCTGAAGTCTGAAAAACCATGTAAGTTTTTGAGTAAACAAGTTGAAATACAGGAAAATTATTTCTTTCAAAAATAAACAGTTCAAGTATGTTGTCTTTGAAGTTAACCACATTAGAGATTTGAACATTTTCTTGTTTTATAGGCATGACTGAGGGAAGTCTTGGGTTCCTCCTAAAATAGAGTTTTTCAGTTTTCCTAAAGAGAGATGAGACCTTAGTTATCATTTTTAGTTTTTAGTTTTGTTGAAGATTAAAGCTGTTAAGCTGTAGAAGTGTTGCAGCCTTACACCCTCAGTTCTGTCTCTATTCTCAGGCTCAGGATGAACTGACTGACTGACTATATTCCATTTTAGCATGGGATGGCATGTTAACACACATGAAAGTATACTGACAAAATTCCACTTTGTCTTGTTTGTTTACTTAGCACTTTCTTATCCAAATGTATAGAACTGGGTAATTATACTTGAAATAGTACAATAAAACATAGTCACACTATTTAATTCAGTAAGTAGTACTCAATGTTTAGTATTAAAAATAATATTTTAGTAAAAAAGAAAGGAAAAGATTTGTCTTTCTGGGGGTGTGTGTGGGGAGGAGTATAGGTTCTTCTCTACATGGTAGGTTTAACTTCTTTGGGTCTTTCCCTATGTATGAATATTATAGGGATGCTCTGTAGAAAAATATATAAACTTTTAGATTTACACTCACAGATCCTTAGAATTGGGAGAGATACTAAGTTTTGTTGGCCCAGCCTACTACATGAGGCAGGAATCCTTTCTTTAGCACTCCTCTTCTCCTACTTGTATACCATTCCTCCCCTAGATTCAGCACAAATAAGGGAAGAGGAGTACATTTTTCCACTAATGGAAACGCATAGACCGAGACCTTTGACATAATTTTGTGAAGCTTCAGTAAACTACATTCCTGAGAAGATTTGCTAATATCCTGTAGATATTGAGTCCAATTCAGAACTCTTTAAATGATCTGTTGACCAAGATGTTGCATGTTTACACTCATAAAAAAGGTCTATACTCATTAGCAGGCTCTCTAGCCTTTCCCTTTGAGAAGCTATTCCCTTTCAGAAGTGTTTCCAAAGACTGATGGAAAATGCTGATGGGAGTGGGGGCAGGAACAGGTTGGAAGTGATGACTGAGTGCAAATTCCCTGGTAGGGTGGTACCTCCCAGAGGTACTTCAGGTTTCCTGCAAATTATGGAGTTGGGGTGTGAAAACAATAGCATATCTCAGCCAAGATGTGCCTCTGAAATTTTAATTTACAATTTCATTTGATCTTTAGAAACTCTTTGAACATGTTTTAGAATCTTTAGATTGTTAGTACCTGATTAGGTACTTAAAATCAGTCTAATATTTACATTGTACAGTTGAGAGAATTGAAGCCCAGAGAGGTTAACTGATATCAGTAAGGTAGCACAGCTAGTTACTTAAAGCTATGAAATATTTGAGTTGAGATTTGATCCCATGTCATATAACTTTACATTGTATTTATCCTCTGGAACAAGAAACAAAGTATCTGTTTTATTGTTGTTGTTTTTTTTTAATGGTAACTTTTTTTTTTTTTTAAAGATTTTATGTATTTATCAGAGAGAGAGAGAGCACAAGCAGGCAGAGTGGTGGGCAGAGGCAGAGGGAGAAGCAGGCTCCCTGCTGAGCAAGGAGCCCGATGCGGGACTCGATCCCAGAACCCTGGGATCATGACCTGAGCTGAAGGCAACCGCTTAAGCAACTGAGCCACCCAGGCATCCCTGTTTTTTTTTTTTTTTTGAAGTATCTGTTTTCTTTGAAGTTTTTTGTTTGTTTGTTTTGAGGTAAGAATAACATATTTAAAGATTTTGTTGGATGCTTTCCCTTACCTTTTCTTACTGATCCTCACATGAAGGTAATGGTCTTTAGCTGAGGAAATCGACACAGACAAGTTAAGATTTCCTAAGTAGTGAGCTCCCAATTCACACTCAGGATCTAGGACTTACATTTCCTGCTGTTTACATTACACTTAGGAAGCTGTAGATTGAGAACTTGTCAAAGTGAATTCTGTGTGTGCTATATAAGCACACTATTAAAATAAATTCTGTGGCACTGTGTTTAGTAACCTTGTTTAGATTTTTGTCTTTCAAGTTCTCTTATTGACACATATGTAGCCCTTTCCCCCCTCTCTTCCAAGAATAAATACTGTATTCCCTTGTGGGATATACTTAATGGTATACTTTGCAAATGGATTAACTCCTTGAACTTGAATTTTAAGCAGATTTCTAATTAAAAAGCCTTGAGCAAACCAATTTTGCTTATGTTTAAGAGTTAAAATGTTTGGGGGCACCTGGGTGGCTCATTTGGTTAAGCAACTGCCTTCAGCTCAGGTCATGATGCTGGAGTCCTGGGATCAAGTCCCACATCGGGCTTCCTGCTCGGCAGGGAATCTGCTTCTCCCTCTGACCTCTCCCCTCTCATGCTCTCTTTCTCATTCTCTCTCTAATAAATAAATAAAATCTTAAAAAAAAAAGTTAAAATGTTCAGTTAAGAGAGCAATTTCTAATAAGTTTTAATACACTTTGGAGATTTCGCACTTTCCCCTGATATTAATAATTTCTATCTTGTCTTTAGCATTATCAATTATAATAATATGAGATAACTATTATTGGTTAGAAAGTTTAATATGCACAAGAGTACACGGTTAGTGAGTGGCAGAGATAGGATTCAAACCTGAATCTGTCTTACTAAAGATTTTTCATAATTAACTGTAATATTCAGATATTGTATAACCAACAGCAACAGAAGTCAATGGTGATTTGTATGATTAAAAAAATTAAGCACACTCTGCTTCAAAAAGTATTCCTATATTATATGTGAAAAAAGTACTAGCAATCCTCTAAAAAGCTATTAATCTTTTAATACTATTAGTAATTTGAAATCCTATGAAAATGTCCTACCAGATCTGAGATGGTAGTAATGAGACCTTCTTTTCATTAAAAATGAACTGCAGTCATGATTAGCCTTGGACCTCATATAAATAATAGTAAAAGCAACCTTTTAAAAGAAATGAAATGTTCTCTTAGCCTACTTTTAAGAACAGGACCACAACATTTCATTAAATTCAAATGATATTTAAAAACCTCAATTTCATAATGCTTGATAATCATAGGAAAAGGAAGTGGGGGGGAGGGTAATAGAGATCTGTGAACAAGAAGGGGGCGGTAAAAGGAGGTGATAAAAAAGAAAAAGGCTCAATTCCGTTTAGCTATTTCTGATTTCTGTATAACCTCTAACCTCAGATACCTCATCTTTTCAGCTTTTCACTCTGCTCTGAGCTGTGAATGAGAGTTCGTGAGAAACTTCTTGTTATGAACTGGGTGCTATTAAGGATTTTGTCTAGCTTTGTGTATGCACCTGTGAAGTGAGTAGTATAGACTAAAGTGCTTTTCAGACTGCATCATGCATCAATTTGGTTGTAGCACAACTGGTATTTTATAAAAGGAAAATAGAATAGAAAATATCAGTGCATCGAATATGGTTAGGATTAGTATTGGTTTGTGAAACATTGTTCAATTAGGTGTAAGTATAGCATACTAGGTTGCAATACAAAATGTATTTTTCACAGTGAGTTTAGTTTTCTATCCCGAAATTTAGTGGCTTAAATTAACAACCATTTTATTAGAGTTCATGATTTTGTGGGTCAGGAATTCAGACGCGGTTTGGCTGATTGATTCTTCTGTGTGTGGTATTGACTAGGATCACTTGGAGGTATTTAACTGACAACAGGTCTGGTCTGGAGTGTTCAGATTGTCCTTACTTGTCTGATGCTTTGTTGAGGATGGCTGGAAAGCTTGGCTCAACCCTGCTTCTCTTCCTCTCCGTGTAGTTTGTGAACCTCTGCGTGTGGTTTCTTCAACCTTTTAGTTGGGCTTCTTACCTGGCAGTTCAGGGCTCCAAGAGATGAAGACAGAAGCTGGCAGTCCTCTTAAGGATAGCCTGGAATCTGTTACAGCATCACTTTGTACCCTATTGGTCAGAGGACTCATAGGCTAGCCCAAATTCAAGGGGAGGGGACGTAGCCACTTATTTCCAGGAAACTGAGGCCATTTGTAATCTGCTACAATTATGGTAAAATAATTTTGGAAAACATGACAATTATATTTCGGGGCTTTAAATTCTGTTATTGCCCCTTGAAAGATGATTACTTTTTATATTCCCCCTCCTTGGAAAATATGTCTAGTTTTGGTTTCAAAGTTAAGAATTGGAAAATATGTCTAGTTTTGGTTTCAAAGTTAAGAATTTAAATGTATATATTATTTTTCCATGAAATACTGAGTGTTTTCGGATTTTGAAGAAATGATTTAAGATTCAAAAATTTCTGTGAAGTCTTAAGTTTGCTATCTGACAATACCTAAAAAGTCTATTTGGTATGCAAAAGGAGCTGCCTTCTTACAATGCCTAAAGATTACATTTGGGTTTAATAACTCCCTTCACATACAGGCTGTCTGAGGCTGTTATGTTTTTGTTGAAAACAGAAAGAGTGAGAAATCTGCTTCTGTTCCCCACACACATTCCATCACTTTTCAGTAAAGAAAACAAAAACGTTGGATAAAAGAAAACGTTAGAAAACCGTTCCAATATTTACAAAACAACCAAGTAGAAATGATTATTTCTTAGGACATTTTTCAGATAAAACTGTATATTCAATTTGAGACCATATTTATTTTGACTCTTATAAAGAAAATGGTAGGGACTAGGAGTTAGTAAAAGGATATACCTAAGGGCTATATAAGTAAATTTGTTTTGGAACTTTTTGTGAACATTGTGATTTCAACTTCTGAGTCTTGAAAGATCTTGATAAGCAAGGCCTCAGTAAGGCCTAAATTAGATTCACATAGCTGAATGTCTAGGATGGGGAATTTACTTAGCTAGATAGTAAACTTAGCCACTTGCTATTCATTTTGTACCCCTAAATTCTAGCAGAATGATTAAAACATGTTTTTTGTCAAAAATCACTCTTGTGATTTTTTTTTTTTGAAAGAAACTTCTTTTCTTTTTTATGTTAACGTATAATGTATTACTTGTTTCAAGGGTACAGGTCTGTGATTCATCAGTCTTACACAGCACTCCCCATAGCACATCTTTCCAGTGTCCATCCCCCAGCCACCCCATCCCTCCCACCCCCCTCCCCTCCAGTAGCCCTCAGTTTATTTCCTGAGATTAAGAGTCTCTTATGGTTTGTCTCCCTACCCGGTCCCATCTTGTTTCATTTTCCCTCCCTTTCCCTATGATCCTCTGTCTTGTTTCTTGAATTTCTCATATCACTGAGATCATATGATAATTGTCTTTCTCTGATTGACTTATTTTGCTTAGCATAATACCCTCTAGTTCCATCCACATCATTGCAAAAGGCAAGATTTTGGGGTTTTTTTGATGGCTGCATGATATTCCATTGTGTATATATACCACATCTTTTTTATCCATTCATCTGTTGATGGACAGCTGTGCTCTTTCCATAGTTTGGCTATTGTGGACGTTGCTGCTATAAACACTGGGGTGCATGTGCCCCTTTGGATCACTACATTTGTATCTTTAAAGTTGAAAATAGAGCTACCTTACGACCCAGCAATTGCACTACTGGGTATTCACTCTTGTGATTTTGACAGAAATGGAATTGTGTTTGAAATTTTGAAAAATTAAGAGATCTATGAAATGATTCTTGGTTTTAATTAGGAGTCCTGGTTAAATTAAAGGTTAAAATGGCATTTTCATTCATTCGTTAAGTAGATTTACTCTATTTAAGCATATATAGGAACAAAGGAAGCAATTTCTGAAAATATTTCAGAAGGTGTTCCAGCTAATTGGGACGATGTTATTGGATCACTGCTCTTATGGGTGACATCGTAGTGTGGTGTTCTGAAATTCGGATATTTACAAAAGTCTCAGCCGTATAGCAGACTTTTGGGTTCATTCTAGTGACACTGTGTATGTACTGTGGTAACTAGCCCCAGTTCTAGAGTCAAACTACTCGAGTTTGGAGTTTGGATTTCTGTGCTGTAGTGTGTGACTGGGCAAGTTATTTAACTCTGACCTCAATTTCTTCATCTGTAAAATGGCAATAATAAAACTTCTCCTTACATTTGAGAGAGAGAGTGGGATAGTACTTGAAAGATACATAGCATGGTGTCTGAGACATGCTATGCACTCAGTAAGTTTTACCTATTATTCTATTTATATACATACCTGTGGCTGCTAGCAGTTGACTCCAAAGATGGTTCCTCTCTTGGGGTGTTGTTCAAATAAAACTGCATATTCAATTCTGGACATTTGTTTATAGTCTATCAATAGAAAACAGTAGGCACCACGAAGTAAGAAAAATTAGAAGGAAAAATCTGTTTGGCAAGTCTGTGTCTCCAAATCTGACCTCTCCCAGAGCTCCAGTCTTCTGAGCTTCTCTTGTGCCTTCTCCATTTTAATAAACAGCACCATTTACTCAGTTTAGTCCAAATTTATCCAATATATTGCAAAATTTAGGAGTTGCTCTTGATTCCTTCCTTTTCCTTAGTCTCTCATATCTAGTGCACCAGCAAGTTCTGTCATTCTGTCTTTAAATTGTCCATCTTCTATCTGTGCACCATTACTATTTGTCAGCTCTATTACTATAATAGGCTTCTAATTTGGTCTTTCTCCTTTTATGCTCCTGTAGTCCATTCTCTATACAATAACCTAGGGTTATCTTTTGAAAACAAAATTAGATCATGTTATTCATCTGTTTAAAACATTAAAACAGGTGTTAAAACAGTGACTTCCTGTCATGCTTATTATAACAAAATCAAAACTTTGTAGGCTCATAAAAGATAACATGATCTGCTCCTTGCTCCAACCACAACATTTCTTCTCTCCCTTGCCTCTTTTCACATTGCTCTTCTAGCCTTCATTTCAGTGCTATCAGTAATGACTTTCCTCCACCTGGCTTTTCCTTGTCATTCGTTCTCTCCTGCTGGAAGCATTCCCAGACTATCTAAAGGACCCGTTCTCTACATTGATCTGCTGTTTTTAATTCTGTGCATAGCATTTATGATCATTTGATGTTCTTACTGTTGGATTATTCATCCATATCCCCTCACTAGAATGTAAAGGCAGTTCATGTTCTTTATTGTAGCTGAATCTCTAGTTCTCTAGTGTCTTTTTTTTTTTTTTTTTTAAGATTTTATTTATTTATTTGAGAGAGAAAGAGACACAGTGAGAGAGGGAGCACAAGCAGGGGGAGTGGGAGAGGGAGAAGCAGGCTTCCCGCTAAGCAGGGAGCTCTATGCCGGGCTCCAGCCCAGGACCCTGAGATCATGACCTGAGCGGAAGGCAGACGCTTAATGACTGAGCCACCCAGGCGCCCCCGATCTCTAGTGTCTTGAGCAGTTGAGTAGGTGCTCAATAAATATTTGTTGAGTTAATGAGTGAATAATTCCTAAAAGCTTGTTTGTAAGTACCATAGGCCAGATCTGTAGTGAAATAAAAAAAAGAAAAATCTAATCTATAGAAAGTATACTTCGTAAGATTCCAACAATACTTTGGGAAGAGCTGTTCTTTATTTTGTGATGTACTTCATATATTTTTTAAAAAATATTTATTTGAGAGAGTGACAGAGAGAGTGAGCGAGTAGAGGAGCAGAAGGAGAGGGACAAGTGGACTCCCTGCCGAGTGTGGAGCCCAGTGGAGGAGGGGCTCAAACTCATGACCCTGAGATCATGACTTAAGCTGAAATCAAGAGTCAGTTAATCAACTGAGCCACCCAGAAGCCCCTCCTTCACACATTTTTATGTTAAAATGCCCTTTCTTTAATGAAGTGGTAGTGATATTCAATTGTATAGTTTAAAAATGTTTTCTTGGCAGCATAAATAATTGGGTAGCACTGTTATCCTATATACTAGAGGTTTTCTTTGAGTTTCAGAGATTTATAGTTCACTGGAAATAAAGAAGCACTCTGTAGGTGTTCCTGGGAAGGAGTTTTGCTAAGAATTTTTACTAAATAAAGTTCAATCAACATTTGATTAAATGTTATTATATTCTTCAAATTCTCCTGGGAAATAAATGGTCAGGTTCCATTTAAAGATTATATTATTTGAATATATAATGTTTAAGTGAAATGTGACATAAGAATCTACAGGTAATAATTGAAAGAAAATAAAAATAGTAGACCTTTTATATATAATGTCTTTGGGGAAGAGTGAATACATTTAGCAATGTTTCTTGGAATAATCTTGTCTGTAATGAAAGCTAACTAAAATTGGATTAAAATTGATCAACTCTTTAAAGAAACAACCCAAGTTGTGTTGAGACACAAGTGAACTTTTTTCTTCCGTTGACCAATAAAAACTGAAATTTTAGGACTTGAGATGTCACCTATAACAAACTCCCTTGTGTTTCAGGTAAGAAAACTAATGGCTAAAGGTAGTAACGTTCTTTGTTAGTTCCAGGATTAGAATTCCTATCTCCTTTTTCCCAGGTTCCTGAACCTTACGCTATGGCACACTACTTACTTTTAGGGAGACAAGTCTTAAGAAATTTCTCTTTTTGAAGTAGCACATAGATTGTTTTAGAAGTATTATTTTATTAGCATCTTAATTTATAGGAAATGAGGAGATGTGTTTTTAAGTAATATGCAGGGAAGGCATTCCACATTCAGTGTTGTGACAGCTGGCCTTATAAGGGCTATGCAGAGCTCTAAAAGTAGTATTTATGCTTTTAATTTTTGTCAAGTTAAGATTTAAAAGTAACCAAGAAAGTCATAAAGACATTTTATTTTTGTTATTCCTGTTTTAAACAATCTTTATACATGAAAAGATGAGATGTGTAAAATAAGCCCAGTTCCTCTAAAAGTGTAGTTTTGATGGGTTGTGATTTAAAAAGTACATTTTAAAAAACAGAAGGAATATGTTTTATATTTTTAAAATATTTCAGAAAGATAATTAAAATTTAATAATATGAAAATTTTACATTAATAAAACCATATATAGTAGAAAAATTGTAAGGTAGATAAATATGAAAAAGAAAGTAAAAATTACATATAATCCCACTTTCCAGAGAAACCCATAATGACATATTGGTATATTTCTTTCCCATCTTTTTTCTTTGCATAATGGCATGTATTTTTTTTTAACACAGTCAAGATCATACTCTATATTCTTTTTGTTTATTTTGCTTTCATTTAACATGAGTATTTTCCTACATCCTTAAAAGGTCTATGAAAACATTTTGTAATAGCTCCATAACATTATTCTGCAATTTATTTAACCATTACTCCATTTCTGGTTATTTAGGATATCATAAATTTTTTGTTATTAATGCTGAAATGAATAAGTGTATGAACAAATCTTTGTTCACATTGTTCTATTTTATGTATGATAGTTGCCTAAAAAAGAAATTAGTGGCACATACTGCCAAAAAGCTTTCTAGAAATGTATTAATTTATACTTCCACTAACAGTGTATGAAAGTACTTGTTTTATTGCACCCTTAACAGCAAACTGGTTGTGTTTGAAGAAAATTTTGCTATCATTTTGGGGCTTGAAGCATTTGTTGAAAAAATATAGTAGGGGGGTCTATGTATTTATTTATGCTACCTGAGGCACTTAGCTGTTTAAGTTAGTTATCTATTTGCTTTTATAGTGGCTGACTAACTAAACTATTAAATAAAATAGAATGTTTACTTATCTACCCAAGAGCAAACTATTCTGACCACTTATCTCGATGCAATGATTTAAGCTATAAGGAGGTTAATGAAAGTTAGAAATTTCAGTTGTCCGCTTTTTCCCTAAAATGAAAAGATTACATTTGAAATAAGTTAATGAAAAAATTGATCAAAAAAGTTTAAGTAGAGTGCCTGGGTGGCTCAGTTGGTTAAGCGTCTGCCTTGTGAAGCATCTGAATTCTCTGTCATTAAGGAAAGATAAGAGTCTGGAATATTTATATCTTCAATCAAAATAAAGCTGTATCACATCCTCTTCGTCTAACAATCAAAACTTTTAAATGTTTTTTACTCATAATCAGTCAATGCAACGTTCTTTTTTTTTTTTTTTTAAGATTTTATTTACTTATTTGAGAGTGGGGGGTGGGGGAGACCACAAAGGAAGAGTTGAGAGGAAGAAGCAGACTCCCCGCTGCGCAGAGAGCCGGATGTGGGACTTGATCCCAGGACCCTGAGATCATGACTTGAGCCGAAGGCAGATGCTTAACTGACTGAGCCACTCAGGTGCCCTCAATGCAACTTTCAAAAAGTTTATTCTTTTAAAATGTATTTAGGTACCAGTTCATTTCAGCAGGTTTAGACATAAAAATGTTATTTCAGCAGACAGGGCTTATGTGTGATTGTTCTTTCAATCAGGTAGGGACAAAAGTAAAGGCATGTTTTTCCATGCAAGAGCAGATCTTTATTCTTTCTCTCTGAGGCCTTTTATTCTTTTTCTAATCTTTCCCTACCCTTTCTTCCACCCAGTTTTTCCCATCTCCCCCTCCCTCTCTATCTTTCTCATACATGCAAATAGACCACACACACAGAGCTACTGCGTAACTATTACTTAAACTTTTTTTTTAAGATTTTATTTATTTATTTGACAGAGAGAGCGAGAGCACACAAGCAGTGAGAATGGGAGAGGGAGAAGCAGACTCTCCGCTGAGCAGGGAGCCCGACATGGGGCTTGATCCCAGAACCCTGGGATCATGACCTGAGCCGAAGGCAGATAGTTAACCCACTGAGCCACCCAGGCGCCCCTCATGTTCATTTCATATTATGCTTTCCAGAGATGTAATTTTAACCAGTGTGATTATAATGAAGTAGTACTTACCTCACGTGCCAAGGGCTCCAATAGACACTTTACTAGAATTAAGTTTTAATTTTCACAATGCCCTGAAAAGCATGTAATAGGTAAACTGAGGGACCGATAGGTTAAGAACCAGCCCAAGGTCATGCATCTAGTAGAGAGTCAAGCAGAGATTCCAAACATTGTCTGGCTTGCTAACTTTACAACCTTGCTTCTTAACATGGCCCATGGACAAGAGGCAGTTGATAAGATTTGGGTGCATAAAGAACTGGCAAAATCACATGTACCCTGGGGCAAATAATACATTATGTGTTAATTAAAAAAAAAAAAGAACTGGCAAAATCTTGGCCACAGAGACCTATTGAGTTAGACTCTTATTTTAACAAGATCCCTCAAATGATGTGTATGCATAATAAAGTAGCACCATACTCCATAGCATATTAAAAATTACATTGAGATTTTGAAATCCTTTCTAAGGATTATTCCTGATTTGACTTTAGTTCATGTGGGCTATCAGCATTTTCCACAAGAGGAGGAGGGAAACTGTTGAATTGTTCATGTCTCCTCCACTTCAAATTGCTATTCTGCAGCTTCTTTGATTCAGATCTTTTTTAATCCAGAGGAACAACTGATTTGTCTACTTGTGGACATTTGGTCAAAGTCTCACTCAGCCAAGCATAGTTAATATTTTTAACAGTCTTTAGTCATGGACGAAACGCAGCAGACTTATATTCCAAGAGTTCATTCTGGATAGCTATTTACCAAATTAAAGTTTAGAACAGTGCTAAAAAAGCATTTTTGAATGAAACTGGACATCTTGGAATAGTTGATGTTTAGATGGTTAGTAAGAAACCACAGATCTGTATAAAGTGGTCTCCCTACTAATTTCATTTTGTGAACATAATTATTCTGTCAGAGGAGCAATGATAGGTAAGAAAAGAAGGAAGTCTAACTTGGACAGTGGAACAGCAATGTCCAGTAGAAATGTAATGCAAGACGCATGTTTTTAAGTTTTCTAGTAGCCACATTAAAAAAGTAAAAAGAGGGGCGCCTGGGTGCCTCAGTGGGTTAAAGCCTCTGCATTCGGCTCATGTCATGGTCTCGGGGTACTGAGATCGAGCCCCTCATCGGGCTCTCTGCTCAGCGGGGAGCCTGCTTCCCCCTCTCTCTCTGCCTGCCTCTCTGCCTACTTGTGATCTCTCTCTCTCTGTCAAATATATAAATAAAATACTTAAAGAAAAAAAAAAGAGTAAAAAGAAACAGTTTAAATTAATCTTAGTATATTTTATTTAACCCAGTGTAGCAAAGTATTATAACATGTAATCAATACAAAAATTATTACTGAAATACTTACTGTATATTTTTTTGTACTAAGTCTTGAAAAATTTGGTATGTATTTTATATTTACAGTGTCTCAGTTTGGGTGCTAAATTTTCAATAGTTAAAAAGTGAGAGAAAGACAATTATCATATGATCTCTCTGATATGAAGAATTCGAGAGGCAGGGTGGGGGGTTGTGGGGGGTGGGAGAGGGAAATGAAAGAAGAGGGGATCAGGAAGGAGACAAACCATAAGAGACTCCTAAAGTCATGAAACAAACCGAGGGTG